>CM070830.1:33253939-33850090 GCA_036326025.1 Chrosomus eos | reverse complement strand
GAGGATGCTTTCACACACACCAACACACACAAAAACACCCCACCCACACACACAAAACACCCCACACACCCCCCACACACACAAAACACCCACACCCACACACACCCACACACACACACACACACACACACACACACACAAAACACACACACACCCCAATTTTTTGGGCATTACAAGTAAAACCCTTTTAAAAAAACTTTATTAAATAATATAAAATCCTTGTCACCCATGACCCCCTATAATTTTTTGAAAGAACTCTTTTTATTCTTGGGATGCTTCTTTTTGTTTCCAAAAACTTATTCTGCTATATATTTCGTGAAAACCCTTTAACAGTTTTTTACAATCACTTTTTTTACTATTTTCAAAACCCTTGATGTCATTTTTCACAACTCTAGACACAAAACTCACAACCAATGATCAAAATGCACATTTTTCAAAACTCTTACCCTTTTCTCAATTGCTTGGACAATACACATGAAACTTAGATCATTTATTAATTCAACAAAAATCACCTGTTCAGTATGACACAACTTAACATCAAAGTACTACTATTTCAAAAGGCAATTCACATATTACATTTCAAATGAGTGTCTTTTCATTTCCTTACAATGATCTAACTATCAACTGATACAACTGCTCAAAATGATAAGTAACTGTTGCTTCTTAATGCATAGTTGTATGGAAACAGACAAACAATCTTCCATGTTTACAGTAAATCATGAAAGTTTCAAGATAACGAGATTCATTGTCACCAATTAGCGTGGAGCATGAACCAATTAGACTACAATATCCATGGATGTAGCCTAATATTGTATATTTTTGCTTTGGTTCCAATAAACCTATGTTGTGATTGTACTGTAGTGTTTTGCATCAATATATTACACAATTTGTTCAATGATTCCACTATGTCTGTATTCTCTCTACTACTGCAGTGCTTTTACAGAGATGTATTTACTGTACATGTAGTACCATAATGAAACCTGTATCACCTATTTTGTTCTACAATATTTAATGATTGTACGGACAATGACACAGTGAAACTATCGGTTGCTTGTGTGTGGGTGATCTATGGTTATGTGGTATATATGGTATTTCACAGTAAATTTGTTTTTTGAACCAATGATTGTGCAAGTGCAAGATTTCTTTAAAGATGTGAATGCACAATGCAATGTTTTGAACATTAGACAGCCTGTGTTACAAGTGATAACTGTTTTGAATTTTGTGTCTAGAGTTGTGAAAAATGACATCAAGGTTCTGAAAATAGTAGCAAAGTGATTGTAAAAAACTGTAATACATTTTGTTCTCTGTGATACTTATCACCAGGTCAGAATAGTGTAAAGGGGAGTAAATGCTGATAAACGTTTCATTTTTAGGTGATCTATTTCTTTAAATGTGCAAATGTTACTTGAAAATTCAATCTTTCCTCTATGCATCCATTACAAAGTCTGGAGCAGATTCAAAGATACATAAACCACCATGAATTTAGTTAATGGAACATTTGGAAGCCAAATGAGAAATGAATGTCATTTATTGGAATCGTCGTTGTCGACTACACATTCTCAGTCGAGTCAGATCTCCATGCCAGCACTGGCTTGTGTCACGTATGTAATACCAATTCCACCCAATTCCATTTTTTCGTTTTGATTTGAACAGGCACTCGACTGTGAAGGTGACGATAAATTATGTACAGTAAAAGACTGAGCTAATGTGCTGAGCTAAGGATAAGGAATTAGATTTTTTTTCTTACAGTAAGCATGTCAAACATTTTATTGTTCAACGTGACATCCCTGGCCATAAGGAAAGTAGGTTATACTTTATTTTGATAGTCCACTTTAAACATTCTACTAACTATTAGTAACTTTTCAACTACATGTCAACTAACTCTCATTAGAGTGAGATAGTGAAAATAAAATGAAATAAAACAAAAATAGGTCACTTCTAAGGGTTGTTGTACAGTTTCATTCAAACTATATCCCTAGAGAGTAACGTTCGTAGTTATAAAAAGCATTTTTTATCCCTCTGTGGACACACACACACACACACACACACACACACACACACACACACACACACACACACACACGCACGCACACACACACACACGCACGCACACAAATGCACACACACGTGTATTTAGTTTATTGCTTTTTTTATGCTGTCAGGAAAAAAAATCCAATTAATCAATAGATAAATACATAAATAAACTAATTAAAGAAACTGCATGGCCAACAATGAATACACTTACTTTTAAAAGTAATTAAAATGAAAAGTCCATTCTTTAACATATATCATAATGAGGATAACTTCTACATTAATCATGAAACAATTCCTGCACTAAAAGCCTGGCATTTCAGACACACATCAACAGCTTAACCAAAGCCCATCTGTCTCTCTTAACAAGTTCACCAAGTTCCTGGAACTGAGCTGAGGACAAACGTGTCTGATTTTAATAGATCTTTGGTTCACAGACCCCCCCCCCCCCCCCCCCCCCCCCCCCCCCCCCCCACACCCCACACCACACACACACACACACACACACACACACACACACACACACACACACACACACACACACACACACACACACACACACACACACACACACACCACACCAGTTATAGCAGATGTCTTCGGTCTTCGTGAAAAGGCATCAAAGCAAAAGAAGAACAGTGGGAGAAAAAAAACAACAACTGGCACATCATTTGGCCATCTTTCTTTATCAGGAGTCAATGTGCATCAGAGCTGTTATCTTTGTGAAGCTATTGTCACGGGTTATTATCTCCACACTAATCAGACACTACAGTAGTATCTCATTGCATCTTTATTGAGGAACAACACAATTGCAAAACCAGCAGCTCAAAAAATGAATGCAATTTGCATGAATCAAATGTATTATGTAAACATGTTTGTTAAAATCGTTGGAGTTTGAGACTATGAAGAATTTAGGCACTTTAAAGACAGATAAATAGATGTGAAAAATTTTCAGACTCAACATTTTCATTTATTCATTTAGCAGAAGCTTTTATCCAAAGTGACATATGAGGAACATCATAAGCAATGTACATAAATGTACATTAAATAAACATTCAATACATTCAATATGAACAGTTAAGTAGCATATAGAGCATAGACATGCATAATTTGTGCTTACCAAGGCTGCATTTACTTGATCAAAAATACAGCAAAAACAGAAATAATGTGAAATATTAAAATATAAAATAATTGCTTTCCATTTGAAAATGTATTCCTGTGATGACAGACAGCTGAATTGTCAGCATCATTACTCCAGTCTTAAGTAACATGATCATTCAGAAATCATTCTAATATGCTGATTTTTTGATGAAGAAACATTTCATATTATCAATGTTGTGTTTATTCATATTTTTGTCATAAGTGAATAGAAAGTTCAAAAGCATTTATATGAAATGGACATTATAAATGTCTTTACTGTCACCTTTGATCAGTTTAATGCATCCTTTCAAAATAAATGTTCTCATTTCTTAAGAAAAAAAATATAAATTACTGATGCCAAATTCAAGTAATTTTAGAGCAAATGCAAGAATTTTGAGGTTTATTGAAAATATGTCCATGCAATCATCAGATGAAAGAAATCAAAAACAAATGAAAAACTACAGCTCAAACACTAGTGTGTGTAATATCTAATGACTTGAGGAAGAGAGAAAGTTCACCTGGGGGACAACACATAATGATATGACTTTGGCTTTCATTATTTAACAGTTCAGAGATAGAACACATCCCACACAGACATACTAGATCCTCAGTGCTGTTAAAAACAGCATTATGTTCAACTAATGACAGAAAGTCATACAGCGTTCAAACAACATGAAGGTGAGTTTCATTTTAACCCAAAAGAGTTCAGGCTTGGGTAAAAGAACCCATTCAAAAATGAGCTAAGTTCACACCATAGTGACATTTTGATGGATACATTCCAGCAGTGTGGCGATTCTTTTTTTTTTTTTTTAGTGATGTCATAAAATAACCATTTGGGTTCTCTGGAGAACCTTTCAGTGAACAGTTCTTAAAATAACCTTTTTTTTTCTTTGTGTGAAGAACATTTGAAAGAAATCTTAAGAACCATTTTCAACTATAAAGAACCTTTTGTGGAATGGAAATGTTCTATGGATGTTAAAGGTTCTTCAATGGAACCATCAATGTCAATAAAGAACCTTTAATTTTTAATAGTGTATGCTGTAAACACAATAGCTGCCCAAAACAGAGGGGGAAGGGGGGAAAAAAAAAACAGCGACTGTTAGGGCTAACATAATTCAAACATAGAGTTATAGAGAAGTATGAGGTCGGTATAACCTTCCCAATCTTGAGCCAGGCTATTTACCATCAGAATTAATGAGGAGGATAATGGCCAGACTCACAAACAAGTGTCCAGACAAACAAACAGCCGCTACCTGTCCGTTCTGACCTCCACAGCTCTTGTCCTTACAGGCCACCTTTCAGCACACCTGAAAACAAGGATTAGCATTTCACTAAACTTGTCCCTAAACAAATCATCTATGTGTAGCTGCAATACAAATGTGGGAAAATGCTAAAAGTTCAATCTGGGTGGAAATGTGAACTTCTCAAATTTGAAAACCTAATAATGAGACCTTAAAGTGAGCTGTTCTTTAGGCCTCATGGCATCAGATCTGAATCGCGGGAAATAGAAATAGGAAATATGTCAGTACAGGAAAGAAAAACTGCCCATGACGGCACTGCATGAGGTCTTAAAGACTTCAGCTGATGTTGCCGCACTTTCGCTCTAGGCGTCCAATGAGATCATGGCGAGCGCTGGGACAGACTCTGAGATGGAATGACATGGCAGATTCTTCAAAGTGTGTATGTTTCCTGCCCTTGAGTGCAGACAAAAATGGAAGTAAAAGAGTCACGCTGTCTCTCCAGAGAGGACGGAAAAGCAGGCTGCATCTGGCCCATAGAGTGATGGGAAATCGGGCGTTGAGGCAAGGTCAGCGTGAAGGACTCAAAGGGTGAAAGAGGAAAAGAAAGAAAAATGCCAAAACGTAGAGAGAACGAGTTCACAAGGAAACATCCTGTGATGGAGTTCCTGTAGCTCAACTGATAAAGCATGCCGGTAGCAATGCAGGATCATGAGTTTCGTTCCCAAAGGAACACATCAACAGATAAAATGTGCATTACCATTCAAAAGTTTCGAGTTGGTAAGATTTTTTTAAATGTTTTTCAAATAAGGCTGCAGTTATTTGATTAAAAATACAAAATAAATAATATATATATATATATTATATATATATAATATATATATATATATATATATATATATATATATATATATAATATTGTGAATTATTATAAAAAATTTAAATAACTTAAAATACCTTAAAATGTAATTTATTCTTGTAATACAAAGCTGCATTTTTAGCATCATCACTCCAGTCTTCAGTGTCACGTGATCCTTCAGCAATCCTTTGAATATGCTGATTTTCTGCTCAAGAAACATTTACTATCAATTTTGAAATTAAGATATTAATTTCTTTCCCCCAAAAAAACCCTGACCTTGTACATATTGAGAATACACTTTACATACAAACCGTTTACAACCCAACCCTGCGGCCACGCACTGCCATTTAACAGAATTAAGCTGTACTCATTTCATCAGCATAACTTGTGTAACAGTGTAACAGTGGCGACCTTAACTTTAGATATTTAAATGGAAATGAATTCCTTAAAATAACTTTTAGAAATTCGGGTGCCAGGCAGAATTAAATCCACCAAAATAATTCAAGTAAATAATTTAACTCAGAATAACTCAAATCACCAATTACACAAAATTAGATAAAGTAATGAAATAAATTCACTAAATAAAAAAATAAAAACACACACAAAAGATTCTTACCAATTTGTAATATTCAAATATCAAAACAGAAAAAAAAAACACAATTTCTAAGACCATGTGCTTAGATTGTTAAAATAGGGCCCTAAGGTTCAATAATCCAAAACTATTAATCAAAAATGCGTGCATGCGTGTGTGTGTGTGTGTGTGTGTCTGTCTGTCTGTCTGTCTGTCTGTCTGTGTGGTGCAAATGGCTGAAAGCTACACCATCCAGGCAAAAATAAAATCTAGTCCCACGCTATACTTTTTTTTGTTGTTAAAAGTTTACTTAAAAAAGACACAAGGTCTCATTTTGACTTCAATGTGCGTGTGGACAAAATAACTGCACATATACCACAAAGAACAAAAAACCTTTAAAACTCACAGTTGAAGTTCAGTGGGAATTCATATTGGCAATTGTCACACTTTGCCTTGGATTCATTGCACACATGATTTAAGCTAAAACGAGATGGAGAGCAGTGTTAAAAAGCCACATGTGGTACAGTGAGGAGAAACTGCTAACATCTCATTTACAACTTTTGGTGTATTATTCCATTAATTAAATATCTCCCCATTAAGTAAGTCAAACTGTTCAGTCTTAAAAGTGTGTCCCCAACTATTACTTCAAGGATTACACCTTTCAGACATCAAATCAGATGCAAAGATATCCTAATTTGTCAAGGGGACGTTCATAGATGTGCAAATATATAAAACTCCAAACCTGTGAATACAAAATCCTGCAAATGAGATTATTTCGCTTCTAGTACTGCAATTATAGTAAGCATCCCAGTGTTAAATTCATTTCAATCTAAATGGAAGGTTTGTTTGGTTTATTCCATGCAGTGGCACTTCCACTTCATAAAGCAAAATGAAAATGTCCTTGGGCTTGCCCGAGGCTGATTGGCTGAACATGTCTTGCCTTCTGGTTGGAGAGGCGTGTAATGAACAACACATGACCTGGCACGTGTAAATAAATGCCAGGATCTTGTAACTCTGTGCTGTCATGCTCTGTCATCCATTAGATGTACCTTTCAGGACAGCTGCGCTTGCACTTGTGATAGTGATGATGGGGATGGGGATGGGGATTGGGAGGGGATGGGGATTGGAATGGGGATTGGGATGGGATGGAATGGGATGGGATGGGATGGGGATGGGATGAGATGGGGATTGGGATGAGGATGAGGAATGGGAATGGGAATGGGATTGGGATTGGGATGGGGATGGGGATTGGGATGAGGATGGGGAATGGAATGGAATGGAATGGAATGGAATGGAAGGGGATGGGGATGAGGATGAGGATGAGGATGAGGATGAGGATGGGGATGGGGAATGGAATGGGATTGGATGGGATGGGGATGGGGATTGGGATGATGATGGGGAATGGAATGGAATGGAATGGAAGGGGATGGGGATGGGGATGGGGATGGGGATGGGGATGGGGATGAGGATGAGGATGGGGATGGGGATGGGGATGGGGAATGGGATTGGATGGGATGGGGATGGGGATTGGGAGGGATGAGATGGGATGGGGATGGGTACTCCAAAGCTACATCAAAATAAAATGTGCTTTTCAGCATAAAATGATAAAACTAATTTCCATTAGCATTGCAACAAGAAAAAAACAAACAAACAATCAAACACCCTGCCCAAAAAAACCTAAATACTCACAAATCAAACCTAAAGAAAGTACAGTAATATGTGAATCTAATCAAGGAAGTAATGACTTCTTACAAAACTACTGATGAAAAGTAAAAATAAAAATATTCTGTGTATAAAAGACTTTATAATCACCTCATTCTTATTTTCGTCCTTGTGTCCTAATTTACTCAGCAGTGCCCCTTTATGACACCCATCAGAGCATGATCATTTTGTTTGTTTCAGTCTTGCCCCAAGGATTGGAACAAATCTATGCTTTGACAAGGTCTGATGTACTACTGTTTCAATCTCATGAGCAATCCTACTATTTGAACATGGTTTACTGTTCGTCAGAAGATTAGTGGGCTGACTATATTGCTATACAGTATAAGTCAATGAGGCAACAACTTTTAAAAGTTTCACACAGCTGTCTTAAAGGAATAACTGACCCAAAAAAGAAGAAGACTATTTTGTCATTATTCGCTCACCTTCATGTCATTTCAACTCCCATATGGCTTTTACCTTACTTGAAATACATAATGAGATGTCCGGCTCAACATCCAAGTGAAAATACAATGAAAGCGGGTTTTGATTTATGCTGCTAAGCTCCAAAAATGCCATAAAAGTACAACTGTAGTGTCATAAAAGTAGTCCAACTCCTGTGCCATATTCCAAGTGTGAGAAACTAAAATTTAGGCTGCTTTAATAATAATAATATATCGTATACACTCTAAACTGGATATATCAAATCCATTAAATTATTGAAATGGAAAAATAAATAAATAAATGAGCCTCCCCAGAACCAAAACACTATTAATTATTGTGACAACATCTGTGCAACTAATGTTTTAAAAAGGAAAAAATATATACTTTTTGATTGCAAAAACAATTTTAGAATCGAAAATTTCACACAAAGCTATTGCATGACTTACATTTACATTGATTCATTTTGCAGCTGCTTTTATGCAAAGTGACTTACAAATGAGGAATACAGCAGCCGATTGGTTGTGAAGAGGCAAACAAACACAAGAAGTGCTCACAATACAAAGTGTCAGACATTGTTTACAGTAGCATAAGCTAGAATATGGAGGGATTAAAGGAAAGTGAAAGCATTGCATTTTCTTTTATGATGATGATGATGAGGTTAAGTTCTCACGGAAGAGATGATTTTTAAGCTGTCATTTGAATACTGTCAGGGATTCTTCATTCTGGATGTGGTGGCGTTGAGCTTATTCCACAGCAAGGAACAGTGAATGAAAATGTTCTGGAGAGTGATTTTGTTCCTCACTGTGATGGTACCATGAGCTCTCGCTCATTTACCGATCGCATGCTTCTGGTCAGGATCTAGAGTAGACTCATAAGAGCGAGCAGAAGTAGGAGGATTCTGAGCCTGTGATAAATCTTTAAGCAAGCATCAATGCCTTGAACTTGTTGTGAGCAGCAAGTGGTAGCCAGTGCAGAGATATAAAGAGAGGTGTAATGTGGGCCCTTTTGGGCTCATTGAAGACAAGACGTGCTGCAGCGATCTGAATCATTTGTAGAGGTTTGATTGCACATGTTGGAAGTCCAGCCAGAAGAGCACTGCAGTAATCAAGCCTAGAAATGATCAGGGCCTGGGTGAGACGTTTTGTTGCATGCTCAATTAGGAAAGGCCTGATCTTCCTGATGTTGTGTAGTGCAAACCTGCATAGAGCTGTCTTTGCAATGTGGCCATTGAAGGTCAGCTGGTCCTCAAAATTACTCCAAGATTTCTAGCTGACCTTGATAGGATAATTGATGATGAACCTAACTGGATGGTGAAATCATCCTGTAGAGTCAGATTGGAAAGGATCATCAGGTTGAAATGAAATGTAGACCAAGGAGGGGTCCAAGTACTGAACCCTGAGGAACCCCTGTGATCAGTTGACAGACTGCAAGACTTTTTTACATATTTGACATTGTTGCAGCACCTCTCTTTCCAGTCTTTCAGTAACGCTCTGGGGTGCATTTCCCAAAAGCTTTGTGGGCCCACCGGTTCTGTTGAACTTGCAATCATATTTGCTTTTGGGAAAAGCACCCGTTCCTATTTCTATGAAGCCCCTCAGTCCGAAAAACGCTATGAGTTCTGATTGATCTGCTGGACCAGGGTGTTGTGATTGGTCAACCACTTCGAGAGTGTTTAAGAAATTTCAGTCTCCTTACCATAACCGCTAATTTCAGCTTCTCAGGTGTAAACACTGACACTTGGACATGGTGACACAACACTATTCTAACAAAACTCAACCAGGCATGTGCACATGATCTTTAATAAATGCATAGCATGCCTTTCTGTTATGTCCTTCAGAAATCGAATACATAGACAACAATGTTGAACTGAGAACAGGTGTGATGCTTCCATTAGCTACAGACCGGCCCCAACACATTCCATAATCTACCTCACAGCAAAACTATTCACTCATTAACTGCTGTTTGGCAAACCCATGATAACCCTTTGCAGGGCCAAATAAAGTTAATTAGAATCTTCCAGTCAAAGCAAAGACCATCTGTTTTTTAGAGTGGTAAACATAAATAATTAGGCCTATATATACATATCTAGGAGGAACGGATATATTAAGTGCTAATTTCATAAAAGAGAATTGATTAGGATATGAATGTTTACAGTTAAACTTTGGTTATGCCATAATACAAGAGGTCAAGGTCTAAATGGTCAGCCAAATCCAATAAGCCCCAGATGGTGGATGCTGTAACTACATCATTATGCGGACAAAAGCACGTTTCTCCAGTGATGGACACTATTTGTACGTCTGGATCCTTTTTGTATTTTTTTTTAAATATATTTTCATATATTTATTTATTTATTTTTTTTTTTTTTTGAAAAGTTTTAAGTTTTCTTCCTTTTTTCTCAATGCTCGTAAATAAATGTAATAGTATGGAATAAAGTATAGTAATGGAATACTGAATATTTTATGGAAACACTTTTTAAAATAAAGTTTTTGCAGAAATGCCATATAAGAACCATTTTTGGTTCCCCAGATAACATTCGTACGAACACTTTTAGAACTATTTTTTTTCCCAGTTTGAAGAACATTTTAAAAATCGAAATAATCTTTTGTCCTTTTGTGGAAGGGAAATGTTCTTTGGATGTTAACAGTTCTTCATGGAACAACCAATGCCAATAAAGAACATTTGTTTGTTAGAGTAGTACATAGTATACAGTGGTAAATCCCAGTGCATATAAAGCTCATTTCTTTATCAGACTGGGTCAGTCCACCATTGGCCGCCTCATATGCAGTTCCCATGGCGATTGAGTGCAAACTAATCAAGCGGAAATAGCATGGACTGAAGGTTGAAGACTAATCTGAGAGAAAATACATTGGTCTTGATGGGCTGTAATGGATATATGATTGTCATATGGCTGAATTGCTGATAATATGCAGTGTATGCCAGCATTATTTCTCTCAGATTGTTAAACATTTTAAACATGATACACATTTAAAGAGGTGGTATAACAAGAAGTAAAATATGTCTTTAATGTCCCCGGAGTGTGCATGTGAAGTTTTAGCTCAAAATACACCACAGATATTTTTATATAACATATTAAAATTGTCACTTTTTGAGGATGAGCAAAAAGACACCATTTTTTTGCCTGTCCCTTTAAATGCAAATGAGCTCTGGCACAGAGGGCGGAGCTACAATACCTCCTGTGTTAGCAGCTTTGATTACCTCACACAGAAAATTTCAAAAACTTTTAGCCTTTTATGTTCAAACCGGAATCAGACAATGATGGAGAGACTCAAGAAGTGACTACATGTAGAATGCAACAGGATATTCCTTAATGGTTAGTGTATGAATTGATGTAGCTTATGTGTAATTATCTTCTAGTAATTGATTAGCATTATAAATCAAGTTCCCGGGGCAGGGTTTATGTCAATTTTAGGGTGTGTGATGTCACTAACCAGGGAGGAAGCTCATGCCGTTTGTTGTAGTCCTTAAAAAGCAATTTCTTTAAAAGAAAATATCTCCCTTTGCTTTGAACTTTGAGAGTTGTAACTTTGCAGATGCTGTTTATGCTCAAAAAGTTAGTAAAGTGAAATCATAATCAACCACCACTTTAAAGGTGGAGTGTGTCATTTTTATGGTGTGTGTCAATAACATGAGTGTTTGGGAAACTTCTTGTTTCACAACTAAAATTAGTGTTTTTGAATTAATCGGTTGAATGACTCATGTATAAAGACTTCTACTTGTCATCACCCACTGACACAACAATGTAATCTCCATGAACAGTTACTGAAATAATAATTACTCCATACATTTTTGCAATTATGCTGGTTTTGCACCAATCGTATGTGTGGAGGAGAATTTCTCAGTAGATTGCTCCTTAGTCTTGTTATCAACCTGCCTATGGGTTAGGGTTAGGTTGCAATTCCTGTAACCCAAATACAAATGGAAAGCCATAACAAGACACAGGCACTTCTAAGCAGCGTGTCACTCAAAGTATCTGCCAAGTAAATCAATGAGTTATGATGAATAACTAGACATCAGTGTTTGTTGGGAAGTGAGCATATTTTCAGGAACAATATTATCGGCAGCAGCTGGCTCATGCTGAGCAAATCTGTCAGACTGTATGTGTTAAAGGCAGAAATCATTTATCCAGCTTCAATTATTCCCAGACAGAATAAATTCAGTTAGATTCATGCAAAAACTGAATTTGCATTGGCAGAGGCCTCATGACGGCATTATTTTAGACGGTCTTTGGTTTCTCTAGATAGCAGTTGCTGTGGGAGCCACAGGAGAATAGCCTTTTCTGTTCTGTTGCATTCATGCAGTATTTACAATTGTACCTGCCAGAAATCCCATGCGCACTTCTTTAAACAGTGTGTGTGTGAGAGGGAGATTGGGGTCATGAGGTCATGCCTATAATAATGTTTACCTGTGTGCCGAGAGGGAGATGATTCTGACTACACCCTTGAGAACGGCTAAATCTGATATATTGTGCAGATATAAGGGCATCAGTTCACAAATAACTGCTTATCTGTCTCATACAAAACAATGAATGATATTACTGTTTTTGCGGCAGAACACAAAAAAAGTTTGACCTCTTTAATGTATGATCAACAGGTGGGGAAATGAAAGCCAGTTAAAAAAAAACACTGAATACACATATTCATAGGAAAGCTGATTCCAAATCAAATTCAAAAACAATATATATTAAATGGCTAAAAAAGTTGTTCTCACAAAAACAGAGAATCTCCTTGACCCACTTCAGTTTGCTTACAGGGCTAAGCGAGGGGTAGATGATGCCACTACTACTCTGTTAAATTTGTTATTCGAACATCTCGAAGGAAGCAAAACGCATGCAAGGATTTTATTTGTTGATTTCTCATCTGCTTTTAATACAATCCAACCACACATTTTAGTTGATAAGCTCTTAAATAACTTTGACCTTGATTTTAACATTGTGGGATGGATTCTTGACTTTTTAACTGACAGAACTCAGAGAGTAAGGGTTAATGGTTGCTTGTCGGAGGAGATGTCATCATCCACGGGGTCTCCTCAGGGGTGTGTACTCTCACCACTCCTTTACATTCTTTATACTGATGATTGCCGCAGCCAGCATGAAAATAGACATATTTTAAAATTTGCAGATGATTCTGCCAATGTCAGTCTCATTTCCTCTGAGGAAAGTGATCATGGTCCTGTTGATGATGTTGTGCTCTGGTGTGATAGGGCATTCCTGCAATTAAATGTAGAAAAGACAAAGGATATGCTGATTGATTTTAGGCGTAAGTCTTCAACTCCACAGAACACTACCATCAATGGGCAGATGGTGGGATTAGAAACAGAAGTATCTCGGCAGTTTGATCGACAATAAGTTGAATTTTAATTCCATAAGACCTGTCGATAAGACCTGACCCTTTTTTATAAATCATACATTGAGTCTGTTTTAACATTTTCAGTAATCTGCTGGTATGGTTATCTCACTGTCAAGGCCAAAAATGCTCTTTCTAATATAGTGAAGGTCAGCAGTAAAATTATAGGTGTGTGTAGCCTCACTGACCTGTATAACAGACAGGTAGTTAGAAAGGCCAAATCAGTTATTTCTGATAGGTCTCACCCCCTTCATTTAGAGTTTCAGATCTTACCTTCTGGTTCTCGGCTTAGATTACCCCCAGTAAAGAGCAATAGATACAGGCGCTCATTCGTTCTAACCGCCATCTCTCTTCTAAACTCAGCCCGGAGGAGTAGATAAGACTTAATAATTAAATAGTGATGGGGGTGCTATAATATGTATAGTATTGTCGTTGGTGATGTTGTCGATGAAATGGTGATTGTTATGGAAATGTCCTCCTGTGTTGCTATATTGTTGTTTATTATGAACAGTGTCAGATGTTTCTTTTTAATATGTGGCTGTCAAATTGGAGGCCCTTTTTTAGAAATAGAGCACTTTATTTTATAGCACCTAGGCTTATCTATCTTCTCAATTCTCTGTTGTACAACCAGAGCCTGTAATATTAAGTATTTTATGTATTTCGGTCTTGTATCTGTGTTTGTCCTGTGTCTATGTCTTGCTGCAAAACAAATTGCCCTACGGGGACAAATAAAAAAAAGTTTAGTTTTTATATATATATATTATATATATATATATATATATATATATATATATATATATATATATATATATATATATATATATATATATATATATATATATATATATATATACATATACATAAATACAGTACGCTCATGTAAAGCGATATATGATAAATAGCAAATCTCGGCTCTGTGATTGTTTATATTGTTGCAAAATGTAACATTTTGTGGCATATCTCTTTAAATAATGTTGGATAGGTTGGATAAATAAGCATATAATCAACTTTAATCATATGCATACAGTATGTTCACAAAGTGATGCACTACATAGCAAATCTCAACTGATTGATAATTTGTATTGTTGCAAAATGAAAACTATTATTGCACAGCTCTATAAAGTTGGATATATAAGTATATTTTAATTCATAGAGTATATTCACACACACACACACACACACACAACACACACACACACACACACACACACACACACACACACACACACACACACACACACACACACACACACACACACACACTATATATATATATATATATATATTATATATATATATATATATATATATATATATATATAGCAAATCTAAATTGCTTGATTGTTTATATCACCACAAAATTTTAACTATATAACAGCTCCTTGTATAAATTTGCATATATAAGCATATACAAATATGTATTGTAAAATGTGAACATATTATCACCTAGCTCTAATCTGCTAAATATGACTAAAAGGCATGAAGATATTATACAAATTAACCTAATGATTTTCATAATGCTGTATTGAAACAAAGGGCTATACAAATAAAATGGACTTGATCAAATTTAACCCGAGCTTAAAACCATATGCAGAGATTTGTTTTTGGATGGACGGATGCATAAACATTTAACAATTAATAAAACACCTGTGTCTCATGAGCAGACACCGCTTCTCTTGTTATTTGATATGCACCAGTGCTCTGCCTCAAAAGCCAAACAAATGACATGATTATATTTTAATATCTGGTGTTGAATGATTCTGTTTGGCACACAGGCCGTTGATTCAAGGGATACTGTGGGGGCGAATGTGTGTGTGTGTGTGTCAGCATTTGACGCATTTCCATCGATCCCCAAGCTTAATATCAGGCAAAATGATGCATGTTGGGAGCAGACTGGTGACGTCTGACGGGGCGGGTGATACCGCTAACCTCCATTCATTCCACTAGCATTCCACCCACAAGATGCTCAAACACTCAAGGCAGAAACTGTAATGAGCTTTTACAAGACATTGCTTACATCAATCCAAGCTCTGCACTCTGTATACTTTAGAGGTCTGTCTGCCTACATTCTCATATTCATATCATATCTTTCCCATGGACGTGTGCGTTTGAGCTAAACTGTGGCTTATATGTGATCGATTATTTCTACAATAGTTTCTAGTGTTGTTTAAAAGTGATCCTGTATACATTTTTTATGGTCTTACATTAATAATTTGTAAGAACTATGTTTGGGAACTATGGTTATGGTTAATAAAAATCATTAGCAAAACTATAGCATCATTAGCATGCACCAAAGTGCCATTAGCACACACTATCGTATCATTAACATTCACTGTGTACATTAATCAGCCAGTCCTTTCCTTTAATGATTGTCATAAGTTGATTAAGTGCTAAATCAGGCCATTTATTTAAAAATGCCGTTTAGCAAATGGATGCAAAACAGCATCTGTTGTTTAGTGTGTTGAATCTGGGCCATGGAAATCCTCAGTTGAACCACTGGTGCTGCCAGGACTCTGAAAAAATGCTTTAACCAGTCTAAAGTGGTTTGCAGGTTTTAGCAAGATTAAGATGTTCAAGCTTTTCTCCCAGACCGACCAAGATGGTGTTTAGCTCGGTTTAAATGACTTTAACATTTGAAAAACCAGCCAGCCTAACCAGCTTGGCCTCTATACTGCTTTACACTACCATTCATCAAACATATATTTATAATGTTAGTAAATAGAAATATGCTCTCTATTCATCAAAAAAATCTTTCCACAAAAATATTAAGCATCCATAAACATAAAAAAACACAGATCCCAAACTTTTGAACAGTAGTGTATTTCTCTTTTGTTTTTGTGCAAGGTTTGAACATCATATATGGTAAGAGGATGACATTTTGCATTTAGACTTGTCCAATTCCTCATACATAAGCATAGAAAGGAGTTATGTACTGATTTTTTCATGCTCTGAAGTTTGGTCAAAGAGGAACGTTCATGACATTATTAAAGATAACACCAGACAAAATATTGTTAAGCATGCTGAGAGAGAAAATAAAACAAGCCAAGCTAGAGACCTGTGATGACCAGTTAGAGCTTGCTAGATACCAGTGAAAGTTGTTTTAAACCAAATAGGGCCAATTTTGATCTGCCCATCTAAAACCAGTTAGAGGGATAGTTCACCCAAAAATAAAAATTCTGTCATCATTTACTCACCCTCAAATTGTCTTTCACCTGTATGAGTTTCTTTCTTCTGCTGAACACAAAAAAGGATGTTTTCAATAATGTCGGTAACCGAACAGTTGTTGGGCCCCATTGACTTCATAGTATTTGTTTTCCATACTATGGACGTCAATGGGGCCCATCAACTGTTTGGTTACCCCATTTCTTCAGATATCATATCTAATTTTGTGTTCAGCAGAAGAAAGAAATTCATACAGGTTTGGAACAAGTTTTATTTTTTTAACTTTGAGTCAATCCAAGTAGTTTTTAGCAGAGAAGTGATCTTTCTGAACATAAGGCAACAGACAAAAAATCATTTTTTTTATTGACCTAATCAGCTAGATGTAGAACTTTAAGAGCTTGTGCGACAAAACTTGAACTCGTACACCTCACTCACTCCTTATTGTTATTTCACAAGCACAACGTATTCCTCCAACCCATTTCCATCCAACAAGGTCAGGTTCATTGATTCTGGATATGTTGTCATGGCAATGCACTAAGGTCTGTTTTTAGGTCTGCTTGGTAAATTGAAAGTCTGTCATTTTCTAAATGAGCTTGATAATGCATGGATGAGTAGAACCTTAAGCTATTTCCATAAACATACACAACATGCACACACCCCTACCTCCCTTCCTCCATCACATAATGTATCCGTAATGGTGTGGATGATGAGAGAAAATGACTCTTTTACTTTGCTTTTTTTTTCCAGTCAAGTTAGGAATACAAGAATAGGGCCAATGTGGCCCTAAGGCAGTCGAGTAATCACATCACCTTCCGGAGGAGTTTACCACGGCAAGCGTCAGACCTCTCCTCTGCTAGAATACATTTGTGTCTAGTTGACACAGTAGTGTCTGTTTGTGTGTGTGTTCGGAAAAATGTAAACCAATACATGTAGCTTGGCACAGATAATGAGACCCGTAGGATTAAGTAGTGTCTAAATGTCCTGTGTCACCACATTCAGTACAAACTTCAGTAAGTCTCTGTGTCAAAAATACATAATTAATCCTGGCTTCAATTGAAGGCTTAACTAATACACCAAATAAAAGATAATAGGCCTAAAAACGTATTTGGACTTAGTACAGTCTACTTATGAGAGTAGTTGCAAATGAATACGTTGAAATGTAGTCGGAAAGTTACTTATAGTTGTGAATTATCAAAATAAAGTGTAACCAAAGTAAATATTATTAATAAAAATAACTTAATATATCCACTTAAATTACTTATTAGTTAAATTTATATATTTAAAATGAATGTATATATTTAAATTTAAACTTTATCCATTAAACATTACCAATCAGTTAAAAGTAACTGCAAAATAATTAATAAAAGTTACGCCATGCACAAAAAGTAAATAAAAGGTCAAACTTTAGATTAGGGTCCAATTCCCACTATTAACTAATATTAACTATGACATTTACCTCAATAAACTCCTAATTACTTAATAGTTAGTAAGGTAGTTATTAAACGTAGGTATTGGGTTTAAGGAATGTAGAATATGGTCATGCAGAATAAGACATTAATATGTGCTTTATATGCACTAATAAACAGCCAATATCCCAATAATATGCATGCTAATAAGCAACTAGTTATTGTGAGAATTGGACCTAACTACCAAATGTTACCTCAAACATCCAATAAAAATCACTTGTAAGTTAAACATAATATATCCATGTAATAATAAAAAAAAGTCAATTTATGAGTCAAATGATTGTTGAACATGTCCATGTTATAAACTTTGTCTGTGGTTATTATGTTAGGAACTTGAGGGAGAGTGATTTCAAACAGCCAGTAAAAATCTCCTTGGAGTTAAACCTCACTGCACAAATGTCTCCGAAAAATGAAATTAGTCCTGAGCAAAGCTTGCACTGAATTTGTTTGCAGATGCCATGGTTTAATATTTTCTTACACCGGCCTGGCCACTTTCCACACGTCTACAGTAATTCAGGTCTGGTCATAATAAGCGGAAACTGTCCATATGCACCTGCGCTTTTGTATATTGAGTAAGAACTATTCAGTGTGAAATAGACCATCAGCCAATGAGGGGTGACAGAAACCTAGTTTCACGTTCTCATTTTTTTACAGTGTGATACATCAAATCTGTCCTACTATAAAGAGAAGGCACAATGTAATTACTCTGTGCACTAGTCTCTTCAGTATCCTCATTCAAAAGGACAACTTAATCATCTTTTGTAGCAATGTCACTGCCACAAATGAAGACAAATGATTAAACTTGAAACAGTACTGAAGCTGCGGGAAAAAGAGAAGAAGCTCAGCAGAGGATATTGGTGTTTTGACTAAATATACAATGATGTGATGTCAGTAAGCCTTGAAGAAGAAGAAGAAGAAGAAGAAGAAGAAGAAGAAGAAGAAGAAGAAGAAGAAGAAGAAGAAGAAGAAGAAGAAGAAGAAGAGGATTTATTTATATAGAGCCTTTCCGTAACTCGAGGTCAATTTACATTGTACATTATAATACATTTACACACCCGCACACACATTACAATAACATAAGGACACATATAGTCACATTATCCAAAATACATGGTAAATAGATATGTATTTAGCTGAGTCTTGAATGTAGCCAGAGATGAGATATTACAAACTGTAAGGGGAAGTGAATTCCATAATTTAGGAGCAATAACACTAAATGAACTCAGTTGCATGTTCCCTAACTACTTAATACTGTAGACACATTCATATTTTACTTATTATTCTTGTTTTGTCTCGTCCGTTGTTTATCACTGTCAATCATTGCAGTTTCCAATGAAAAACTACAGTTGCAGCAGCCTGAAAAACTACACTTGTATTTTGATTGTGAATCAACCCTGTATCACATGAAATACGTTCTGAGGAAACTATTTTGCAAATCGCAATTACGTTACATGCCAACATATAAGCAGTGCTATTACGTTGGTCCTTAACCTAATATAGCAGCCTGTTAAGCAGTGCTATTACGTTGGTCCCTAACCTAATATAGCAGCCTGGTCTCATTGTTAATACGTAGGTATTAATACGTTATTTTCAAAGATAGAAAACGTACGTTTTTCATTAACAATATCATTAAAATATATTTTGAGCCACTAATCCTGCTCCTACCCCTAAACCTACCCATAACCATTCCTTAAAACTACGTAGGCTAACACAATTATGAAGAAAAAAAAACATAACAGACAGACAAATACATTTCACAATATTTTATTTATTGCAACAATGTCAAAACCGGTAACGTTAACATTACCAAAAGTCGTTCACATGATGATGCGTTGCAGTCGCAGTCCTCTCTGGCAGTATTATAGTAGTTGTGTATGAGGTACAGATCAGAATTTAAGTTATTAACGTTAATCTATGAAAATGTTAATCCGATTTCAGTTCGCTCTCTGAAGGCGCGCGCACTTCTCCATTTCAAATGTACTACACCGACTGAAACACGGCATGTCACAATCTGTGACGAAGCAGGCGAGAGCCAATGAGCGTTTGATATCACGGCCGTAAAACCTGTCGTAACGCTTCTTGAAGGCGCAATTTTTGAATTTGAATTCATCACCAGCGCAGGATAGATTTGACGTTTGCGGTCGCTGCTGAGAAATGAAGATGAAGATCACTGGATAAAAGGCTGAATTTGGATCTGTTTCTTGCAAACAACGTATGGATTCTAGGATTTGGATTACATCAAGCTAATAAAATGTATGTCTTTTGTGAATGTATCAGTATGTTGTGTTTTATTGGATAAAATGCTTTTTGTGTAAATACACTAAATACTACAAAATTGTTAAACGATTAAACAAGGTATTTTTAAGGTTAAAAGTGTATTCCTTTTTAACCACGCAGGCTAATCCTCCGAAACGAGTTTGCTGCAGAAGGCACGAACAGAGCGAAATGTTAATATTTATGAGTAACATAGGCCTATTATATTAATAAATATAAACTTAATTGATAAGACAGTTGAATGCAATAGAGTCAAAACATTATATGCCACGATTTATGCATAAATAGTAATACGTACACATTTCTACGTCGGTAGATTTGTTCATACGTAAATAAATTACGTTTTTGTGCTGCTATACGTGTGAAAAGAAACCTGCTTTGGATGTATTATGTTCAGGACAAACGTAATAGCACTGCCATAGATTACGTTAAGGACCAACGTAATAGCACTGCTTATATGTTATGTATTATGTTCAGGACAAACGTAATAGCACTGCCATAGATTACGTTAAGGACCAACGTAATAGCACTGCTTATATGTTGGCATGTAACGTAATTGCGATTTGCAAAATAGTTTCCTCAGAACGTATTTCATGTGATACACGGTTGTTGTGAATAGGTAATAAACAGAAAGCAAGAAAAGAGCCTCACTTTATAATCATAGGCTGTCAATCTCTAAAGCACAAGCTCACTGAGTTATCCGCTCTCGTGAAAACTCACATTATACTAACAATGAATCTCTTATTTACATTGTGTTTACATTTTGTTGATTACAATGAAATGATTCCCAACGCGTGCAGCTTGCATTGAACAAAACAAAACCTTGTGCGTTTTCAATGATGTTGAACAGATTCTGACTAACTTACAGACGAGCACCTCTGATAGGCCAGTGTTCACGTGCTCAATATATATGAACGCTCAGAAAGTGCTCGAACATACACAAACAAGAGTGTTTGAAAGCAGCATCTATCAGCAGGTTCACTCTCAGAAAAAAAGGTACTGTGGCGGAACCTTTTCAAAAGGTACACCTTTGTACCTAAAGAGTGCATATTAGTACATAAATGGTACATATTAGAACCCTTTTGAATGGCACTGTCCCAGTGACAGATTTTGTACCTTTTTTTCTGAGACCAACATAACCAGTGCTCGGTTCTACCGGTACTACAACCTTTTTTTTTAGTACCGGTACGTTTGACAAGTTTGCACACAGGAAATGAAAGTCCTTTTCATTTGTTCAAGACAAAGCATTTTAAACATTCTCTTAAAACTAACAAACATAAGTTTACCCACTTCAATCGACCTCTCGGGTTCAAATCCGTCTCATCCCAATATTTCCGTCATGTCTCTGTAGCCAGACCCCACACTGTGGAGCGATTACCTCTCTTCGTGTTAGGAATACTCTCCACGTTTTCCCTGGCAAGCAGATAGGAAGGGTGACCGAGATTTGAACTGCAAAGCGACCTTCTGTTACAGCTTTCAAACATCACTGCCATCTGTTTGCTGACCCTTTAATAGATGTTCTCCATGTCTCTAACCTATGACCAAACACAATATCCCCAACTACAGCCCAAAGGTGGTTTCCTCCCTCAATGGGGTGAAAGAGATTGGTTGACTGAAGATTGTGAACAATAATAATTAAACAAAAAAAATCATTAAAACAGATAACTTCAGTAAAATATCCACAGAGGCTTCTTGACTTTTTAAAACATAAGGTTTGCCTGTTAAATCCACAAAAAAGAATATTCATAGGGGTATATTTAAAAAAAAAAGCTTGCTTAAACATTCAATATTACATTCTTGAGGTGTTCAACTTTAATTAAACTATTCAAATAAGGTGAATTGAAAAGTGGAGATAAAATTCATTACAGCTGGGAAAACCATGTTATTTAATAAAGCAATACGCCACCTGAGTTTATGAGTTAAAGTGAATTGACCACATTAGACACCATGTGAAGAAGCACACATACAAAACGGTGCCATCATATAATAAAATACATCAGGGATACATTGATTAATACTTATGCACTATGGTTTCACCAAGTAATAATCTGAAGTTCATTGACCTAATTAAAATCTGTTTACAGTTGCTAAACAACTTGCCACATTAGTATAAAATGTGCAAATACAGGTGTGTGTTTATCAGACGTTTACAACAATGTTAAAAGAATCAGAATTTAAAGTCAGACCTACCTATTTTTATTCTTTTTAGGATCATTATAAACTCTACAAATGCATTCTCATCTCAGTAGCATTTCCAGCTGAAAGGATGTTTTAAGATGCAATGACCGTGTGCGCCGTTCTTCAGCTGGCTGAGTCGTTAAAGAACTTTGGCAAACAACAGTCTGATTTTCATCTTAAAAACAAAGTGTTTCCAAGGGCAAAGCATTGAGATTAAGATTCCAATTTTTTTAGCACAGCGGTAAAGTGGCTGGTAGAAGAGACACACCTTTTCTTCTTTATTCAGCTCAGAGAGTGATTGTTATTCTGCTCTGCTCGGCTCGGTACAGTCCGTGGGTTAGTGCCAACGTGTTTCCCATTTTCATTTCTGCATACTCTAAATATTGAGAAGTTTCCTTTGTGACCTCTGAGAAATGTTGTGTTTCCACCATCTAATGGCTGAGAATAACAGAGCATGATCCAACTGTTTGCCATGCAAATCAATCATACAGCAGAAACTACAGGAGGGAAACCACTCTCAAAGCTCCTCACGAGAACCCAAAGCTTAAAAAAAATCTATATATGTTTATGATGTATGATGCTAAACAGACATGTCAACCACTTAGAGACAAGCTAACATGGCTAAGTCATTAACAACAAACAAAATTATTGAACAAAAGATAAATAGAATGATAGAACAAAAGAACAGATAGAATGATAGAATTACAGATAGATTGAAAGAACGACACAGCTAGAAAGAACAAATGAACAAACAAACTAATGATAGATAGTATGACATACAGAAAAATAGAATGGCCATTAGATAGAAAGAACAACAGATAGATAAATAGAACCAATGACATTTATATAGAATAAAAGAAACAAACAATAGATAGAACGATTCGAAAGAAATATCGAACAACAGAACAGATAGATAGAATGACCGACATATAGAGAGAATGACTGACTTATAGAGAGAACGACCGACAGATAAAGAGAATGACTGACTTATAGAGAGACGTCCGACTTATAGAGAGAATGAGCGATAGATAGAGAGAACGACCGACAGATAGAAAGAATGACCGACAGATAGAGAGACGTCCGACTTATAGAGAGAATGAGCGATAGATAGAGAGAACGACCGACAGATAGAGAGAATGACCGACAGATAGAGAGAACGACCGACAGATAGAGAGAATGAGCGATAGATAGAGAGAATGAGCGATAGATAGAGAGAACGACCGACAAATAGAGAGAACGACGGACAGATAGAGAGAACGACCGGCAGATAGAGAGAACGACCGACAGATAGAGAGAATGACCGACAGATAGAGAGAAAGGCCGACAGATAGAGAGAATGGCCGACAGATAGAGAGAACGACCGACAGAGAGAATGACCGACAGAAAGAGAGAATGACCGACAGATAGAGAGAATGACCGACAGAAAGAGAGAATGACCGACAGATAGAGAGAATGACCAACAGATAGAGAGAACGACCGACAGATAGAGAGAATGAGCGATAGATAGAGAGAATGAGCGATAGATAGAGAGAACGACCGACAAATAGAGAGAACGACGGACAGATAGAGAGAACGACCGGCAGATAGAGAGAACGACCGACAGATAGAGAGAATGACCGACAGATAGAGAGAAAGGCCGACAGATAGAGAGAATGGCCGACAGATAGAGAGAACGACCGACAGAGAGAATGACCGACAGAAAGAGAGAATGACCGACAGATAGAGAGAATGACCGACAGATAGAGAGAATGACCAACAGATAGAGAGAACGACCGACAGATAGAGAGAATGACTGACAGATAGAGAGAAAGACCGACAGATAGAGAGAATGACCGACAGATAGAGAGAAAGACCGACAGATAGAGAGAACGACCAACAGACAGAGAACGACCGACTTATAGAGAGAACGACTGACAGATAGATAGATGGATAGATAGATAGATAGATAGATATATAGATAGATAGATAGATAGATAGATAGATAGATAGATAGTAGATAGATAGATAGATAGATAGATAGATAGATAGATAGATAGATAGATAGATAGATAGATAGATAGATAGATAGATAGATAGATAGATAGATAGAATGACAGACATCAGACGTGTCTAATGAACATGCATCATGTATCTGAAAAATGAACGCCTGTCAGTCTTTGGTTCCCTTGGAAATTAAAGCCTTTATATTTCCTCTTTACAATTCAGAAGGAATATGAATTCAATTCGTCAAGCTCTTGAGTCAGACGCCAAAGTGTCAGTGTTTGTCCACGGGGTTCACTATTGCAGAAAAATCATGACAAAATGTAATTTGCGAGCTTGGCCGCTCTAAAGCTTTGCTCTTGGCAACAATAACATCCTGGAAATAATATGCTCGCAGGGAACCTACAAGAGAGCCAAATTTGCCTCTTCATTATCATCATCACCATCAAAAACAGCACTGCAAAATACAGTTTTCAAGTTAAATGGCAATAAACAGCTTAATTTGGAAAGGGAAATTATGGGCTTTTTTTAAACTGAAGGGCTGTAGGCACACTATTATTAGTTTCATAAATCTACTCATGATTAGTCATAAAGAAATAATACATATCCTGCTCTACAACAGTTGTTATGCACAATTTTAGCAGCAGGAGATTGTCATTCTGGAAATGTGAGCCAGTCACATTTCATAATTTACTGTAAAATAGAAATTAGAGTAATAATTGATTGCCTATTGATACTTCCCCCGTTCTGATTCAGATGTGGCATTCCTGAGAGGGGAAATGCTCAAAGAAAAGATACAAATCTCATTGATTACAGCAGTCCTTCCAATACTATGTATCTTTGAGGTTTAGGTGTGTCATAACCGGAGAGATGGGAAAGAAAAAAACAACAGAATAAACCCCACTGGGCATAGCAAGCAGTCTACAACTGTTTCTGAAGAGAAAAATAACTTGAGGTGTCAAGACCCAGCAGGTAAAGCTGTGAGCCAGAGCGCTAAACAATTCACTCACAAGCACAAGCATAGGACAAAATGAACAATACTGCAACAAAGTTGCATGCCTTTGATAAAAGCTCAGACAGAAAAACACAGAACATAAAATGACTTGTATTCTGAGCAAACAAATACAGAAATAAAAAGAACTGTACCGTACAAAGCTGATGAAGACAGCAAAGTGAAACATTAAAGATAAAATACCAAAAAAATATTGTGAATGACTCTTTCCCTGCCAGGTTTTTTTTTATCAACATGCCTAAAGCGTACACCGTCCTGCACCTCTTCCTAGGTTGACACACACACACACACACACACACACACACACACACACACACACACACACACACACACACACACACACACACACACACACACACACACACACACACATGTAGCCACTGAGCGAATCCTGTTTTCTATCACTACTGAACAAATATGAACACATATATGTTTAATTCACAAAACCTTGAACCATGTGATTTGGTGACCACCAACAGGTCATTATTTTAACTTAGTTTACGACGCACGGCCAATAAAGAAACAGGTCCCCTTTGTTCGCGAACCCTTGTCCAGTCACCAGCATAAGAGTGCCCCCATTCAGACGCACAAGCTAATTTTTCCCCCTCGCATCTTCTTACGCCGCTAGGCTGATAAGTGAATTTACATACACAACTACCCTTTTGTCTTGAAGACAACCATGTGCGAACAAAACCCTCCCGTGGTACACACCACGTATGGACAGATGCTGACCATAAGGATACTCTGATACACACACATACCCACACACAAACGTCCCTTTGTGTACAACTTAGGATAGAAATGTCCTTAATGTATATAACACAGAATTGCCTGGAGAAAACGCTGACTGAACTCTGATACAGACACACACACATTAACACACAAACACCAGGAATGGAACTAACTTTTCAGAGAAAAGTACCTCTAAATGTTTTAAATGTATTCATCTTTGTGCTTAGATGTCTTCACATGCCATACGGGAGTACTGACAATTTTATTGTGTGTTAATCAAACTTTAAAATGCTTGTAATTCTGCATATGGATGTAACCATGTCCTTCTGCTTGTTACCTACTTGTTCTTGGTATCTGTGTGTCCGTTGTGATGTGACCGAGCCAGTCATACATAGGATATGACAGTAAAATGTATTGTTATGTGTGTACAATCTTTCTGTGTAGAAATGATACAATTTGATACCATCATAAATTATCCTGACAAGACAAAGAAGAACTTTTCCCGCTCGGGACACTCTTAAAGATTATTGGTCACGTATGCGAAACGGGCGTGAACCCCTCCTCTCCATAAGAGACTGACACAGAAGTTTCTTTAGCACTTCAGAGCTTGAGCAGATCCAGAGAACTGAAGAACTAAAATGAACTGAGAACTTGAGAACACTTTTCTCTCCGAGCACTCGGTTGGAGAACATTCTGACGAACCCACGTCGTCAGTGAGAAGACCCATGGCTCCCTTTTAGGGAGCGTTCTCCGTTTTTCTTTTATTTTCTTTTCTTTACTAAGTTTTATTTTCATACTCGCCTCTCCCTCCACGGGAGATGAACTCTGAATTATTTCCTTGGCAACTTCACGTTCGGTTAACCTTTAAACTTCCCGCGAGTCTGCTCGCCCCCGAAGACACGAGAGAACACACCTATAGCATCGAAGGGCAAACACGCACACGACTCTGCGTTCCTCAGCTACACAAGAGAACCATATGCAAGTATAGGTTATTGATTTGATGATTGATGTGATTTCTTGTTGTCTCTCTAAGGGTTACATTGTCTGTGAATTTTGCCATGTGATCAATCTCTCTCTCTCTCTCATCCTCTTACTCTCTCTCTCTCTCTCCCTCACTCAATCTCTCTCTCTCTCTCTCCCTCACTCAATCTCTCTCTCTCTCACTCTCTTTGTTATTCGTCTGTCTCAACTGTCTACTGTACATACATGTATCCCGTGTTTAAATGTAGAATTCTGTATCCGTAGTTTCATTTTATTAAAACCATTATATGCTTGATTGTTTCTGAAAAGCTCATTTTACAAGTCAATGAATTGTTTGATCTTTAGCTAAAGCTTTACAATTTGTTACTTTTTAGTAACCTAACTTTGATAATGACAAGAAGGTTATTTTTCATGGCCAGAAAATAGCTTCTTGTAATTATTAAGAAAGAGATAATTTTTGTTGGAAAATTGATGAGTTAATCTTACGACCGTTTGCTGGACAAACAGATTGTTCGATAGCTAAATTAATTCCATTAAAGGTTATCTCATATAGTCGATTTGAAAGGGGACCATTGATATATGAATGAGGAATTATAATTCGTTGTGATTGATCATTCATATGTACAATCGATCTATTTTCAACTTCGATAATTTAACTGTAATATGCAATATATTAATCATATTCATGATTAATTATTCAAATTCCCTATATATAATTTGAGCTAATTTAATGTAATACCAATGTTGTTATATAGTTTGGTGGAGGACGCGACGCATTTCAAACTTTGTTTTATGAGCAATCCAGTTTCAATCTGTGTAGATATGGTTATTAATAATTTTTGCGCGCTATGAAATTATGAAACTGTGAGATAAGTCGCAACGCGAACTCACTCCTAACTGACCGAGGCAAAAAGCCGAAGTCAGTAACGTTACATTTTAACAAGTTGCTAAAATATGCCTAGACAATTTTAACACTGTTAAATGCTAAGTAAACTGCAGACAGTTCCAATGATATAAAATTGTGTTTGCAAAGACGAAGAAATCTCTTTTGCATTACTACATTTTAATATTACAAAATCCCCTGTTCAAGAACGAGAATCTTCTTGCAGTGGGATCAAAAGATTGAGTAAAGCGAGACTCCTTTTCTCATCTTAGTAAGGCCTGATTTTATAATCGTTAAATAACGATAACTCCTGGTCAGAAATTGGCTTAGCTAACCAATCTAAACCTAATACATTTTGAATAAGTGCTATATTTTTAATGTGTATGGGAGTCGAACCAACAGACGAAAATTCCTGTTGTCCACACTTGTGTATGTGCGGCGAAGAAACCCCGCCATATACTCTTTTGCAGCATAGCACCGAAAAGATCCGCAGAGATCTGAATTGAATACTTGTGATTTATTGCAGAAAAATCAGCGCGTGACACGAGCTGAAAGCTCTTAGCTCTTGAATCACATTAAAAATTGGTTGTAATTCCGCTGGCTAAACACTAGAGGGTGTTTAGAAGTCTCAAATTACGCCCCGCCTTCTGACGTCAACCTGCATGAGCGCAATTACGCCATCTCGTGGCCATTTCAGATAATGCTCTCTTACTGCTAAATTCCTTATGACCAGAATTAGCCTGTCTAAATTCTCAATAATTATTGGCATGTACAGCGTTGCTCGTGCAAATATTATTTTGTGTTAGACAAGTTTCCTGCTTGTGACTGGTACATTTACTTTGAGTTTGGTTCAAAACAAAATTTGAATTAAAACTTAAATTAAATCCCAACACAGCCAGAGAGAGCCACTTGGAAGTCCACGCCTTCTAAGTCGGCTCACTCAGCTCTCCTTGTCTCTCTTTTCAAATTCTGTTTGGAACTGCCTATTTCTACTTTTCCCTTTTGATTGTTTATAGTTATTGATGATACTTTACGGTTACACTGTAAAACATTATTTTCATGATTTGTTATCACAACTTTTATATTTTGTCAAATCAACTTAGATAATTAATGTAATTCAGATAACATAATATTTTGAGTTTCTATTTATTAAACCAATCTCCTTTGTTGTATTAACTCAAAGTTTTAATTTCAATTAACTAAAAATTTTAAGGCAACCAGGTAACTTACCTTTTTAAGTTATTCCAACTTTTTTTTTTACAGTGTACCGTTAACTATTATAAAATATTATCCTGACATTTCAATTTGTCCAGCTGTCAATACATATTGGCATTTACAGCTCTGTTTGTGCTAATGTTGTTGGATGTTAGACAAATCTTCTACCTCTGACTGTACACTTATTTTTTATTTTGAGTTCAAACAAGATTTGAATTACAAATTTAGATTAAGTTTCAGTTCAAGCACTGATACCCACTTAGCGGGAACGCGCCCCCTTGTGGCATCGGCTTTCAAAGTCGGGTATCAAGTTTTCTTTCTCTCTCTTCTTTCTGTTTGAATTGGTCTATGTCCAGCTTTCCTCATTGTTTTATTTTATTAATAATCACTGATACTTTACAGTAATCACGATTGTTATCGGATAATTCTAATCTTTATTTTCTGTTACACGCTTATTTAAATTTGGTTCAAACAACGTTCAATCTAAATTTAAATTAAGGTGTCTGATGCAACCAGATAAACCACAGGGAGGAAGTGCGCCCCTTTTGGCGAAAACCCACTATTACGTTTTGCCTCCTCCTGTGTTTCATCCTGCTTGGCTTATTTCTACTTTCTCGTTTGATTATTTCATAATAATTTAATGATACTTTGCTGTTATCATTGGTTATTATCGGATATCATTCTGATTTTCCTTAATAATTCTTACCTGCTTATTTTAAATACAAATTTAAACAAGTTTTGAATTTTGAATTTGAATTAAGTTTTCTGTTCACCAGGTTAAAGCACAGAGAAGTACGCACCCCTTGTGGTGAAAACCAGCTACTGCGGCCTGCCTCTTCACCCGTGCTTTATCCTGTCTCTTTCTACTTTAATTGTTTCTTCTCTTTTGGGTTAGGTTATTTTGATAAAATACCAGAATTATCATAAGTTCCTTTTGTTTATTATTATTTAGTAAAACCTTTGAATCTTAGTGCTACATAAATAATCAATACATTTGGTTTAAACAAGCAAGCCTTAATCCACTTTAAGCTTCACTTGTTTAACCTTTGTGTATTTAGAAGTGGCATTCACCAGAGCACGGTGGTGAGGTGCAGCATTCTCTGATTGGTATCCCGCAAGCGAGGTTACCCGACCGGCGGTACTGACGCTGGCCGTGTGTGAGTTTCGGACACTTCCGAATCCCGTACCATCGTTGCAGCACGCAACTGCGACATCAGCAATTTGACACTCCAAAGTCAGGTTGTTTGGGAGAGCGCAGCAAGGTACAGGGAGACAATGAAGTGGCCCGAGAACACTGCGGTCAAGTGTTGGGAAACGTCGGAAGGGTTGACTGAGCCACGGGTTCCCACCAGAGAGGCCTCAATTCACCGCAGGTAAACTAAATTTAGTAAAACCCATTCCGCTTACTATAAGCCACAGAATACTAGATATCTCCCGGATATTTAAGTGTTTGGCCCATCTCTTTTCCAAGCCACACCATCTTCTTAGGTTTCTACCCCGATAACCCCCACTAACCTGTTGGCCCTATCTTAAACCCTATCAGTGGTAGTAGGCTTAGGCCTCCATATTCTCCCTAACACTTCCAGTGTTAGTATTTATTCCAGTTCATTACAGACCTATTCATTTTCTTTGTTTTGTTTCACTCTGATCTATTCTATCCTTGTGTTCTGTTGTGATTTGTGTTCTTTCATTTCACTTAGAGACAGTAACCTGTGAGAGCCACCAAGGAAGCTAAATAATAGAGTGACAACCACGCAGCCGGTGTCATCACGTGACCCACTAGGCTGACGCCCTGTCAAGATCTTTATTTAGGCCCTGCGCCGACCTGAGCAAATTGTCCCAATCTAACTGTCTCCATCAGTTAGCCAAAATTCTCATAGACGGCATAGCCCGTATTAGCCTAATTCGTTAACCTTAGAACGAACTTGCATTTTGGTCTCTTTGTGTGTGTGCTGTGTTTCTCTCGCCTACAGTGAGCCAGTATGTCCCGTGCATCCAGCCCCGCAGCCCACTGGGACGACCTCGAGACATGGCTGAGAGCCATGACAACCACCTTCCTGCCCAAGGACGCCAGTGACCTGCAGCACCTGAGCCAAGAGCAGCGGGAGGCCGACTTGGACAGACTGGCGGCCCACGATCCAACCCAGAACTCCAAAGACTGGGCCAGAATCGTCGGAAGCAACGCACACAACCTCGTCGCCCAGGCAAGGCTCAGCGAAAGGAGCAACATCGACCATGCAGCAGCAAGCAGCAGCGCTAAAGCTTCAAGCGGAGGAGGCCCGGAAGGATCAGGCCCGAACCCAGAGTCGTCTAGATCAGCTACTCCGCGAGACCCACGACCAGCGTGGGACAGAGTATGCAGCAAACCCAGAGCTACAGGAAGAAATAGACTTCAAAGTGCCCTGCAAAACCGTCGTCTAGAGACAGACGAAAGAGAACAGTCGGAGCGTAAAGCCAGAGTGGAACTCGACCAACAACTCCGACAAGGTGAAAATCTCCTCGCAAGAGCGGAGAATGCACTAAAAGAAAGAGACACTAAAGCCAATGCCTGTGAAAAACACTTACACACGGCCCGAGCTGAAATCCATGAACTTACTCAACAGAGACACGATCTCAAAAACGAACTTGACTTTGTTTGCAGAGAGTTGAAACACTCTTATAGACTGAAAAATGACCGGGAAGGGGAAACGCACACCACAAAGTTTCCCCTACACAGCTGGTCCGCACCTTTCAGCCACAAACTCAAGAGTGAAAAGGGGGTGAAAGCCCACTGTTCAGTATGTCACCAGCCAGTTTCCAGAGAACCCCTGCCGCTAACCACGGCATGGCCCCCAAAGAACTTGACAAGCTGGCCCGAAACATCCCGATGGTCACTCCAAACCCTGCAGGAGGCCATGATGTGCACGCCTACCTGCAAGACATAGACTTTCACTTGCACAATGTTCCCAACGTAACACCGTGGGACAGATTGTACCTGCTCAGAATCACGTCCAGTCGTGATGCGCACAGCTTCCTCGACCGTCAACCAGAGACAGTCAAGTCGGATTACCAGCAGTTGCAGCAGGCCTTCATTAAAGAATTCTCTGATCCAGAATCAGACCAAGGACTAATCACAGCCATGGACCTCAATCAGCCTGGCATGGAAGAGGATTTCAACTTCAGAACTTTGTTTCTCAGAAATCTGCACCCCCCCCAGTGAGTCATCACCTAGGCGTTCTGGCCTGTCCCCGTAGCATGTCTACCCAACAGCTAAGAGACTTGGCCCAAAAAGCTTACACCAAGCAAAAGACTGTGTCCGAAAAGACTTTCAAAAAAACCCCACAATCTACTCTGTCTCTGAACACTACTCAGAGCTGCCTCTAGAGGGCGCCCCACAACACCAGCCCCTACGCCAAGACTCCTGGGGAACCTGATCAAAAAGGGGGTGCCCGGAAACTCTACCTAGCCATCACTTTGGAAAATGAGGTGAGCCTGGAAGCCCTGGTAGACACCGCCTCAGACCTCACTTTAATGTCAGCTCAGCTCTTTGAAAGACTCAGTGCTAAAAAGCTAAGAGCCAAAATCGAACTCTTACACCCCAAACGTGTGAGCTAAACGTGCAGTCGTACAGCCAGAATGACAGGCTGAACAGGTAGCTCCCATTCACCTGACAATTGGTCCTTTTGAGGCCTACCCACCCGGTGTACATCCCACAAATGGACACGTACCCCTTTTGGATGGGCAAAGACCTGCTAGATGCTCTGAGCTTTTATTAGACTTCAAACACCTGACCGTCTGGGCCCTCCAGTCACACAGGTCACCAGAGCCAGACTCCAAGGTCAGAGTTCCCAAGAACCCCAGCAGCCATCCAGGGGTACACAGCCTCAGCACCAAGTCAAGGTTCCAGTTCGCTACCCTGCACCTTCCAGCTCGCCAAAGACCACGCAATGCCCGCTCAACGATGCGTGACCTAATGCAGAAGGCCTCTAACACAGAAGGCCTCCTCAGAAAGAATTCCTGAAACCCCACTGACTTTGAACTGCAAAACCAGAGGACACTGCACGAACACAGTGCAAGACTCTGCTAAAAATGTCCCTGATCAGCATAGGACATAGAATTTTTTTTTTAAAGTAGATGAAAAGTTGTGCTCAAAGAGACGCAAGACTCTGCAGTAGGAAAAATTAGAACTTTACTGATTTAAAGAAAATCTTGAATGGACGTGTAAGCCTCACCTGCCAACAGACTATGCACGACTCTTTTAAAAACAAACATTTGCGACATGTTGGTTGAAATGACACTGCTAAACATTAGTTTCTATAACAATGACGGGTTACAGGAAATGCTAGCTCCAAATAGGGCATACGTCACTGCGACGTCAAAAAAAAAAAAAAACCTGAGTTTCAAACTACGGTTAACCTACGGGCGTGCATTTAAGCGTTGCGATCCAACTAAAACACAACGTGCAATACGCATTTTGATCGCTGGCTTGTCTCAGTGCAGATAAAACAATAGCTGAAATTGACATCTCTACTTTAAGTAAAATAGCCTTAGATTTCCAACTAAAAGTAGTAAGCAGTAAAGCGTAAGTCTGTTTGACAAAGAAACCTCATCTCAGCAGCTTGTAAACTGTACCGATATCTATTCGGCTTTGCTTAAAAGAAATCCAAATTGTAGTATGACTAAACCTGTGTCTAACAAAGGAAGCTCAGGACAGTTATATCTAGGTAGACCTGGGCGATGCTCCCCTTTTTACAAATGTAAAGGCCTTACAAATTATTGTTAGATTGATGTAATTCACCTAAATTCTAGCTGCATTCACAAGCAGAGAACTACCTAGCGATCAAAACTGTCTAATCGCTGAAAAGTCAGCATTCATGCACGAAAGGGACGTAACTATATATGCTTAGACAAGCTTTGACTCCCAGCAAATCTATTTCCTTACTCTGTAAACAAATAGAATAAGTTGCGTAAAATAAAGAGAAGAGTTCCATGAGTAAAATTAGCTAATGCCAAAACACATCTGCATTTTACCTAATGTAACACCGACTCCTAGAAAGACTTAAAATTTAGGTGCATCCTGTTCAACCCGTTTAAACAAGCATAATTCATGTAAAATGTACAGACATTCTTTAGGGACTGTTGAAACTGTCTGACATGCTCTAGCTTCCATGTCAACGACTTGTCACAGGAAGTGCTAACTTGTGATGTCACTTTGTAAACAAACCAGCCTAGGTGGCTAAGCTAACCTAGCATCCTTCCAGCTCACGCTAAGCTAAACTAACATAGCATCCAGCTAGCTTACGCTACGCTAAGCTAACCTAACATCCTTCCAGCTTACGCTAAGCTAAACCAATATGTCACCCATCCAGCTTAGGCTAAGCTAAATAACAACTTATACAGTTAGCAGGTAGCATAATTTACTTGAGCCCTTAATCACCGCTTGTGTTTACACAGGGCAAAGTATTCTAAAATACTTTCCTTAACACCAGTTAAGGTTTATAATTATTCACGTTCCGTGTTTGCAATTCTTCTTAGCTAAAGTTCACCTTCACTAGTTGAGGCATAGCCCTTGCTAACCGTCGAAGGCTACCTTTGAAGATACCCTGTTAATTAAACTTAAGTTAACTACATGTAAACTGTGTAGCTAGAGAAGAATTCATATAGCAATAAGAATCTTCATCGGCAGGTGACTAATCCTTGGATGGGACACACACGATGTGGCCTCGATTACGTAACCGTTGTAACCCACTATGAAGTGTTGGCCCAGGCAAATCCAAAGTTTATTCACTAATGCCACTGATTATTCTCGCCTTCAGAGCATTCCCGGTGTTTTGATCACTTTGTTTCTTTTTGCTTTTAATTTTAATTTTTGTTTTCTTTGGGCTCTTCTTTAATTTTTTTTAATTTTCTTTGACCTTGATATTAATAGCACTCAGCTATTCCCTTTACTTTTCGGTCATCTATATGATTTAAAATTTATTTTATTTCCTCTCTTGTTCAAATGTGGTTCCATTTCCCATAGGGCCCAGAAAGGAAACAGACACCTTTATTTGTGATTTTGTTTATTTTCAACAAGTGTACTCATTTTTGTGACCCTGCAACACAAGTAATTTCGACAATTTACTAGGGCACAACTATAGTCCAGCGGATTGATAATAAGCGTAATTTGAATAAGACAGCTGTCCTTTTCCCCCCCTATCATTTACTTCGCCAAACCGTAGTGAACCACTAGTTAAGTCCAGAGAAATAATTTAGTCATAAGAACCATCTTAAGTCATTTATTTCATCTCGGCTATGCCCTTTCCAGGAAATAATCTCGGAACCACATAACTCTTAGCCTCCTAGCATCCACAGCTAAGATATGGTACAAGACCCACTTCACTAGCTAGCTACATGTGAAACACCTAGCTTTAAGCTACATACCTAGCGAACCAATTAAACCATGGTTCTGAACTTTTAGGGTCATGCATTAGGCTCTCACCTCAAGTATGAAAAAAATGTCACAGAGCCCCTGTTTCACCTGACCTTAAACTTCCAGCTTACCAAAGACTATGGACACTATGAGAAACCACCTCTCATACCCCTCCAACCACCCACGAACACCATCTGCACCCACCGACAACCGGTGCCCCAGACAACCTACGTCGACAAGCACATGCTGCGTGCACTGGACAACATTCAGCGTTCTGCACCTGATGCCATCACCCCGCCACAGCTTGTTCTGCCACAGTGCAAAAGGGGGGTAATGCCAATGTATGCCCTATGCCCATGACGCACCATGTGCTGCACACCGCAGCACCAGAGACACTTGCAAGACACCGAAGCAAGTGGCATACTGGCGTCCTCACAGCGAAAAGACTGTCCTAGCCAACCAAGGACGACGGTCGCTGAAATTTTTCCTCCCTTTCTCTCTGTCTCTCTCCCTTTCACTTTTACCAGGATGCTGCTGTGCCTCCAGCCAACCAGAGGGCAGCCGCAATCGGACATCTCACCAGGTCCGGCACCAAGCACCATCCTAAGGGAACAACCAAGACTCCTTTTCTGCCGGACCCGCACTCAGAAAGTGCCTGTGCCACCTGATCCTCGCAACGCCTACAGAACGCACTACCCCGGCGTAACGACACAATACAGCTGGGTAGGTGCCAACGGACAGAGGAGGCCCTCACGCACACTGAGGCCGACGTCGAACACATGCTCGACCAACTTGAGAAAATGACTGTCACGCTAGCGGAGCCAGGTGGCCACAACCGCCGCCACCGCACTGCCGTCAGAACTCTGTTTAACACCTGTATGTCCAGCATGAATGCAGTAAACCTTGCCAACGTTGGACGGCATGCAGCCGAAATTCAGACTGAGATTCCACAGATAATAGAGCCACTCACAACAGAGTGCATCCCTGCAGACCATCGACAAGACACTAAAGGGAACTGTGATAACTTTCAACACCCACAGCGTTCTGCCGACCCCGACAGTGAACTCCAAGAAACAGCTGTTTACTGCCTTCCAGAATGACTTTGCTCAAACTCAGCTGGCAACAGCCCTGATGACAAACCTGCTGCAAGGGGGGTGAACTCCTCCATCGACAGCCTCGCCATGGGTAGAATCCCACCTCACCTGATACCCTTAGGCCTCATGCAAACCGTGCTGGCGTCCGCCATAGCCACGCCAACTGACGCTTTAAAATTACACCTTGCCTACTCTCATGGGTAGTGCCATCCCACTCTGCATTGACCACAAGCAGAGGAAAGGGGACTTTCTCCTGAACTTATCCATCATAGTCAAGCCGAATCCACCGGCTCAAGAACATTGTCCATGTTAGATTGTGAAAGGCAGCACTCACATCAAGATCCGCAGGCCGTACGCGATTGCCTTGCATGACAGCGACACTAAGCTGTCCCCAGCACCGAATCCACACATGTGCACATTGACCAAAGACATTCACTATCTCTGCCCTAACAAATCTTCCCTCAGAGACAACCCTGACGGAACCTGCGGGCTGCAGATCAGCGGCACAAGCTGCCCTGCTAAAGCCAAGCCTCGCACTCAAGTCACCGAGACCCAAGCAGAGATTGTAAGTGGCAGGTGGCTCGTTAACCTTCCTGGGCGCACAGCTGCACTCACTTACGACCAGAATGACACTGACACCTGTGTCACCCCGCTCAACCAGAGCATGTGAATCCAAGCGCCGAAAGGTGCCATCCTGCACCTTGATGACTTGGCATTGTATCATCTTCCAAGCAAGGAGTACAACTTAGAACTGGAAACCCCATCCTTCTTCAGAAACCACACTTTCACCCTAACTCCAGAACGGGAATTGTGGTTTGCAAAAGGGGGAGGGGTCCCGACTCATTGACATTGCTCCTGTAGACACAGCCCTCCAAGCACTGTCTCACTGCCCGTTCTGAACACTTCATCTGCGGTCCCAGCCTGGACCGCCACCAAACTCAACGAGCTGAATCCTCAGCTTAAGATCCACCTGCCATCCTACCATCATGTTCCACCTGCCATCATGATCCACCGGCTATCCTACTACCATGGTCCACCTGCTACATGACCAACAGGATTCACCTGCCAGTCGGCTAGTATGATGATTGTCGTCCGATGATCTCCACACAAGGACTTCATCCGACGAAAAGGGGGAATATGTAGCCACTGAGCGAATCCTGTTTTCTATCACTACTGAACAAATATGAACACATATATGTTTAATTCACAAAACCTTGAACCATGTGATTTGGTGACCACCAACAGGTCATTATTTTAACTTAGTTTACGACGCACGGCCAATAAAGAAACAGGTCCCCTTTGTTCGCGAACCCTTGTCCAGTCACCAGCATAAGAGTGCCCCCATTCAGACGCACAAGCTAATTTTTCCCCCTCGCATCTTCTTACGCCGCTAGGCTGATAAGTGAATTTACATACACAACTACCCTTTTGTCTTGAAGACAACCATGTGCGAACAAAACCCTCACGTGGTACACACCACGTATGGACAGATGCTGACCATAAGGATACTCTGATACACACACATACCCACACACAAACGTCCCTTTGTGTACAACTTAGGATAGAAATGTCCTTAATGTATATAACACAGAATTGCCTGGAGAAAACGCTGACTGAACTCTGATACAGACACACACACATTAACACACAAACACCAGGAATGGAACTAACTTTTCAGAGAAAAGTACCTCTAAATGTTTTAAATGTATTCATCTTTGTGCTTAGATGTCTTCACATGCCATACGGGAGTACTGACAATTTTATTGTGTGTTAATCAAACTTTAAAATGCTTGTAATTCTGCATATGGATGTAACCATGTCCTTCTGCTTGTTACCTACTTGTTCTTGGTATCTGTGTGTCCGTTGTGATGTGACCGAGCCAGTCATACATAGGATATGACAGTAAAATGTATTGTTATGTGTGTACAATCTTTCTGTGTAGAAATGATACAATTTGATACCATCATAAATTATCCTGACAAGACAAAGAAGAACTTTTCCCGCTCGGGACACTCTTAAAGATTATTGGTCACGTATGCGAAACGGGCGTGAACCCCTCCTCTCCATAAGAGACTGACACAGAAGTTTCTTTAGCACTTCAGAGCTTGAGCAGATCCAGAGAACTGAAGAACTAAAATGAACTGAGAACTTGAGAACACTTTTCTCTCCGAGCACTCGGTTGGAGAACATTCTGACGAACCCACGTCGTCAGTGAGAAGACCCATGGCTCCCTTTTAGGGAGCGTTCTCCGTTTTTCTTTTATTTTCTTTTCTTTACTAAGTTTTATTTTCATACTCGCCTCTCCCTCCACGGGAGATGAACTCTGAATTATTTCCTTGGCAACTTCACGTTCGGTTAACCTTTAAACTTCCCGCGAGTCTGCTCGCCCCCGAAGACACGAGAGAACACACCTATAGCATCGAAGGGCAAACACGCACACGACTCTGCGTTCCTCAGCTACACAAGAGAACCATATGCAAGTATAGGTTATTGATTTGATGATTGATGTGATTTCTTGTTGTCTCTCTAAGGGTTACATTGTCTGTGAATTTTGCCATGTGATCAATCTCTCTCTCTCTCTCATCCTCTTACTCTCTCTCTCTCTCTCCCTCACTCAATCTCTCTCTCTCTCTCTCCCTCACTCAATCTCTCTCTCTCTCACTCTCTTTGTTATTCGTCTGTCTCAACTGTCTACTGTACATACATGTATCCCGTGTTTAAATGTAGAATTCTGTATCCGTAGTTTCATTTTATTAAAACCATTATATGCTTGATTGTTTCTGAAAAGCTCATTTTACAAGTCAATGAATTGTTTGATCTTTAGCTAAAGCTTTACAATTTGTTACTTTTTAGTAACCTAACTTTGATAATGACAAGAAGGTTATTTTTCATGGCCAGAAAATAGCTTCTTGTAATTATTAAGAAAGAGATAATTTTTGTTGGAAAATTGATGAGTTAATCTTACGACCGTTTGCTGGACAAACAGATTGTTCGATAGCTAAATTAATTCCATTAAAGGTTATCTCATATAGTCGATTTGAAAGGGGACCATTGATATATGAATGAGGAATTATAATTCGTTGTGATTGATCATTCATATGTACAATCGATCTATTTTCAACTTCGATAATTTAACTGTAATATGCAATATATTAATCATATTCATGATTAATTATTCAAATTCCCTATATATAATTTGAGCTAATTTAATGTAATACCAATGTTGTTACAACACACACACACACACACACACACACCACACACATGTTGGTGCAACAGCGTTACGAGGACTCTCCATAGGCGTAATGGTTTTTATACCGAACAAACTGTATATTCGATCCCCCTTCACTGCCCCTATTCCTAAACCTACCCATCACAGGAGACATGCTGCATTTTTAAATGTTTAATAAAACATTGTTTTTTATGTTTTTTAAGCCATTTGATTTATGAGGACTTTTGACATGTCCTCATAAACCACCCATACGTTGTAATACCAGTGTAATACACACGTCATTATACAAATTTGTGTCCTTATAAATCACATAAACCAACCCACCCACACACACACACACACACACACACACACACACACACACACACACACACACACACACACACACACAACACACACACACTTCATCTTGCAGTGACTTTAATCCTTTATTCCAAGTAAATCTCCATCCTTTCTTACAACTGATTGCAAGCTTATCAAACACAGTTATAGAAAATAAACAGAGGGAAATTAAACAGGGCAATTATTGACATTTAAAATTTGTTTTGTAGAAACCAAAACATGGTTGTCAATGAACCTTGAGTTATGAGGTGGATTTTGATTATGTTTCTAAGATTGTATGGACGGAACAGTCATGAAACAAGTTTTTGAGTCCTTTTAAAAGTGCATAGCGCAGGTCTCTGAGTTTTTGCAGAACTACGGCCCTCTGGCGACAAGCGAAACAGCAACCAGAGGTGTGCACGCTCATGGAGCACACGCACACGCACGCTTGCACAAGCATGAGCTGTTCATAACCAAAGCAGCATCAGCCGCACAAATCTTTTGTTTACAGTCATAATGTCTATAGAGGTAAAAAATTATAAATCTGCAAGTCATTTTAAATATATGAAAGGAAAGGCATTTGAGTAAATTACACACATGTGTGAGGGGAAAACGGGGGTAGAAGAAAACTTCGGTTTTTGTTTCCATCTATCTCCATGTTGAACTGTTTTATGTGTTTACTGTATCCACTTATGATTGTATTATTATGGAAACACGTTCATGAACAATATAAGTTATTACTTTGTAAAAGCTCAAAATAATAATCATGCCATGTACAGTTGGTCAACAAAGTAGCCTACACTCAAATGTCTCCAGGTAATAAACAATCAAATGACACTATAGCCGCTTTCCGACTAAGTAGTTACAGGAAATTAGTTATAGGAACTGTCCACTTCTAAACAGTTCTAAGAACTACTCTTCCCCAAAACTCGGTTTTGTTGTTTGCGGACGCACTGGCCGCCAGTGGCCATAGGAACTGGCAGGAGGGGTAAGGGAGTGACGCAAGCACGGTGGCGGCGGAGCCACATACAACAACAAACCAGCATGGAGGAGGCTATAGCAATGTTCCTGTTCTGCCTTGCCGGGACCTTCATAACGGAGTACGAATGGCGGCGTTTAAAGACTATGCTTGAGTTCAGTTCAGAGAAACTCAGAAGACGAAGGCTCCAGCGTTATATAATCTTAAGTAATATGATGGAAGAAGAAGAGCAGAGCGCAGGCAAATGGCATAAGGCCACCGGTAGGCCATACACAAAACCATATTGTTTGATGTTGTATCATGATGTTTCATGTTGTACTATTTATCCGAAGACAATTCCTAGTTTATGAACCTGTTCACTGACAATGGTAGTAAAATCAATTCTGATTGTACATTTATCTAGGTTACGCTAAAGCATTACAATAAAGCATTCACGCATCGTCATTTGTTGTCATAGATTTGCCGTATCAGACATTAGAGACTGGGCTATATCTTACCGTTTTATCAAGAAAAAAGCCAACTGAGGGTCCAGTTTGAGCCCTAGAGCAGACCGGAGATCTCTCCATTTGTTGAAAGCCTTCCCGATGCTGACTCGTCTTATTCCGACGCCTGTCTGACTCCAATTTGGCCCTTTGGTCAATAACTAGACAACAGTTTTCTTTTCTTTGTCTTACGTGGAGTTTGCGTTGGGGTTTGGAATGAACTACAAGCCGGTCTCTTTGAATCCATCTTCTACTTTTGAAGTAGTTTAAAGTTGACTAAAGTTTTGTCGCTCGAGTTGTCTTCGCTGATACGAGAATGGCGGCTAACAATAACAAACCTGCGAGACATAGCCTGGTGAGCGTGAACGCGCATGGCGTCATGCCCAGTCTCAAAATCGAGCCCCAATCTCAGTGAGCAGAGAAGGGCTCATTCAGCCCATCAGGCAGTTCTTTAAGCATGTATAGGATAGAAAACAGGTATTTTTAACATGAAAAGTTGCGCAATGCACCTTTAAGTGCTGAGAAAGAAAATTTACCTCAACTCTCTCATCCGTTATCTGTCTCATTATATTTCAAAATAGTCTCTTTTCTATTGTATGCTGCCATTGGCAACAGGTTTTCTCAGGTTTATGGTCTGTGTAAGTATGAATAAAATATTATTTCTTCCAGAAGCTTCAAGACCGAGATGCGCAACCCTTAAAAAAAACACCAACTAAAACAAGCTTTCTAATGCAGTATTATCTAACTGTCACATTAACCTTTTCTCTTTCTTTTATTTGCATTTTACTCTCGAGCTCTGAGTGAGCTTTCAAAAGGGTGAGACACAGCAAAATGTAAATGAAGATCCAGCAAGTGCATACTGTGCTTGTAGAACAGACCGAACAGGTATATGAAGCCTTAATCCTAACAGTCAGATACTGTCTGGGCGTCTCGAGAAGGAAAACACATTTATGTCAGAAGCGAATGGTCTTCTTGCCTTTCAAAGAGCTGATCTAGACTGTGAATACAATGCCTCAAGATGTCAGTCAACTCTTCCTTTCAACCGAGGGTCAAACAATCACATCGGCCTCATGCCTCCATTCAGCCCTGTGCGCTCCGGCTGCCCGTGGCTCTATAAATACATATTACCGCCTTGTTTTCCTGCCAGACACTCTGGGACTGGCTGACAGGCAGAGACATTTTAAATGTCATATGGCCATGACTGCATAATGACATAACCATTATGTAGTCATACCCTGCCTGAGCCTCAACAAGCTCGAAAGGGATGTAACAGACTTCATAAAAGAAAAAAGAAAAAATAGATCAGCGAGGCTTTTTAGGTCTTTAACAAAGGGTATGCTAAATGCTAAAATACACAAGTGCTGTTTCACACCGTCTCATGGGACTGTCAAATTGATGACTTGTGGTTGCAGCATGTGTTTTTGAGCTGACAGCATCCAACGGCTTCCATGCTCAGCTGTGGCCATTTTGCGGGCAGATCTGTGGAAAGAGGGTGTCGAATGAATGTTTTCAGTGTTTAAATGTGTTAATAATAATCACATCCAACATTAGTGAAGATTTAAATCTGGACCAAAGAACGTATATTGACAAGAAGTGAAAGCCAATAGAACGTTCCATTGCAACACCAACGCCCAGCTGCAGCGCAACGCTTCCGCCATTTTGGGGTGAAAGCGACTCGGCAGTCATATATTATACATATATTTAGTCCAGTGCAGAGGTTATTTTTAGGTTGAATAATTAGGTGATTATTTTAACCACATCAACTCTGCAGCATATTTTGAATTTTTTAGAGAATTAGGCATGTCTGACTTTAAAAGAGCGTCCTGCCCACATACATTGGAGTAAATGGATAAAAATGGTCTCATTTTACAGAAAACACTCTAAATTTTAACACAGTGGTGAAATATTGCATATATTTTATTGTATTTATTCACAATGTTTTGATAAATACATAAAAAATCTAATTTTTTTATACTTTTTTTTTAATACTTTTTTTTTTTTAATCTGTAACTTTGGACCTGTTTTGTCTATGTCTCTTCGGAAAGTTTCTTTCGATTCCACTAGGTGGCAGTAAACAGGGGCAAAAAGAATTTTTTTGATAACAACTCCTCAAATAAAGTTATTGATATTTATCTGAAAGGAGTCACAAGTGTACTTTTACAGTCTCCATTTTTGATTGCTAAAAGAATTGGGCATACCTGAATTTAAAATTGTGTCCTACCCACATACATTGGAGTAAATGGATGAAAATGGTCTCATTTTACAGAAAACACTCCTCATTTTGACGCAGTGGTGGAATATTGCATATATTGTATTGTATTTATTCACAATTTTATGATAAATAAGGATAATAAAATAAGGTTTCGATTGATTTTTAAATTAAGCTTTATTTTTAATTAAATTAAGAGTCTGTAACTTAGGATCTGTTTGGTGCATTTCCCTTCAGAAAGTTTCTTTTGATTCCACTAGGTGTCTGTAAACAGGGGCAAAAAGAATTTTCTTGATAACTCCTTCTCAAAAAAAGTTATTGAGATTTATCTGAAAGGAGTGACAAATGTACTTTTAAAGTCTCCATTTTTGATTGCTAAAAGAATTGGGCATACCTGAATTTAAAATGGTGTCCTACCCACATACATTGGAGTAAATGGATGAAAATGGTCTCATTTTACAACAAACACTCTACAGTTTAACACAGTGGTGGAATATTGCATATATTGTATTGTATGCATTCACAATTTTATGATAAATAAGGATAAAAAGTCAGATTTTGATAGATTTTTAAATTAAGTTTTTAGTTGAGAGTCTGTAACTTATGATCGTTTTGGTGTATTTCCCTTCAGAAAGTTTCTTTTGATTCCACTAGGTGTATGTAAACAGGGGCAAAAAGAATTTTTTTGCTAACTCTTTCTGAAAGTAAGTTATTGAGATTTATCTGAAAGGAGTCACTGGTGTCTCCAAGTGTACTTTTGAAGTCTCCATTTTTTATTGCTAAAAGAATTGGGCATACCTGGATTTAAAAGAGTGTCCTACGCACATACATTGGAGTAAATTAATGAAAATGGTCTCATTTTACAAAAAACACTCTAAAGTTTAACACAGTGGTGGAATATTGCATATATTTTATTGTATTTAGTCACAAGTTTATGATAAATAAGGATAAAAAGTCAGATTTAGATTTTTTTTTTTTTTATTAGGTTTTTAGTTCAGAGTCTGTAACTTAGGATCTGTTTGGTGTATTTCCCTTCAGAAAGTTTCTACTGTTTCCACGAGGTGTCTGTAAACAGGGGAAAAAATAATTTTCTTGATAACTCCTCCGCAGAAAAAGTTATTGAGATTTATCTGAAAGGAGTCACTGGTGTCTTCATTTCTGGCTGCCACTCATCACCACTGTCCAGACTGCAAAACAAAACAAATTTATGAATCCACATTGTGATTCAGAAATGCATGCTAATATTACACACAAACACACAAAATAATTAACGTATGCACATAACAGATACAAGATTATAATTTGCATACCCACATAAGACACACCAATACATGTGTGCAAAAATAAAGGAGCACAACTCATGCATCCACTGATTCAAATATGAATGTAACCAACATGTAGAATGCATTTCACGTGTATGTGTGTGTGTGTATATATATAGCTTAGCAAAAGCTCCCAAGCATATTTGACCTATGGCATCAATATATGCATGGGCTGTGCTCGTTTATTATTACATGCATATATCTTTGGGTGCAAAATAAATCTCAAATATACATGCACAAACATGTACGCGACAAAAAAAACAACAACCGAAAATGCGTTAGCAAAAGCACCCAAGCTAATTTGAACTAGAGCGTGCATGGGTTGTGATATTCCTCGATGTCTGTTGCATGAATATTTTGTACAATTGTGGCATGCATTAGTTCATGAAATACACAAATACAACGTTTATAGGTTCAAAATGTGTACTTACTCAAATTCAGGATCCATTACGCAGCTTGTGATCAGAGTCAAAACTTTGCTGCAAGTTTCAGTGTCACTGTCTCGATCAAACTCCGCCAAAACAGCCTCTACGCCGACAAAAATCTTTCTTGAAGCCATTGTCCAAAGACAAAACACTCCAACCAGTTGTAAAAAGTACGCAATAACTAAAAAAAAAACACTTTCCAAACTATCAATCGATCTCAAACTAGACTCCTCTCTTCTGCGATGCGCGCTGGCAGCTGCTGGAATGTCAGGATGAAGACCCGCCTCCTCGAACTTGTCATAGAATATCTCGGTCTCTGAGTGGGTTAGAGAAATGATCGACGTGTCTATGGATCACTGAGAGTCTCGGCTTTCTTGACGCATGACGCAATATTTGATGACGTCATCAAAAATCGCGGCTAACGAAGACGATCAAACCTAAGATTAATAAGAATATTTGCTCCTATCCTAGATCGCACGTTTTGATCTGGACATCGGTGACATATTACAGTGTAATTTGGTCATCCTTGCTCGAAGACATGTGAAAATGGTCTCATTTTGAAGAAAACAACCTAAGGAACGAGCTGATATAGCGTTTGAGGCTAGTAGCTCCACACGGAGGAAGTGATCCGAACAGGAATATGATTCATGTGTTTGCTTGTTCAAAAAACTCGATTCCGTTTTCGTGATTCTTTGGAAAATAATGTTATTGTAAAGTGTTGGATCGGAAAAATAAACTGCACAGTGATATTCTTGAGAGTGAGAGCTTTCATTTGATGTATGATTTGTCTATTTCTGGTGAGTTTGTGTGATATAAATATGACATTTAATATCATAAATATGATTTTCTCAAGGGGGGGTCGTTGCGGGGGGGTCGAATTTAGACCATAATATCTTATTCTAGGTAACATAAATACAAAAGTGATGGGATTGTCATGAAAGCTGAGGTTCTAAGCTTTCAAACAATACTATATATGTCTAGTTTTGTGCTGTACAACTTATAGATTTTTCAAAATGATTATGATTATGCAATATTGGACCCACAGGTGGGTCCGCGGGGGGGTGCAAAGTTGATGTTAACACACAACAGTTAACGTTATAGCAGTTAAAAAGAAGTTGCTACTTAACCAGGCTTTTCCCCCACACAACTTGAGACAGGGAAGTTCAAGGATTTAATTAATTATTATATTACTCTCTACATTAAGTGTGACAGGTAAGAATAAGTGATATGAGTTCATAACGTTAGACAGTTTCCCAGGAGGTACACATAACGTTACATACAAAAAATAAGTTATCAATGAAATAAATGAATTCAGCAAATAAATGTAATTGTACTAAAATGTAAATGTTGGACAATAAATATATAACAGCAATAGAATAGTTTTACAGTAAACAGTTTTTTTTGCAGTACTAACTTATATTAATGACCGTTAAAGCAATGTAAACAAAACAAAAACACAGTCACTGTACAAAAGTGGCAATTATAACGGAGACAGCAATGCATCATGTTCTATAAGATCATCATGTTTGTAGCATGATCCAAGGGATTAAAACGTACAAAATATATTTCAAGCCTAGTGGAGTTGGTAACTAATAATAGTAGTAAATGTGTAAAGTTGCATAAAATGGAAAGACTCAAAAGCAAGAAAAAACGACCACAAAAAACTATTTTCTGTGCTGTTGTCCAGTAACTCCAGTTGGAATCTTCACCCCAAAATGGCGGCCGCGCTACCAAAGCGCCACCTAATCGCTGTTACCAAAAAAGCATCAGAGTTTCACCTCTTGTTCTTCTATACTCTTTGTCTGAACTGAGTTTGAGGAACTTTCCCAATCCCATCCCAGTCCTCTCTCCCACTTTGCAAAAATGGCAAAAATAAATATTGTGGCTAAACAAAACAGACTGAAATGTAGCAGGGGTCTTCAAAATATATCCAGGACAACGTTTGTTTAATGAGCAATGTGTCACCTTTCTAAATGCCCCCTGTAGATGGTTCCACAGAAACTGGTATTGTATTATTTGTACACAGGATAATGTGTGACTGGAGCACACTGGACACTTCTACTAATTACACATCTAACAAGCTTGTTAGACCACACTCACGAGCACCAATCCATTTAGTTCTCGTTAGAGAGATCACAAGCTCAGCCACAAAAGCAGTGATGTAATACCATGTAATTAGCGATTTAAAGGTGCATGTTTCTTGTGACAGATAATATATGTTTTCATGGATACTAAGGCACTAATTATTCTAATCCTTGTGGTGTTTAAGCCCATATGAATTTCTTTCTTCTGTGGAATGCAAAAGGAAATGATAAGCTCTTTTCCGTACATTAAATGTGAGCAGGGGTCGAGCTCAGGTGTCAAAAAAGACAAATACAAAATCACTGCCTTTCTCCATTCATTTCTGTTCTATGGAAAATTGGTATTTCAGCACAAATTACTTATGAAATTAGCCACTGACTAACCTTTCAGTGGAATGACGGCTAATGTACTTTTACTGCTGCGGTATTTGATTTTCTTTTAATATATTTTCCCTCATGTCTCAACATTTCAACAGAATTAAATCATGTATCTTATTCTGCAGAGGCAAATTACACAAAAGGGGTTTAGAATAACAGGTATGGACACATTTAAAATGAGATATAAAATATAAAATGAGTATATATCCTGTGTTTTTATTGTTAAAGGGGCGGTGAAATGCTGTTTCATGCATAGTGAGTTTTTTACACTGTTAAAGAGTTGGATTCCCATGGTAAACATGGACAAAGTTTTAAAAATGAAGTTGTAAGTTTGATGGAGTATTTCTGTTCCAAAAATACTCCTTCCGGTTTGTCACAAGTTTCGGAAAGTTTTTTTCGAATACGGACCTACGTGACGTCAGAGTGGGCGGAATTTCCTTATACGGGTCTTAAGGCACTTCTCCGGGAAGGGCGCGCGCAGCTGAGCCAGTGCGTGCGAGAGTACGCCTATGCCCGTCAGAGCGCGCTGGGCTCGGCTGCGCTGCAATCAAAAAAAAAGTGTGTTTTTGGTTGCCAGGGCAAGACAACACTGCACAAAATTTCCAAAGAACCCAGCGTTAAGGGACCTGTGGATGGATTTTGTTTTTCCAGAGCAGCAACGGAGTTGCGCAAGTGTTATTGTTTGTTCCCTTCATTTCAACGGTAATAGTTTTATAAACAAGGCACAGTTTGACGATTTGCAGATCGCCTAATACTTAAAGATGGAGCAGTCCCAACCATAAAGGTTCACGGAACCGCAGGCGGTGAGTAAAACTGTTTCAAATGTCTGTATGTTGTTAACTATCGGCGTGTAAGCTAAGCACAGCAAGTAAACAACATGATCACGTACAGTTAATGTATCGATGGAGCATTCGATGTATGGTGTGTGTGTGTGTGTTTGTGTTTGTGTGTTTAAATACAGTTGTTTAGCTGGCCACTGTAGGTGTCAGTTTGTTTATTGTAAAAATAAATCATGTCCTCATAAACCACAAGTCTGTCTGTTTACAACACACGCAAAAGCTTCGCGCGCTCCTGCCCACACGGCACGCCTCCACTCGCTCGGGTTTTTCCGGAAAGACTCGGTAGAGCCTATATTTCTTTTATAAATATAATAAAACTAAAGACTTTTTGGAGATATGAAGGATGCAATACTACTCTATAGGTACTCAAGATTAACATAAGATTGAGTGAAACTGAGTGTTTCACCCCCCCCCCCCCCCCCCCTTTAAAGACTATTTGGTTCCTCTGTTCCTGCGTTGCACACTTTATACAGCCACACTGTGCCATATATAGCATAAATAAAAAAAAATACTTGTATGTGTTTTTTTGTACATGTGTACTGTAGGTGATGTAACTTTAACTAGCGGTTAAAAAACAAAACTGCATGCATATTGCGGATGAACATTGTTTCTGTTGTTGCTGGAAAATAGAGTTTACAGGAGAAACTCACTAGAAATATTAGGTTTGTTTTCCTCTTTTCTTGATTGCTTAAATTGGCTACAGTGTGAGTAAAAGATGGAATGATTGAGTACTACACCTAATGAAAGTTTGAGTCTGCCTCCTCAAGTTTCCCCCTTTCAGTTTAAGACTGAGTTTCAGTTTAACATTCACACACGCACGCACGCACGCACGCACGCACGCACACACGTGTTTTCATGTTTTATAGGGACTTTCCATAGACATAATTATTTCATAGACAAACTATATATACTATCCCCTTACACTAACCCTACACCTAAACCGACCCACCACAGAAAACTTTCAAAAAACATTTTCAAAAAACATAATTTAGTGTAATTTATAAGCTGTTTTTCTCATGGGGACCAACAAATGTCTTTGATTCTTATGTAGACAGATAACCATATCTAACAGGTGTCTACATTGGAAATAATAATAATAATAATAATAATAATAATAATAATAATAATAATAATTTGCTCACATCTAGACCTTCACTCTTTTTTTGTAATTGTTTTTTTGTTTGTTTTTTAACTGCATGTGAAAATATTAAGTGTAGTGTAAAATAATTTACCAAAGTTTGGGACAAAATTGTTGCCCAACCTTTGTTAAAATAACTTTTATGGAACATGCCATCTGAAATCTAATCTGAAATCTAACCTGAACTGAATATATTCCTCTATTGCGGCTTATCTAAAAATATTTATTTAGTTATTTAAAAAAAATGTAGATGCTTTTATACAACATCTACAGTAACGAACCATGCACAAGTAATGATTTTACGTTCTACTGAAAAATACTTCAATTTACAGTTCAATGACTATTTTTCATCACATCTTTGTTTAACCGGGAAAAACACACTCCTTAGCAGGACTAAATTGCCATGCAGGCAATTTGTTCTCCTAAAAGAAAAAAAGCTAAATCTTCCAGTCAAATACAATACGGTTTGTTATTTGAGAGTTAATAACAAATTTACATTAAGATGAGATACACTATGCTAAAAAAAAATAAGAGCATTATAAAGTAGAACCATGGATTTTGGAACCTCTAGGATTTCTGAACCTTTAATGATCAGATCACATAGAATATCACCTGCATATTGAGCTAGGGAGCCTATAAGATCATAGTAATATTACATCTAACTGAATGTGATGGAATGCAAATACAACATCAGTGAAGTCCCAGCTCATTTTTGAGGTGAGTTCCAACTGTCCCTTTCATCTTCTCTCTATCATACTCGCATCTGATTCATATATTTTAACCTTCATACTTCAGCATCTTCACAGTATGTTCCTGCTCTCTAAGCTGGTATCTGGGCCCAATACCATTCAAAAGTTTTTTTTTTTTTGTTCTTTAATTCAGCAAGGATCCATTAAATTGATCAAAAGTGACAGCACAGACTCTTATATTGTTACGTACATTTTCATTTGAAATAAATACTTATTTTAAACGTTCTATTCCTCAAAGAATCCTGAATATATATATATATATATATATATATATATATATATATATATATATATATATATATATATATATATATATATATATATATATATATATATATATATATATATGAAGCAGAACAACTGTCAAGACTGGAGTAATGATGCAGGTGCTTTGCCATCACAGAAATAAATTGTGATAAAATTCTAATATTACTGTTTTTGTTGTATTTTTGATAATACATGCAGCCTTAGGACTTCTTTCAAAAACATTAAAAACTCTCACCAACCACAAACTTTTGAATGACTGTATGCATTTAAAAAGATATTAAAATTAAAAATAATTAAAAAATTGAAAATGAAAAATTGAAAAATATCACTGAAAAGTTAAAGTAATTTATACATACTCAAATCTTGTTGCAGTTCTGTATATTTAAATATGGAGCATCAAAACGTAATCCTCATCCTCATGTCATATCCCTTAAACCATCACACATCATAATAGTATAAGTTGAATGACCTGCTATACTTTAACCTTCAGAAAATGTGTGTGGAGTACGAATTTGGGTTACAGGTTCAATGCCAGAAAAAGTGGAGTAAGGGAAGGAGGCAGAACATCGAGGGCAGCAGGGAGTGAGTGTGTGTGTGTGTGTGTGTGTGTGTGTGTGTGTGTGTGTGTGTGTGTGTGTGTGTGTGTGTGTGTGTGTGTGTGTGTGTGTGTGTGTGTGTGTGTGTGTGTGTGTGTGTGTGTGTGTGTGTGTGTGTGTGTGTGTGTGTGTGTGTGTGTGTGTGTTTGGTCACGGCTCAGCAGGGTGATCTTCATATCTGCTCTGTCCAGCCTTAGTCTCTGGAGTCACCCTTTTCTCTTCTGTTTCTCCTCTGTTGCTTTCAGCACTTCATTCATAATCATCTTTTCATTACAGCACGGATACCGGAAACGCGAGCCGACTGACAATACCGCCGGCCTCACGTTTGCATTATGTGTGCTGGTACTAATCCTTAATTTCATTTTTCCTTCTAACAAATCAGGTACAAGAACAAAATCACACTCATGAAGGTCATGGAAATCTTCCTAGAAACAGTCAGCTCCCCTCAGCCAGGTGAAAAGCTTTTCTATTTGGTAGTTTGGTATTAAGTTAGGGATAATATCAGAAAATGGTGTTTAGTTGTTGTATGACTCTTTGTTTTTGAAATAATCTTTTTTAACTGAACACATCATTCTCATTATTTTTCAATTAACTGCTGGCCAACAATGAAAAAAGGAAACAAAGGAAACATAAAAAGTATCTAAAAAAAATAAAAATATCTAAGTTATTAAAATGCATTATTATTTTGTTTAGGCTACATTTATTTATAAATTAAACTATGTACTATATATATATATCCTTTATTAAGAATCATGTATGTCCAGTTTTTTTTTTTTTTTACACTTGGCAACAATGTAGATCCATTATATATAATATATATATATATATATATATATATATATATATATATATATATATATATATACACACATATATATATATATATATATATATATATATATATATATATATATATATATATATATATATATATATATATATATATATATATATATATATATATATATATATATATATATATATATATATATATATATATATAATGGATCTACATTGTTGCCAAGTGTAAAAAAAAAAAAAAACTGGACATACATGATTCTTAATAAAGGATAATACAGTTGGTCAAAACCTACTGTGTGAATGATTCAATGTTAATAATGCATAAAAAGACAGTGACTGACTAGTCCACATAAAGACAGAGCCGATGACACCACAAAAACACTTAGCCCCAAGCACTTCCCTAATATCTGAGCTGCAATGCCAAATACAGAGCTTTTAATATCACTGAAAAATAAAATAAAATTATAATAATAATAATAATAATAATAATAAAACTAATAATAATAAAATTCAATTCAATTAAATATGTGTATGTTACTTACACATGTTATATCGCTTGCCAAAACAAAAACAGTAATTTTACAAAATTGGAAAAATCAATGGAAAAACATGTGTCTGATGCCAGATGGTGTAGTTACGACGGCTGCGTCCGAAAGATTAAAAATGCTGTCTTCGGATGATGTATTCAGGGCATTAAGGAACGTACAAATCCAATAGTTTACTTCACTTCCTGTGTTCTAAGATACCTTCATCTGATCAAATTTTCTAAGGCACTATTGACGTAACCTTCGCTGCGTTTGATATCCCACAATTCCATTCCATGACAGTTAAGCAAAAAAAAAAATAAAGATGCCATCTGAAAGTTGCAGTTGGTGGTCAGTTTGTGTGTCAGTGTATGTTTTTGACTAACGGTTTCTACTTCAGAGGTAATTTCGAGCAAGGAATTACTATTGTAGTAATGAAATATTTGCTTACAGTAAAACTTCAAATAATAGCTGAGTCCCAAATAGACGCCTGTCTCTTTTACACGCCTGGTGTGGCGACATGTTTGGTAAATAAAGCCCGGTCTCAAATAGACGCCGGGTCTGTTTTTTAGTTTTGGGTTGTTAACTAAAATATGCTTTCCCTCAAGCATAATAATCAAAATCAATGGACACGATAGTAAAATGTCGGAAGACCGCAGTTTCACGTAGAGCATTTGGAAATTTTTAGAGATTAGAGACTCTAGGCCTACACTCAATGAACAACATCTCAACACTAAATTATAAAGGCCTGTCTCAAATACAAGCCAGTGCAGTTCGACGATTTGGGAAAATAAAAGCCCGGGCTATTATTAGAAGTTTTACGGTAGTTATCACTAAAGCTCTCTCGTTTTGTTGTGGATCATCAAACCGTTACGTCTATCTATAGTTTTGTGAGGTATCTTCATGAGCAAACACTACTTGCAAAGTCACTGCCTGTTAAGACAGCAAGCCAACAAGTCAGTTGCCTAAGCTTTTTGGACGTAGCCAACACGAGCCTACTGGGGCCAGAGAAGATCTCTTACAACTATAGCAGATATTCTTAGGTTAGCAGAAGCCTGAGAACATTACTTTGTAAAACTAAAGTGCTTTAATACTCCTTTTGTTCACCTCAAATTTGGAGGGAGTAAATTATTCATGAGATATTGGCTTAGTTAAAGGGGAAACAGCACAGCCAAGCCCTGTTTGGAATAGACACACCAAGAGGAGCTGAACCGTTATTGAAGTTCAGATAAAAAGTGCCACAAGACCATTAAGCCAATTTGAAAGCATTGGCAGAATGAACCCCGCTAGAAGAGGCTTCCTTGCATGAGTTAGCAACGTTTTTGACAGCAGAGCACTTCGGATTACCTCTCGGAGAGCTCTGGCCCATGTCTGCAGTCTGAAAGCCCATGCCGTGATCAAAGCACGTGTGATCAGATCACTATCAAGCAGCGTAAAGGCGCTAAGGCGGGAGAAGATAAAGAAACGATGCTTTGGTGTGAGAAGGGAACATATTCACACCAGTGACATGATGGGAAAAGCGTACTAGTCTGATTAACTGCGCCACAGCGGGTGTCGACAGATTCCTGTAGTAAAACTGAAAAGTGTTGCACTCTTTGAGGTTCACTCTCATCTCCCCTTTAACTCCGCCAGCTGTGACTCAATAGACGACCTTTTAACATGCCCCTGTCCGCAATGTCAAGCCGTCATCACCACAAATGAATGCTGCCACTTTCTATAGAATCAAACTCTTTCTTCACCGCAAGCACTGCATCTTAATACCAGCTCATACACGCACACTCTTGGCACTGTCAATATGAATATTGGGCTGCCATATCTACAAGACCAGAGGAAGGAAGAAAGGAAGGAAAAAAGCTAGATAAGCTGAATAACGTGGCACAAAAGCAAATATGGAAAAAAATAAGTGGCAAAATTGTGCATTACTATTTGTGCATAAAACAAATAAAATGAAAGTTTAAAACACACATTTTACAGCATTTTAGAATATCACATACCTTCACTACTTTTACTTAACAAAATGCATGCTAAAGGCTAAAGTGTTTTAAAAAATAAAACATTAGATGAACCTTAAAGTGAACATCTTGTTTTTGCATGCACATTCACCTATGTCCTGCTATGCTAAGGACAAAAGACAGAATTGACTTTGTGTGCTGGTGAAGGACAATCAAAGACTCCCTGGAATCTGCACTCAGGAGTTCCTGTTTTCCTTTCAGTGCCAAAGGTCAAAGCAAGAAGGAGACCGCAAAGATGGAGCAGCATATACTTGAGTGCTAACAACAGGAAGCCAAACACTAAATGTCTTATCCCACCTACTGCTTTCAACCTCCCACGGCATTCTGGGAAACTCAATAAGATAATCTTTGGTGAGGGAAAAAGAAAGAGATAGGGCATGACAGGATGAAGGATCTGTGAGAAAAAAAAAACAGAGAGAGAGAGTTGGGGTGATGGGTGCAAAAATAGATTTAAATGATAATGGCAAACACACCTGCAAGCAATCATAGGAACCGAAAGGGCATCAAAATGCTCCAGTCACACTGTCCGAATCATGGGACAATGCACAGGTATTATGTGGCTGGGAATGAATGATTCTGGCTCCTCTTATCAACAAAAAAATGCAAAATACTTCAAACTTACTGTTAAAAATGCTAATTCACTTTCCATCTAGTCGTAATGACAGTATTCCATATTCATTATGGATTGATGGATTTGCATTTATGTTCTTAAAAGACACTTTCTTGCCAAATCAGCCAACAGTGAAGATCATGCATTACCGTAAACTGTGTAGCTCAAACTGAATATATGTTCTGCAGTCTTTATTCATATTTATCCAGAAGCTGTGATTTTGCTCCTGCAATTTATACATTTAGGGTTCTCCCTGAAACCATCTCCTCTGAATTATTTCCATCTCAATCACTTAAGCTGCTCACCTGCACACACATATCTAGCTGGGTTTCCATTCAAATGTGAAGTGAAGCTTTTCAAAGTTGGCAAAAAAAGAAAAGAAAAGAAAAGCTAATTAGGTGTGTTTCCATTAAGTTGTTCGAGCGGATGACGGTGGTATTGCTAACCTAGTAACCAACAGTAAATAAAACACCATCAGTGGAAACAGACAATTCATATAGCTTTTTTTTCTATTATGTGACACATAGATTAAAAAAAAAAACTGTGTTTTCTATGTACACAAAAGGCCTATTTCTCTCTTTTTTTTCCCACAAACCAGTCTAAATCTGTGTTAGTGAGCACTTTTCCTTTGCCGAGATAATCCATCCAGCTCACAGGTGTGGCATATCAAGATGCTGATTAGACAGCATGATTATTGCACAGGTGTGCCTTAGGCTGGCCACAATAAAAGTCCAAGTTTTGAGGGAGTGTGCAATTGGCATGCTGACTGTAGGAATATCCACCAGAATTGTTGCCCATGAATTGAATGTTCATTTCTCTACCATCTTCTCTACCAACGTCTCCAAAGGCGATTCAGAGAATTTGGCAGTACATCCAACCGGGCTCACAACAGCAGACCACGTGTTACCACACCAGCCCAGGACCTCCACATCCAGCATCTTCACCTCCAAGATCGTCTGAGACCAGCCACCTGGGAAGCTGCTGCAACAATCGGTTTGCATAACCAAATAATTACTGCACAAACTGTCAGAAACTGTCTCAGGGAAGCTCATCTGCATGCTCGTCGTCCTCATCGGGGTCTCGACGTGACTGCAGTTCGTCGCCGTAATCGACTTGAGTGGGCAAATGCTCACATTCAATGGCATCTGGAACTTTGGAGAGGTGTTCTCTTCACGGATGAATCCCGTTTTTCAATGTACAGAGCAGATAGCAGACAGCGTGTATGGCGTCGTGTGGGTGAGCGGTTTGGTGATGTCAACGGTGTGGATCGATGGATATGTACAACAAGCACAGGTGCATATTCTTGATGGCTTTTTGAATGCACAGAGATATCGTGACGAGATGCTGAGGCCCATTGTTGTGCCATTCATCCACGACCATCACCTCATGTCGCAGCATGATAATGCACGGCTCCATGTTGCAAGGATCTGTACACAATTCCTGGAAGCTGAAAACATCACAGTACTTGCATGGGCAGCATACTCACTGGACATGTCACCCATTGAGCATGTTTGGGATGCTCTGGATCGGTGTATACCACAGTGTGTTCCAGGTCCTGCCAACATCCAGCAACTTCGTACAGCCATTAAAGAGGAGTAGACCAACATTCCACAGGCCACATAGAAAGAGCATTTCAGGAGAGCATGCTGGATTATTACCTCAGCGAGCTCAGCTGTAAAGCTGTACACAATACAATGCAAAAGCACAGTGGAAAAAGCAGTTTGTATTTTTTTTTTTTTAAATCAAAAGAGCTACTGTCACACTTCTACAAACAGTTACTCCTTAACAATGATGTAGATCATGCATGCGTCATTGGCCTGTTTTGTTCTAGTTTCAAAGCATACTTTTATAGAAGTTCTATTTTTAACTACATGTCATTAAAAAGTGTTTAACTTGCAGAATGCTTGTCAAAAATGTGTTATAAATGTGTCATTTAGATTCTCCACCCATTTTTTTATAGAATAACACATTCAAAAAATAGCATGCTGGAATTTCACACTTCATACACAGCTTTGATCTTACATTATTAGCACTCACCATATTTTAACTCCATGGAACGACGGTGAGTTAATATGGGTGACCTTTAAACAAATTATGCCAACTAGTTTTGTAAGAATGGAAACTCTGGTTAGAAATGCTGAAACAGCTGTCTTTAACATTAAACAGCTTAATGCCAATTATGTAAATAAATCAACTTGACATTACAAACTTTGCATTTTCACTTGTTTGATATTTCTGTTGCTATTTTGCTTATTCTTACACTGTCGGAAAAAAAGATAAAAAAGGTTCAGATTTTAAATCGATGCAATCTGTTTTAAAACAAAAAGAGAAGACAACACTTAAAATTACAAATTACATTCTCAAGCATAAAAACACAAGATACTTTAGACAATTTTACTCGTATTGACTCGGAAACAAGAACGACACATCATTGTTAACTCAATCTGCCAAAGCTGTTAGCTGCAAGTGTGCAACTCAATTCTGCTGTTTTGGTCTTGAAGAGTAAGTAACAAACTGTACCAGCAGTTCCCTTTATCGAAAAAGGGAACTTCGAGATGCGTCCAGTGACGCCATGGGAACGCCTCCAGCGTGAATGCGTCTGAAGCATCTATGTCAACTTAGTTCAATGGAAAGAGAGAATGAGCGTCACGGGCAGGTGACGTCATAACCAGGAAATGATAAAAGCACTTCCGCTGCTAAACGCCAGTTAGCTTCTGTTGCCTCAGCAAGCGATCTGTGTCAAAACTGTCTCTGTCTATTTATTGTTGTCTGTTGCAATATTGTCGGAAACGTTATGGCGAAACAAATGTACAAACAGTGTGTTCCTCCCTGCCCGCGTTATTTAACGGGTGGGGACACACACGAGCTTTGTGTCATTTGTTTTGGAGTAGAGCATGCGGTCTCAGCCTTTGAAGAAAAAAAAAAAAGGTGGGGGCTGAGTGCCAACTCTGTGAAATATCATGCTCTGCTCTCGCCTGTCACTCTGTATGATAGTGACAGGCTCGCGATTCTTAGGGATCAGGACCCGCGTTTGCCGAGGCAGCGCGGAGAATGCATTCCTGGGGATCGCAGAAGGATCTTTTGGAGGGGTTGGGGACGGGTCCGTGGGCCTTTTCTCCTTCCTTACCCGGAAGATCCAGCTCTATCTCCCGGTGTCGGAAGCACGCTCTGCGGTTTCTTCCACCCGGGGAGAGAGAACCCTTTTTCCTTCATACTCTTCCTCCGAGGAGGTTAAATGTTTGAGTATAGAAAGTGAAAGCACACACACTGTTGAATTAGATTCGTCATCTATTTCTCCAGCATATGATGAGCTGGTGGAGGTTTTGTCCCGTGCTGTTAGTAAATATAATATTTAATGGCCAGCTGAGAAAAAGGGACGCTCGTCCTAAAAACAAACTTGACGAGCGTTTTCTTACATCGATCACATTATCTCCACCACGAGGCTTCCCTTTTTTCTCTGATTTACACACTGAATATCTAAATTGTGGAATTAACCTTATTTATTACTACTTTTCAGCCCTCGTGTTAAATATTTATTCAAAGTTAGAGGGTTGAAAGATTACGGTTATGATATGATGCCCCAGGCTGAACAGGAATAGAAAACATCAGAAAAATGCTATTTTTCACCTGGTCCAGCATCGTTATTTAAAGCCTCTGCTTTGCCCACTAAGTCTAATACTAAACAAAACTGCTTTGATTTTTTGGGTAAAGCTTATACGGCAGCAGGTCAAGCTGGAGAATGTTTATACAAAACTATGGAAAATATTTCTCCAGGCTTATCAGGCTATCCGCTGGGGATCTGGATATAGTGAAAAATGAGCCTTCGGGTCTCTTCGGCGACGCATTCCATGCGGTCGTTGTTAGGTGATGCAAAGATATATATAATAAATATATATATAATAAAAGTTTAAATAAAAGAAAAGCCGTTATTTCATTGTTCCGAAAAAGGATGGAGGGTTGCGTCCCTTTTTAGATCTTCGCCTGTTGATTCGGTCAGTTCAGAAACTAAAGTTCAAGATGCTGACCCTCAAACAGATCGTGACCCAAATCAGATCCGAGGACTGGTTTGTCACGATAGATCTAAAGGATGCATACTTCCATACCTCCATCCTCCCTCAGCACAGGAAGTTCCTAAGGTTTTCTTTCAGGGGCAAAGAATACCAATATTGGGTAGGGGTGGAACGGTACACATAAGTCACGGTTCGGTTCATACCTCGGTTCAGACGTCACGGTTCGGTACGATTTCGGTACAATGGAGTGAAAAGCAAAACAAAAATGCAGAAGGCATTTTTATAAATGTCTTAAGCCTTGTATTTTTTAAATAAGTTTTATTAATAAAGGCATAGAACCAGTTTATTTGTAGTGCACTGACAGGAGTTTTATATAATTAGTTTATTTATTAAATTATTAAAAAGATGAAAAGACCTTGAGATATGTTTGGTAATTGTACCTGAATGAATTTAAAATTAATTTGCTCTTTCAGATCAATATATTTGTTTTCCTTCATTTTTAGTTAACCCTAACTTTATTCTCATCTGAATTATAAATAATTGATTTCCGTATAAAATAATACTACCTTTAAAAACTTTTGTTAACATTTGTAGGTTACAGTTTGACACGAGTTTAGAGTGTGACAAAAGCACAATGTTGTGTTTTATTGCAAGTGTACACAAAAGTAAACAGTAAACACTTTGCAGTTTTAATGATGTCCTGTATGAAAAAATGACGGAGTATGTTTCCACTGTTGGATCGCGCACGAGAGATCTCGCACGCGCGCAAACACACACACACACACACACACACACACACACACACACACACACACACACACACACTGACTGTTCATCGCGCCTCTCTCTCGCACACGCGCGCGCAGACACACACAATGTTCATCGCGCCTCTCTCTCTCTCTCTCTCTCTCTCTCTCTCTCTCTCTCGCACGCGCGCAAACACACACACACACACACACACACACACACACACACACACACACACACACACACACACTGACTGTTCATCGCGCCTCTCTCTCTCTCTCTCTCTCTCTCTCTCTCTCTCTCTCTCTCTCTCTCTCTCTCTCTCTCTCTCTCTCTCTCTCTCTCTCTCTCTCTCTCTCTCGCCGCGCGCGTTTTTGTACCGTGTATTCTACGTGCAAATTCGTGCACCGAACCGTGACGCCCGTACCGTTTCGGTTCGATACGAATACATGTACCGTTCCACCCCTAATATTGGGTTCTTCCTTTCGGCCTAGCTTTGTCACCCCGCACGTTCACGAAATGCATGAATACAGCTTTAGCCCCTCTCAAGAGGGGCTTCAGGGCATACGCATTCTGAATTATATCGACGACTGGCTGATTCTAGCGGAATCAGAGCAGTTGGCGGTTCGGCACCGAGGTGTCGTTCTCGCTCATATGCAGATGTTGGGGTTGAGGCTCAATGCCAAGAAGAGTGTACTTTCTCCAGTACAAAGGACCACTTTACTTGGTGTGGTATGGGATTCAGTGACGCTGAGGGCCAACCTATCGCCCATTCGTTTAGCTGCTATCCTGGTAGCCATCAAAGAGCTAAAGCTAGGTCAGTCACGCACTGTAAAACAGTTCGAGAAACTGTTTGGTCTACTGGCAGCAGCGTCCAACGGAATTCCTTTTGGCATGCTGTACATGAGACCTTTACAGTGCTGGCTCAGGACCAGAGGGTTCTCCCGAGGGGAAACCCACTTCGTATATCAAGGTCACGCGGCGATGCTTTCGTGCCTTAGTTATATGTAGTAAACACTGGTTATTAACCCAAAACCAGTCACGCATTGTAAAACAGTTCGAGAGACTGTTGGGTCTACTGGCAGCAGCGTCCAACGGATTTCCTTTTGGCCTGCTGTACATGAGGAAGATATGGAGGAAGCACTGGTTCTTAACCCAGGGTCCGGTGTTGGGAGCTTTTTGCCATCGAGCTACTATCTCGACAGATGCTTCCCTCACCGGCTGGGGAGCGGTAATGGAAGGCCGCTCGGTTCAGGGTCTGTGGAAAAGCCATCATCTTTCGTGGCACATAAATTGCCTGGAGATGATGACCATTTTCAATGCATTGAGACATTTCCTTCCGGACCTAGGAGGCCATCATGTGCTCGTTCGAACAGACAACACATCAGTGGTCTCTTATCTGAACCGTCAGGGGAGTCTGTGGAGATCCTCCTGTGGTCTCTGGGGAAGGTACTCTCTCTGAGGGCAGTGTATATTCCTGGAGACCAGAATATAGGAGCAGACATCCTGTCGAGACAGGAGCTGAGGCCAGGGGACTGGAGACTCCACCCCGAGGCGGTGGAGAAAATCTGGGAGGTTTATGGCCAAGCAGAAGTGGATCTGTTTGCGTCTCAGAATATGACGCACTGTCCTCTTTTGGTTTCACTTACTCACCCAGCCCCCCTGGGGCTGGTTGCTATGGTGCAGACGTGGCCGAGGCTATGTCTGTACGCCTTTCCCCCTGTTGCTCTGCTCCTAGGAGTTCTGGAGCGAGTTCGTCGGTATGGAATAAGCCTACTGCTAGTAGCACCACGCTGGCCAAGTCGGATCTGGTTTTCGGACCTGATCCATCTTCTAGACGGTCCTCCATTGGAGATCCCGATCAGGAGATATGTGGGTTTGGCCTCTGAGGGGGCCCAACTCATTTGGAGTGGTCTCTCAACTGAGGTTGTTGAGACCGTTCTAGCTCCAGAGCTCCCGCTACGAGGAAACTATATTCACTATTTCGAGAGTTTTTTCACGTCTTGGTGTTACCAGCGTTAGTGGAATCCGGTTTTAACTGTTCAGTAAACACAGTACTTGAGTTTCTGCAAGAACCCTTTGTGTCAGGTCTATTCCTTCCACACTTAAGGGTTACGTGGCGGCCTTTGTAAAAAAGAAGAAGCTTTCCACGCCCTGGTGGATGGTACGTTTGGGTCGAGACCCCTGATCACTCGTTTCCTTCGTGGCACCTTGAGGCTGAGGCCTGCAACTTGCACTAGGGTTCCGGCTTGGGACCTTACAATAGTTTAGGCCTATCTGGGGCTCTCTTTGAGCCCTTAGATTTGGTCTCAGAGAATTACTTTCTTTTAAGACTATTTCTGCTAACTATTCGTCCCTATAGAGTCAGACCTTCAGGCCCTTTTGGTCCCCAACTGCCTGAGGGCACCGGGGATGGCCATGGCATAAAGTTGCCTACCATTTTCCGAGGCCTATTGTGCTGCAGGTTTCTGTCCTCTCCCAAGTTTTCGGACCAGGAAAAAGCTGACCTCTTGTGCCCAGTGTACCACTGGACACTTATATGTTCGGACATCCTCAACAAGGAAGTCCAACCTATTACTGATTTACTTTGGATCACCTAAGAAAGGTCTTCCTGCTTCTAAACAGACGGTCAGTAAGTGGATAGTTGAGGCTATTTCACTTGCATGCGAGTACTCGGACCAGCCTTGTCTTTTGGTGGTCCGAGCTCACTCGACTAGGAGTATGGCGGCTTCTAAGCCGTACTGTATGGAGATTCTCCTCAAGATGTCTGTGATGCTGCGGGCTTCCTTTCCGCTCACATTTTTCAGATTTTACAGTTTAGACCTGGATGCTAAGGCCCCAGTTTCTCAGGTGCTTAGTGCTTAGTACAACAGACTGACACTCAGGTACTTGTAATTCTGGCGCTTTGGGTATTCTCGTTCCCATGGCGTCACTGGACGCATCTCGAAGTTCCCTTTTTCGATAAAGGGAACGTCTCAGTTTACTATTGTAACCATAGTTCCCTGAGAAACAGGGAACGAGACGATGCGTCCCTCTGCCATACTTCCTGCGTCCCTGCGATCGGCTTGCTTCGGCAAATTTCGAAGCTAACTGGCGTTTCGCAGCGGAAGTGCTTTTATCGTTTCCTGGTCATGACGTCACCCGCCCGTGACGCTCATTCTCTCTTTCCATTGGACTAATTCCATTTGACATAGATGCTTCAGACGCATTCACGCTGGAGGCGTTCCCATGGCGTCACTGGACGCATCGTCTCGTTCCCTGTTTCTCAGACGTTTTGAGGTGCTCACTTCTCTGATGTTTCAACTGAAAAGGTTTCTCAATTCTTTATTTAATACATCACTTTGCTCAGAAATAGAAACTTTAATACTCTGCAAATGTCTGTCATTCCTATTTTTTAAATGTTTTATTGAGAAACCGGAGCTTCGGTACTCTTCTAAACCTGATAAAGTGAGATGTTGACTAGCAATGAGACTTTCTCAAAACACTTATTATTCCATACATATACTTTCCTTACATGACTAACATCCAGTCACGGTCAAGCCATGCTCTTCTTTTTAATAAACACCAGTTTTATGTCTGAGTGTGTACATGAAACATCCTCTCAATAGTATTCATGAGTAAAAGCACATATACATGATCATACGTTTAATGACACATGCATGTAAAAGTTAATTCTTACATGCATTCGTGAAGTACATGGACTTTTTATTATTATATATTTGCTTTAAATATATGCAACACCATTACATTTATTTAAAGGAACCATATGTAAGATTGTAGCCAAAACTGGTATTGCAATCATTTTCAAATTACTGTAGAGCGGTGTATCCCCTCCCCCTCCCCCTGACTCGAGGTTGCCAGATAGACTGCAGGATCCAGCACATTTTTTTATCCGACATGTTTGTAGCTGCAGCTGTGGTAACTAGAGCAGAGCTGGCAACCCGGATGCCGCAACACTACTGACTTCGTGATTGGTAGATACTGTAGGTGGAGTGTGGTGCATCAGACCAAAACACAACATGACAACATCAACATCAGTTGAGGGCTGCAACTTCACTTTTTAAATGACAATATCCTGGCGGGACTACTGTTGTCAGTGATATAAGTATTTGAAATTAACACGATTTCTTAATATCTAGTGACATATCAGGGCCATTTTATGATTAATTGAAATGCATTTTTTTACATATGGTTCCTTTAATGTAGATAATGGACTTTACTTTTAAAATTTTATAAAATATTTCTATGTCAAACAAATGCTGTTGCAGAATCCTGAGGGAAAAAAAGTATAATGGTTTGCAAAAATATAAAGAAATATTGAAAAAATATTGCAACATTGAGCAGCAAATCAGCATATTATAATGATTTCTGAAGGATCGTGTGACAATGAAGTCTGGAGTGAGTAATGATGCTTTACTATCACAGGAGTAAATTTAAATGTAAAATATATTAAAATAGAAAAGAGTGATTTTAAATTGTAATAATATTTCCCAATATTATTTTTACTTGAGTATTTTTGTTCAAATACATGGACATCTTGGTGAGCTCATTAAGCTCCATGTGCTTTTTTTACATTAAGGTTTCATTCTGTACTGTGGGCTTTCTAAATACTTGTCATTCTGACAGCACAGACAAATCCATAAAGGAAATGTGCATTAATGTTAAACCATACAAATGGATTGTGTTTCAATCTTGTTGCACTTTGATGATAAACTGTATTCAGCCATACAACATTTTTTACTTTATTTCTAGTTCAGGGTTTCATTCATATACTATATACATGTACACACACATATTATATAAACACAAACTTTTATGTTAGATGCGATTAATCAAATTGACAGCACTATATATAATGCTTTCTCTGATAACAGTCACCTGTGCGGTCCCTTACAAAGCTTTCACTACCTCGAGTTCCATTAATCTGCAGATGATGCAATTACAATGATTACGTCTCTAAAATTGTCCATCTGTAAAAAGGTTTACATTCTAGATTTTGTCAATATGTTAATATTGTACGTTTCATATCCAAGCATTCAAGAAATATATAGAGTACATCTTGCCACCAAATAAGCCTGTCCATACAAATATGAATGCGATGACCCTGCAGTGTCAGAAAAAGAAAGAAACTATATGGCAACCTTCCCACAACCTTCCTGGCTGTATCAATCAAAATGTACTTTCCTGCTGTTGATTTACAATAATAACAATATAATAAATATTAACAAGCTACGTCCACTAAGTGTGTGAATTTTACAATGTCATTTTAAGGAAGAACATTTACATTTATTGATATTATGAAGGTTAAATAATAGAGTAGGCTCAACATTCAACTAAACAACTCAGAATCAATATGGCTAGTAACATTTCATGTATGATTTATTAGTGTTAGCAGGCAACAAATCCTCTATTTTAAAGGTGAACTGTGTTATTTGTACGGTCACATTGATTTTTCCAAGTAAGGCATGTTTCTGGCTCAACATATTTTGTTGATCCTGCAACAATTTAGTTTGAAAGTTTAGTCCTAGCCCTATCACTAATACTGAACCTAACCCTACCCATTAGTTATCCCTAAAATCAGACGGGAATGATAGGTGAATGACACTGATGTCGAAGATCCTAAACCTGGTTGTAAGCCTAAACTGGAAATAAACTGTAAACCCTCAAATCTGATTGGTTGATTCAAATGTTGTTCTAGGATCAACAAAGACCACATTCACCTGTACACCAGCAAACACAATTATGAAGGTGAAAAATGTACATCTACAAAATGAATCCATATTAATATCAACTCAAGAATAGTCTATGCTATTCAATCTCTAGTTTAGTCACATAATATTTTACTGTTCAAAGGACTATGTGCCTGGAAATTAAATGTGGTTGAGTCCCCACTGGTTGCTACAGAGATCAACACACCCAAGTCGTTTCCCTGAGAGATGGCAGATTATTAGCCATATTTATACAACAGAGAAAAGTAATGGTGACATGTTGAAGGATAAAAAGAGGTTTATAAAAACAGCTTCAGGGATCTAATCTATTGGAATTATCAGCTGTCTAAATGGTTTAGACAGCTAGCTGCGCACAAGCAAACACCTGCACACACACACACACACACACACACACACACACACACACGAGTCCTTTATAATTGGGATTTCTGTTGGGATTTCTAAATGTTGCACTTCTACAAAGATCCATTTAAGAAAATTAAACATTTCCCAATGGTCACACAATTATACACAAAAACATGGAGGTCAAAGTGTCCTCCAAACATATGATGGCACCTGTGTATTACATTAAAATTTTGCTTACAGACAAGTTATCAAAGGGTTGTAACACAATAGTCCACACTATTTCACTCTGACAAGCCTTTAAACCACAAATGATGATTGCCATGGGAACAGCTGCAGAAATCATGTAGAGGTTACCTAGTGTTGGGTCACCCGACCAATGAAAAAAAGAAAGACTTGGCCTGAAGGCCTGACAAAAGATGAAACCCTACAGCGCCCTCCGTTGGTCATTAGTGGTAACCAAACTACGATGGGACGCGTACTGGCAATGTTCCCTTTAATTTTTGTTCTTGCTTTCAATTCAATTGGCCGGACCATTCTGCCACCTGAGCACCTGATGCACTACATTTACCATGGGGTCCAAATGTTGGAGACACAGAAAATACTGGATTTAAAATCCAATTTAAACCAGAAAATAGAGAAGAGTGAACACAAATTTAAATATGGGAAAATTGAATAATTTTAAACAAAGGAAAGTTCATATTTCTTCATCATTGACAAAACAATGTCAAATGATGAAGACATACTATATATTGTGCACTGTTTTCAAGACTTTGTCACTGTAATTTCCTGTAGAAAGGGAGAAAATTAATAGTATTTTACATAAATATTTATATATTATAAATAGTATTTTCAAGTAGTAGTATTTGTGTTGTCATTATTTTGTTATAAATATGTTTACTAATTATAATCTAAAAAATAATGTTGGATCAAAGAAAAAAAATCATAATGTTTTTTGGGTTATGCCAACTTTGAATTGAACTGAAAATACATTCAACCAGCAAGCTAATTTGAGTTAGAGGTACTTAATAATTTGTAGCATAAACACACATTTTTAAGTTGATAAAAAAGAAACTGAGTTGTAGCCCTGGAACCAATTTATATTATCTATTATTTCAAATCAACAGCTAACATAACACATGCTAATGTAACTTATGTTGCATGTATTTTAATGAACAAGTAAGATATACTGGCATTAGCACAGTCATTTGTTATAGAGTCAATGTGTTTACATTCATGTTGTCTCTTCAACCCAATAGTAAAAAAAAAAAAAAAAAAAAAAAAAAAAAAACGTGTTTAAATGTCAAACAAAACAGCATTAAACACTATCAGGCATTATCCTTCACTAAAAACAAATAAAATAAAACAATTTATTCTAAAACAACATTTATTTTCCTAATCCAGTCCTATGCAGAGCATGCTGGAAACTGGAAATCCACTGCCTATAATTTATAAAGTTATTAAGACAATTTTGTTAAGTTATTACAAGTTAAGTTAATAAAAAAAAAGCCAATGACAGTAAAGCAGAAATTTGAGATTTAGTTGGAGACAATATTAAGTTGATGTAATGGTAAACATTATTACATCAACAGAACTCAACAAAATAATGTTTGCAAATTAAAAGGTTTAATTAACAATAAATAAGAACTCGCAACCATGCATTTATTCAAGTTGCAGATATCCTCTGAAATACTTTTTACATGTGAAATATCCTGAATCAGTGGACATCTTGTTGCACTCTATCCGTCCATTTAACCCTCAAACTAATTTTGCAATCTCAAAAAAAAATCTGCCTGCACAGGGGCAACATCAGTAGTGTGCAGCGGTGCACACATGCAGCTAAGAGGGAGAATGCTCAGTGGGACTATTTAAAAGCTTGACAGATTAGTAAAATTAGTTTGAGAAGACGTCAATTAATTCACTGCTTCCTGTCTTCCGACCCCTTGGTGTCTCAGGGATGAAACAATCCCGTACATTATTAAAACACACAATCAGCAGCAGAACAGATAGCCCGTAGGTTTTATTTTGTCTGAAGTGTTCACTCATATTCAGTGTTTTTTGTGTGTGTGTGTGTGTGTGTGTGTGTGTGTGTGTGTGTGTGTGTGTGTGTGTGTGTGTGTGTGTGTGTGTGTGTGTGTGTGTGGCCTGGTAAACCCTACGTTATGGGGACAAAATGTCCCCACAAGGATGGCAATATCCGAAATCCTTGTTCGTGTGGGGACATTTTTTGGTCCCCATGAGGAAATCAGCTTATAAATCACACTAAGTGATGTTTTTTGAAAATGTAAAAATGCAGCATGTCTCCTGTGATGGGTAGGTTTAGGGATAGGGGCAGTGTAAGGGGACAGAATATATAGTTTGGACAGTATAAAAACCATTACGCCTATGGAAAGTCCCCATAAAACATGAAAACACAACATGTGTGTGTGTGTGTGTGTGTGTGTGTGTGTGTGTGTGTGTGTGTGTGTGTGTGTGTGTGTGTGTGTGTGTGTGTGTGTGTGTGTGTGTGTGTGTGTGTGTGTGTGTGTGTGCGTTTTTTTTTTTCCCCTGGCTACCAAATTAGCTGCAGCAATTCACACAGTCCATCCCACCAGCCCCAGCGCATCCGTTGATCGTTTTGAAAATGTTACAGCCAGTGCTGAGAAGATAATTACTATCATCAAACTGTCAGACCATCATCCTTTTCAATTTACTGCAAGGGCTTCATCAGCTGACAGCCAGTGTGTAAAAAGAGTGAAGGACTGAGGTGTAGGCTACGATGGGATCACATGTTGGGACGCGAGGGAATGTTTGTGTGGAGCTGATACAGAGCTGACCTGTAAATCTTCCTACCGTCTGGAGGCTCATAATTAGTGATGAATTCATATGACGCAGCTGTTTGGCAGAAGCAGTGACGCTGAACTGTTGCAACCCTGGACAATAGACCTGATTATAAGTGTTCATACAGATATTATTTTAGTTTTACAGTCATTAGTGAGGTAATTACAGGTGGAAGTGTGGGGAGGACTAAAGGCGACTACACACTAGAGCACAGGTCACCAATTACTGGACCTGTGATTCCACCCAGACCGTGAATCATTTATCAGAAATGTATATAATTATACTGTTAGGGGCAGTCGTGGCCTAGTTGTTAGAGAGTCAGACTGGTAACTTGAAGGTCGGGGGTTTGATTCTCAATACAGGCAGGAAATGACTGACGTGTCTTTGAGCAGTGCACCTAACCCTCAATCGCTCTCCGGGCGCCACAGCAAAAATGACTGCCCACTGCTCCGGGTGTGTTTGTCCACGGTTTGCAGTGTGTTTTGGATGAATAACGGACGTTGACCTTTGTGTTTCCACATATTTATGCTCCTGTGAAACAAGAAGTCATAGCTAAATAATTTCATGTTCCTGTGTAATCCTGGTGGCTAAAAAAAAAAATATTAATGGGAATCTTTAACTTCATTGAAAGATTTGATTTTTGTGATTTATTTTATAAATCAATAAAATTAATTTTTTGGGGGTTTGTTTACCCTGCTTCCATGTAATGTTTTCGACGTAAATGCATGACGTTGTATGACTAATATGCCCCAGTGTTACGAGTGCATTTGATGGCAGCATAACTTTTAAAAGGTATTAAGGCTGCAAAAGTGAAAATGTACAATAATCCCCATGCAATGGCTTTTGCTTTAATTTCACATCCAAATAACACTGAACCCCAAAAAGTGAAAGAGTGAAGACTCTTGGAACATGTCATTGAATCACTGAAGTTTAGAAACATTCAAAAATTTAACATTGGCTATGAAATAATTTTTTTTTTTTTTTTTTTTTTTTTTAAGAATCTATAGTCCACAGTGAACATCTATTTTAAAAAATGACGTTAGGTCATGGCATCTGATGTCAACTTAGCACCATCAAGTGCTATATTCAATTTGAACAATATATTGAAATACTAATTGAATTAGAATAACAAAATTAATATTCAGTAATAATTTGTTTACCACACAGATCATTTAACTTCAGGTTGTTGTTTTTTTTGGGACAGACATGTTGTCATTATTCCACACCCCAGGGGGGGGGGACTTGAAATTAATTATTTGACAGTTTCAGGAATGTGTCAAGCTTTCAAAATAATCAAAAAGTCTCCTCCTGTGGTACCATGTTTTAGCTTGGCTCGTGTCTTCAGAGAGAAAGTGATCTAAGCGCTCTCTGTTCTGTCTACTCGAAGTCTAGAAACAGCAGGAATGCAATTATGATCCAAAGAGAGGATGAGATCATACCTAAAATCACCTGCTACATGTACATGTTACCTGTCTTTCTGACTCATGCTGAGCTTCTCCTTTCCTCTCTACAACATGCTGTGCTGGCGCTTTATTGATCTGCCTGACTAACAATGTCATGATGTTAACTTTTAATAATGTTAATGATGTGTTTATTATTTAGACATCATGAACTTTCATGCAAATGTCCTCTTTGTAAGTGAAATTTTTGCAAGGCGTGGCTTTGGAGTCTGGTCTAATATAGCTTTTAACTGCCTCATACTTACAGCCTCTTAGCAAATTTGTTTTACATTGTGACAAGTTGACTAAACAATCCAAGCCTAAATATGCCGCACACCCTGTCAAGGACTGATATAATCAGGTACCTTGTTAAAAACATGTATGCCAAGTGACAGGAGCTACAAACAATAAAAACAGCACATGGTTTGATAGACTTTACCAGAGTTTACTCTTATTTAGTTTCTCAACGCTAAATATGAGTCACTGACATGAAAGCATTTCATTTTATTCCAGTAAATGTTTTGCAATGACTTGTGGGCTCTGAAAAGTGTGAAATTGCTCTGATACATTACATTGTGGCACTCAAACTAATGACATTGACATCTCATGTGACCTAATAAGACTCTCACTGTCAATAAAATGGCAAAAATCCCAGGAAGGGTAAAAAGCCATAACTCAACAATTCTCTTCCTGTTTTCCAGTTTTAATTTTTAACCTGGCCTCTTCAACATCCAAGAAACCCATCTCACATGGAAACTCCGACAGCATTCCAGATGCTGTTTTAAAGTTGATGTGCTGCACTACTGAACAGCATGAGAAGTATATAAAGGGAATGATAACGTTTGCCTAATGATAAAGAAACTGTCAGAAAATGCATCTCTTTTCCTTAAGCATGTTAAAGCGTGCCTTATTTACTCTGAAGTCTTGAGTGCAAAACGATCAACAGGGAACCATTTATTCATAGTGAAAGTGCACTTTTGACTCTAAAGCCTCTCCTTGATAAATAGAAATACGTAGATTCCTTTTGTTCCCTTTCGTTTTAACCCGCAGGGTTTTTATTTTTACTTTCAGGATTATGGAATAGTATTGCATTTATTTATATATTTACTCATTCACTGAGAGCAGCAGGATTTCAAAGTATATTCTTGCAGTGGTTATACTAACAATTGCGCCGGCATGGCAATCAATTGTGTTTATTCTTTTATACAGTTATAATGTTAGGTAACACTTTAAAATAAGGTTTCACAAACAGTTAACTATTTGTTAACATGACCTTATAATGAACCACTTCTATATTTAATAATGCTTATTTTAAAATCAAAAGTTGTATTTGTTAACATTATAATGCACTGTGAAGTAATATGAACAAACAATGCACAGCTGTATTTTTAATAACTGTAACAAATGTATTGCTCATGATTGGTTCATGTTAGTTAATACATGTTAACAGATGAAACCGTACTGAAAATGTTACCTATTGTTTGTAAAGTCAGCCGTGCAGGTCCAGTTGAAGTGCATCAAATAAGTTTAATCAACCAAATATTTTTTTTTTGTTTTAGCCCACTGGTCAAACTGTGCAGCCTCTCTGCTCAACCCGTACAGCGGGACGCAGCGGCCTCTTATTTCAATAGAAACACAGGCTTATCAGAAAGCACTGCTGATGTGCAGATCCAACCATGTCTAGGATTTTTAAAAAAAAAATTCCCTCCCCAAATGACCTTGGACATAAAGCCATGGAACACCTCTTTTTTTCCTGGAAGTCTAACGTTAACAGACGTGTGAGTCTTTGAGTGAGTCTAAATGATGGAAAGGCAAAAAAGAAAAGGGAAAGGTGGCATTGAGGGTCAGACTCAAAAGGATAACAATTATGAAGGAGGAGGCAGCGAAATGCTCCAAAATAACGGACATGTTCCGGGCATCAATGAACAAGGATACTACAGGTGAAATAAGCTAAAGCACCTAATGTCACAGCTAGGCACAGATGGGAATTAGCACCAGCTACAAGCCTGCCAAAAGCTTGTGAAATTTGAAAGTAGCTTGGTGGTAAAAATGAGACAAATTAATGCTTTACTATTGAGTGGCTTTACTATTGAGTGGCTCTTGAATTTGTCCTTCCGTGGTTGGCAGATGTTCCTAGTTGTAAAATGAGTAACTTTTCTTGGCTGCTGCTATGTTAAGTGTATAAGGATTATGACGCTAACACTAGCAGAAGCTAATGATTGTTCGAGCAAGGTGACCGTGAAAATGGACCCTTTTCAACAGGGTGATGATGATGCGTTTTAACGGTCATCATCAGCATCGTAAATCCTAAAATCAAAGTTTTTTTATATTTTCATTTGTAAAAATACGCATTTATAACACTATACTTTATATTATATTACCTTTGTATCAAATTACAAAAAAACTAGTTAATGCTGCTGTGAGGGTGTTTCTAATACAGCGGCTGTGGGAGTGATGACAAATTGACATATTATTTCTCTCTTCTGACTGCCGTTATCAATCTCTCGCTATTTTTTCCTCTTTTTGAAAATTGTGAAAACACTATAGAGGAGTTTTTCTTTTCATGAAACCAACGAAAACTTTCTATAATCTATAACATGCATTTGTGTAGTGGCATCTAGTCTAGAGATTGCAAATTGAAGGGTATTAACTCCTTTCTAAGTGCATAGAACGAATATACAAAGAAGACCTAAAACATGAAGTGGCTTTGCCAAGGTAGCAATTTCACTGGATCAAAGCAAATCAATCTAACCATAGATGTGACCAGTAGCGGTGGCTTTCTTAATCTATTTTAAATACTTTTGCAATGGTTCTATGACATATATATTTTCGTGAAGTGGACGAGGGAAGTTTATATGGACTCGATTTTGACCGAGGGAGCGAGTTCACTTCAGGGAGCACTTCAGGCAGCGCCATATACCACAATGCAACACGATTGTGACGTCAACGCATAATGCGTTTAATTTACCCCACCACAAACAAATCTATGATATATTAATTATAAAAAAAAAAAAAATTAACCCTCTATGGCATGACTTTTTATTTTTTGGGGAAAAAAATCTTTCACCCAATTTTTTGGGAGCTTGGGGTCCCTGATAATATATCCATCATAAAATGTGAGCCCCCCCCCACCCCATAACCAGATATTGGTTTGTTGCCTCAGGGCAACAATGTGCTACGAGGGTACAAAAACTCAAAGGTTTTATACATAGGTGGAATAGGGAAAATAAGCAGTATGTGCATTAGAAAAAGTTTTATTTTGACAAACATCAATCACAAATGGTTTCAACCAATCACCAAAATCAACCAATAAATAAAAAACTACTACTAATAATTACAACTAACACACAACAAGCACTACACATACTCATGCGCGCACTACACATACTCATGCGCGCACTACACATACTAATGCGTGCACTACTCATGCACGCACTACACATACTCATGCGCGCACTACACATACTCAAGCACGCACTACACATACTCATGCACGTGCACTACACATACTCGTGCACTACACATACTCATACGCGTGCACTACACATACTCATGCACGCACTACACATACTCATGCGCGCACTACACATACTCATGCGCGCACTACACATACTCATGCACGCACTACACATACTCATGCACGCACTACACATACTCATGCACGGCGCGTGCACTACACATACTCATGCGCGTGCACTACACATACTCATGCGCGTGCACTACACATACTCATGCGCGTGCACTACACATACTCATGCTCACGCACTACACATACGCGTGCACTACACATACTCATGCGCATGCACTACACATACTCATGCGCGTGCACTACACATACTCATGCGCGTGCACTACACATACTCATGCGCGTGCACTACACACACTTATGCGCGTGCACGACACATACTCATGTGCGTGCACTACACATACTCATGCGCGTGCACGACACAAACACGTGCACTACACACACTTATGCGCGTGCACTACACATGCTCATCATACTCATGAGCGTGCACTACACATACTCATGCACATGCACAACATGTATAATAACAACAACACAACATAAATGACACATATAATGCATATTCTTAGAGTTATCCGAATTTGTAAAAACAAACTTCCCAAGAGAACTTGAATGCACCACCATATGGTCCTAACCCTATGATATTGCCTGAACAAAAGTGGTCTAACTGCACAGTGTTGCCCTGAGGCAACGAACAAAAAAACACAGTTTTAGTATATGAATAAAAATTAAATAAATATTTAAACAATCAAACATACTTCTTTACATACTGATGCACATGCATATATTTTTTAATATAAAGTTATTTTAACTTAAACATGTTAAAATATTATTTTTATCTTACTAATTGGTGGCACCGTGTACCATGTGGCTTTGCTTCATTAAAGGACTGCTTCACCCCCAGACAAAAGGTCACAACCACTTCAGCCCCTCATTTCATTGAACAGACATGTCAGGTGATATTATATATTTTGAAAAAATATATAAAAAAATTAAAGGGGCGGTGTGAGGTCCAAAAAGGTAGTTTGTTGCCTGAGGGCAACACCATGCCATAGAGGGTTAACTACTCAAACACACCTATATACATGTAGAATGCTGCTTTAAACAATTTCGTAAGGGGAAAAAATATATATAAGTCAACCCAATAGAGGATTCTAAGTGATCAAGTGCTCCAATTCAGCCTATTGGGTTCCGCCAGTAGTGGGCACTCATGCAACGTAAGCAATGACGTACATCTGAGTGAACGAGACGGAGGCAGAGAATGTCTAATAAGGGGAGGACTGGCACTGTCTGATGACTTCCGGTTTCTGGACTGGCTGCAGTAACACGTCTCTGTCCATGCGGGGGCGCTCGCGAGCGAGTGCAGAATGAATGGGAGTCTATGGGGTTTCACCCCCAGAAATCCACTTTTCTCAGGATATATTTTTTTGTCAAGTAATTTGAAAGTTGCATTCAAAAGGGAGGGCAAAGATAATACACTCTGCTGAAAATTGCATTTTTAAGTTCTCTTATCTGTTCTAAAAATCCGTTCAAACATGTAATGACGTCACACAATAGCAGAATGCTAGCGTGTTCCGGCCAACAACGGCCTAACCTGTACGAAATCGAAAGGACATAAGTACTCGTTCATTCGACTTTTTGCCTATAATCTATATTGAACTTGCGGAATCAACAATAAAATCTACGTTTATTCAACGACAAGCAGGAGAAAGAGATTTAGCTTTAGCTCCATAGACTCCCATTCATTCTGCGCTCGCTCGCGATCACCTCCAGTGGAATTCGAATGGAACTGCAACCAAAGATGATACAACGGGGCTAATAGGAAGTGCTCGGGCTTTCCGTAGACGGGCTTTGACGGAGGGGAGTTAGCGAGTGAAGGACATGACAATTTTGGACTCGAACGCAGCCAGCGAGTGAGTTGTTCAAATGATTCAGTGTGTTAGAATTCAATCAGACTGAATCGCAAATCAATTCATTCCGTTTTGCTAAGCCATTTGACCAATTAATGCATAATAACCGATTCAGAAGAGTAGTTCAAGATTTGGTATTAGTTTTTTATTAAAATGTAGACAGACAATACGGAAACACGCCATTATTAAACAAATATTCTAAGATAAAATGTTTCCCAGGCCTGTTTACGGTAATCCCCTTAGCCAGATAATTGATTGGTTATAAATTGTTTAAAATGACACTGGTTAGTTAAAAGTTATTGTAAAAATCTTTTCCTGGACTGGTCATAGGGTGCCTGTGTTCCCTGAGCATGAAGTGTGTTATCGAGCTGGGAAGTGACACGGTTATGACCTTTTCTGCAGGGTAACACTCTCTGCCACGTATATTAATGGTAATAGATGTGTTACCTGACACTCCAAGATAAAAATGTATGTTTAGACATTGACCTGCTTCTGTCGCAGCCACGCAATATGAAACACACTGACATATGATGGTGTTTCACCTTCCATTATCATGACTAAGTATGAGTTGAGAGAGGTAGGATTGGAAGCATGACCAAAATCTATATCATCACAATTATTTGACAATAGGCTTTCGGGAGGCCCCCGTGATTTCATCCGAGGGGTCCAACCACCAGCACTGGGGCCCCTGATACCTTAACTAGTGTCATTCATTATTTTCTTTTTTTATTTGGAGCTTTATGGCCGCAAAAAAAAGGTAAGATTGTTTATAATGATAAAGTTCTTGTGAAGTTCACTGCATATATAAAAAATAATGCATGCAAAGGGTAATAGTTGCATGGCTTTTTGATGTTCAATTCATTTACTTATTTTAAATAAATGTTTTGATTGAACTTAAATTTGCAATTATTGCAGCACTTCAGCAGTTACTTGATTTCTTAATCAGCTGAAGAGTTCTGTAGAAAGTGTTCATTTTATTCACATGGTTTTAAAGTTTCTCATATGTTTTCTTTAAGAAATGTACAACAAAACAATTTTAAGAAGAACAAATAAACTCATTATGGCGTCAGAAGACAAGTTACTAAATGGGACAGAATCAACAATGAAGATAAAACCTGCAACAAGCGAATAAAACAATCATATTAATTATTCATACCACAATGCATGCTGGGAAGGAGGCAAATTGGAGTGAATCTCAAAACCATGGCTGCGTCCGAAACCGCACACTCACTGAGGTACTCAAAAAGTACTTACTTAACGAGCGCTAAACGAGTAGGTACTATATAGCCTGATCTCGTTTAGTATGAATGCAATCCGTATATTATCCGCCATGTTGACGTTATCATGTGACGTACAATGTTATCACAAGCGTAACATCTTAAAAGATATGAGCTACAGGTTTAACTCATCTATCTGTAAATATCTATGAAACTTGCTCATTGTGGTCTTGTTGAAGAAACAGCTGCTGTTGTGATTGTAACAGCAGTTGTGATTGTAGTATAACCAATAAATTATTGGTTGATTTAAGTTTTATTTATATATTTATCTTATATTTTTAACCCATAGTTTTATCCTTATGAAACCCCAAAATCGTCATCTCTTTAATATGTCGTTAATTTCTTCATTATATTTGCAAAAATTTTCACCCACAAGCAAAAGTCGCTTACATCTCCATTGTTTTCCTCTTTTTCTTGTTGAATTTAACCCTCATTTTATGCCTCAAACTTATAAATAGCAAACAAAAAATGCATTTTCTTTATGTATTATGATGAATTACTATGCAATTAACTGTACAATTATTATGACCAATAATATTACTTTTGTTTTTACTGAAAATGATATCATAACCTCAGCTCACACCAGCCAGCAAAGATTTCAGATCCTACAAAAATGGACAAACATAGTACAAAAGCAGTAATTTTAACAGCACAATGTCATTTGTTTTTCCACTGTAATCGGGTCCTGCTCCACCCCAAAAGATCTGAAGCAAATGCACAGATATCAAGAATCAGAAAAGTGCTGTAATAGCTCTGTTTAAAATTACAATAATTAAAATAAACTACAACTTACGATTTAAAAAGATGTTGTTATTAATTTATGTAGTAGCTATACTCACTCAAAGCCTTTGATGGCAGCATTCCTTTATAGGCCATTCTCCAGTGAATAAACACACATCCGTTCAGCTGTCTCTGTAACACCCAGACAAGATTCACGTTACATCTGTGATTTATGTGCTCAATAAACACACACATGTTCATCTGTCCCTGTAACATCCAGAGAGGATTCACGTTACCTCTGTGATTTATGTGCTCAATAAACACACACATGTTCATCTGTCCCTGTAACATCCAGAGAGGATTCACGTTACGTCTGTGATTTATGTGCTTAATAAACACACATGTTCATCTGTCCCTACTAATGTACAAATAAAATAGATAACTTATGTTTAGTTGTTTTATAGATTAGTTTATTTACCTTACTGCTCATTTATCTCATGTAAACTCTGTTGACAACAGTGAATTATGCATAATAGCACACATTCATCACTCAAATGTCTTATTGAGATGTACTCATCTGCAATATGTATAGCATATTTTCCTGTCAGATGTAAATAGACATTTAATATAAGATCCCCTGTTAGTTATACGTAATGAAACGTGTTTTTACAGAAAAATCACTATATACTTTCTAATGTCTTTACACCTTTAACAATTCAACGGATTACAGTAGTTCAACACATGCAATTTTAACACAAGGAACCGTGTTTACTCAGTTTTGGAAACTATGTTCGATTATGACGTATCCTCTCCCGTGGCCTCCTGGGATAGAAAAGTATCCATCGATGGGTGCTTCAGCGTTTGGGCAGAAGCAGTAGGTCATCCGGGAACTTCTCGCCTACTCTTTATGAATACTGATGTTTTGGAAATACTTCTCCTTTCACGTATTGTTTTCTCTACTATAAAGTAGGTAAGTAGGCATATTCAAACGCACTATAAGTATACGCACGTCTGAATCTAGCAAGAGTTAGTACGTCACCCAGGTAATTCTCGCCTACTCTTTTATGGATACTAAGGATTCGGACATTCTTATTCGCTCGCTTACTGTCTTTTAAGTATGCGGTTTCGGACGCAGCCCATGTTACATTTATGTCCAGTTAGTTTCTGTTTTCATGGACTTTCAGTTTGTTGTCATTCATCACGTGTTCCTTTTTTTTAATTTTCCCGCCACTCATAAGTAACCATGGACATTCATTCATCACAGCTGTTCATCATTTAGTTCATCACCACCATGTATTTAGTTCCTATCCGTTCACTTGGTTTCTGTCGGTCGATGTTCGTGTACGCTAGTGTTTTGCTGTACATGCCTGACATACTTTTTGTTTTTATAAACACAGTTTATATTTGTATCCAGTCTTTAGTCCGTCTTCATCTTGTGACAAACCATTAGTGCATACAGTAGTATTTGCTATTAGTAAAACGTACCTGCTATGTTTGTCGGTTCCTCTTAAAGGGATAGTTCACCCAAAAATGAATTCTCCCCATGGTTTAATCACCCTCAAGCCTACTGTAGGTGTATATGACTTTCTTCTTTCAGACAAATACAATCATTATACAATTCAGACGAATATACAATCATTACAATCATTGAGTTATTTAAATAAATATCCTGGCTCTTCCTAGTTTTAAAAATGCATTGAATGGTAAATTTGATTTTGAAGCCCAAAAAAGTGCATTTATCCATGATAAAAGTGCTCCACACTGCTCTGACGGGTTAATAAAGGCCTTCTGAAGCGATGCAATGCATTTGTGTAAGAAAAATATCTATATTTAAAACGTTATCAACTAAACTAGCTTCCGGCAGACGATCGTTCACAAGTGGACTTAAGGCAAAAGAGTAGGGTGACCATATTTTGTCCTGAAAAAACAGGACACTCGGCCCGGCAAACAGATAGGCCTACTCAAATGATACTCGAAGTTTACTCAAAGAAACCTTATTAATTTCAATACATTTAAAGTAGGTTATGCCTCCTCTGTATGGATAGAAATTTGTTATATTTTTATATGAAAACAGGACATGTCCTGGGAAAACAGGACAGTTGGTCACCCTAAAAAGAGCAACACTCGATGTATGATGTAGGAGTAGCGTAAGCTTTGACGTCTCTCGCGGTTCAAACAAACAGCGCTGGGCAACAAACTCAAGCTCCTCCGAAATTTCTATTTAAAGATTCTCATTTTAGACTTATAATTTGTGACCGGTGTTTTGTTTTGCTCTATCCTCTGTGCTTCCGCGTTCATCAATGCGTCATGCGTCAAGTCAAGGGTTACTCTCTTGCTGTAAATCGATGAGTACAGCCGTCTGCCAAAAGCTAGTCATATTAGTCATATAGTTCTAAATATGGATATTTTTCTTACACAAACACATCACTTTGCTTCAGATTGCCTATATTAACCTCATTTTTGGGTGAACTATCCCTTTAAAACAAATTGTAATAAAAGTTTACAAAAACTATACAATAATAAAAATATTTGGCTGTTATACAGCATTATTTGATTTAATTTAACAATGTTGGTGTCACGGACCACGGGTGAATGAAGACGAAGGTAGGCTAAGATATAAATAGCAAAAGGTTTATTAACCACAACGTGGAACATGAAACTGTGAGCGTGTGCTCAAACAATAACCAGCCATGACAAGAGTGAGAGGGGAACTTAAATACACAGATAATGACAAAGACAACAGGTGACGGTGACGATGATGAGGAGCAGGTGCAGGTGATGATGACAGAGGATTCTGGGAAGTGTAGTGAAGACACAGACGATGAAGAAGGTGGTGAATGTGACATAACTCCCCCCTCCCGCTAGGCGCGACCCGCGCCGTACAAGGCAGAACACGGGAGGGAGGGTGGGCATCCTGGAGTCCGTGACGGGAAGGTGGACCGGGTGCAGTTGGACGGACTCCAGGATGGTCCAGGCGGAGCAGGACGAGCAGCCGGCCAGGGCAGAGCAGGATGTGGGCGTGACCAGGGTGGAGGAGGACGTGGGCGTGGCCAGGGCGGAGCAGGACGTGGGCGTGGCCAGGGCAGAGCAGACTGGTCAGGGGATCATGGCGGAGAACGAGACCACCCCTCGGGTGACCACAGCGGGGAATCCCCTTCAGGCGGCCATGGCGGAGACTTCCCTTCGGGTGGCCATGGCGGAGACTTCCCTTCGGGCGGCCATGGCGGTGAAGGATAGCCCCCCCCCCCAAAATTTTCTTGGAGAGAACCACCACAGGTTCAGGAACAGTCTCTGGCTGGATGCGGCTGACGTGAAGCGCAGGCTCGGCGTGGCTGGCTGGACGGTCTCTGGCTGGACGGTCTCTGGCTGGACGGTCTCTGGCTGGACGGTCTCTGGCGCAGGATCAGTGCTGGACGGGACCAGCGGTGAAGACTCAGGATCTGTGCTGGACGGGACCAGCGGTGAGGGCGAAGGCTCTGGATCTGTGCTGGACAGGACCAGCGGTGAGGGCGAAGGCTCTGGATCTGTGCTGGACGGGACCAGCGGTGAGGGCGAAGGCTCAGGATCTGTGCTGAACGGGACCAGCGGTGAGGGCGAAGGCTCTGGATCTGTGCTGGACGGGACCATCGGTGAGGGCGAAGGCTCTGGATCTGTGCTGGACGGGACCAGCGGTGAAGGCTCAGGATCTGTGCTGGACGGGACCAGCGGTGAGGGCTCGACCGGGCTGGACGGCACCAGCGGTGAAGGCTTGACTGGGCTGGATGGGACCAGCGGTGAAGGCTTGACTGGGCTGGTGGTCATGGCATGCCATGGGAGGAAGCTCTCCAGACACCGGGAGAGTGCCTCTCTCCAGTCCAGGCCGGAGATGTCTGGGAGCTCCCTCGGGTCCACGGACTCCACCCCCAGCCGATAACATGCCATGATGGCCCTGTCGTCCAGAGGGCTGGAGGCAGCCAAAGGAACAAACCTTCTGGTGAAGATGAACAGATCGCGGCTATCAAAGGCAACGCCGCGATCTGTCCAGCGTGCTCCCAGCTCATTTTGTTGGGTCTGGTCTTCTGTCACTCCTTTTTGGGCTGGTTATTCTGTCACGGACCACGGGTGAATGAAGACGAAGGTAGGCTAAGATACAAATAGCAAAAGGTTTATTAACCACAACGTGGAACATGAAACTGTGAGCGTGTGCTCAAACAATAACCAGCCATGACAAGAGTGAGAGGGGAACTTAAATACACAGATAATGACAAAGACAACAGGTGACGGTGATGATGATGATGAGGGTGATGAGGAGCAGGTGCAGGTGATGATGACAGATGATTCTGGGAAGTGTAGTGAAGACACAGGCGATGAAGAAGGTGGTGAATGTGACAGTTGGTTAATATCAGAGCTATACCTGAGACCAGTTTGTCCTTACAAATAGTTTAGAAACTTCAGTATTTGTAGATTGTGGCAGGTGAATTAAAGCTTGTTCAAAGTAGATTCTGGATATGAAGCATGAAGAACATGGAAAATAAAAATGAGAGAGAGAGAGAGAGAGTGAGCGATTGGATAACATGATTAAGTATTTTCAGAGCATGACTGTAACATCACAAGGGAAGGAGATTTGAACGTAATTTACCTCAGATGGGATGAAATTCAAATTTACCTTAACACTCATTCACACATTCACACACTGTATAACCCCCTGTCCCCTGTACAACCCAGATAGAGGACTAAAATACCCTTAAGAAGGGCAGTCAGATTGAGTCTAAGTGTCATGCCACAAGACAGGGTGGCATAAAGTGTCTGGCAAAGAGTGACCACAATAACAAAACAGGACAGAGTTCAGGGTAAGGTCTGTGTGCTGACCTTCACAACAGAGATGTAGAGAATTTCATTCTTCTTCCCTGAAAGAATGGTTCCAGAGAGACACTAAATATGCAGACAGGTTTCAAGTGAAATTCCATCTTATAATATCAGTGTCTGTGCGGTAATCTATGATACTGATGAATTGTATATTGGAGGCACTGGTTTTGCTACTTAGTAATACAGACATACATATGCACATTCAGCATCTGCTGTTGTTTGCATATGGTTAATGAACTTGATTTATTGTTAGTTACAATTACTTTGTCATTTTACAGATTGCGATACCTGGAGACCAGGCAACACCTTGAACTCTTCATCATGTTCCTCAAACCATGTGGCAGTGCGCATTATCCTGCTGAAAGAGGGCACTTTCACCTGGGAACGCCATTGTCATGAGGGGGTCTTCCTGGTCTGCAGCAATGTTTATGGCCGAACTTATGGGTTTCCCAGCAGAACATTCCCAGAGCATCAAACTCGGGTCATTTGGTCCTTGTCAAAGTCACTGAGATCTTTATTCCTGCCCTTTGCATTCTGCATCCAAAATGTTGATTACAAGAAATGATTGTTTGCTTATCTAATCAGACCTTAATATTTGGCCTTGTTTTGTCAGATAAACTTAGAAAATGTAGAAATGTGGTAACATCTTGTTGAAATGAAATAAATGATTTAAGATTACTGATTATAACTGAATTCAACCAACGTAAAAAACAAGGTTTTGTTGAAGCATAACTGTCAGTTGATGTAACCTCTAGCAAGGTAAAATTACTTAAGTTTGATATAATCTTTTTTGTTTTATATGATGAAAGCCTTTTCCCACTTTTATGTAAATTCACTCAAAAAATTAATTCATTACCTTTCTATTAATTTAATTGAAGACATTTTACACACAACTTAAATTAGCTTATTCAAATTAAATCGGTTTAGTTGGGTCAACAGTATTGTTCATTATTATGCACAATATATATATAATGAAGCATTAAAAAAAGACGGAGGTCAGTACTGACATTAGCAGAACACTGAGTGCCGACAGCCTGAGCACAAGCACAACTCTTCAGAACAAACTTCTCATGCATGCTCTTGTTTGGAAATGGCCTTGTAACCCTTCCAGGTTGATGGGCAGAAACAATTGCTTCTCTAAGATCATTGCTTCCTCCTTGGCATTGTGTTAACACACACCTGAATGCTAGACCAGAAAGCTTTTAGTTGGTCTCACTTGCTGATGATCTATTAATCAAGGACTGAAGCTTACCCTACTTAGTTTGTTACACATGGCCTCTACATTTTGTCTTTATTTTTGGTAAATAAACCATGACACTGTAATGTGTTGTGTGTTATTGTTCACCTGAGGTTGTATTTACCTAATTTTAAGACCTGCCAAAAACCAGATGGTTTTTTATTATGTCCTGATATAAACCATAGAATTCAAAAGGGTTTACTTTCCTTCTCACATGACTGTATATATAATAAATATGTTATTTTCTGTATGATACATGCATTCATGGTGTTTTTCCTCATTTAAAAATCATTTTGGATGAAAGTGTCTGTTAAATGATTAAATGTCTTTCTTTGTGCATAAACTTACTGTACGTTATCTGCCCACAACATCCTAGTGTTTCCAGCAATAGTGGATTCCTGCTGTTTAATGAGGTCCAGAGCTCACTGCAAAGATCAGCAGATTTTATCACTGTCCGACTTTCCCATGGAGAGAGCCATTAAGCAAATTAGTAACGACAGTCGCATTTGCATATTCATAGGGTGCCCTAGCCTAGAGCATGCCCCAAGACAAACAAAGTAATACAAATGCAACAGGTAACGGGATTCTCCATTGATATGCCTGCATGATGATGTTTGGTTTGGTTTTACAGCAGTCTGAGTTCATGTCACACGAATAACTGATATAGAACGGTACATTATGAGCAAATTTTAATTAGCTCTATATCAAATAAATGAATTTCCCAGTGGATGAATAACCAAAATATCTGTTTACTATGGTATCCATCTCTTATTTCTGTGAAAGACAATTGTTTGTATAGTGATTGATTGCTTGTTCATCTGATAAAGTTTCTCTATTCTAATGCTTGAAAACTATCTATGGACTCATCATGGTTGTATTGCACAGAGACCGATGTGCTAACAGTGATATGTCCGTGTGTGTGTGTGTGTGCCTTGTATGCAGCCTTCTTTCATTGATTGGCAGTGTGTGATTCAAGAAATCTCCTTCCGACTCAGCGGACACCATGATAAGATCAAAGAGTATATTTGATAACCCATCTCATTTTCAGCAGTCTCTCTCGGCTCTGTCTGTTATATCACCATATCTCAAGCACAATCAGACCTATAGTTTGGGATTTAGAAATGCAGGCAATTGGGGACAAGTTGATGTCTTTTTGGATCTTTGGATTCTACACAAACCCAGAATATGTTTAAGCAGTTGTAATATGTTTTTTTTTTCTCCAAGTGGTGTTTATTTAAGAAAACTGTGTTTATTACAGGACTCAACTGTAATAGCTCATGTTTAGCCCTAAAGTAGATTTTTTTACAACAAGTACAAGTCTATACAAGTTCCTCTTGGGACTACAACGTCCATGTCCTCGTGAGGAGAAAATAATTATGAAAATCATTGTGTCTTCAAAAAATAAGAAATTCATATTCGATTGGAAATCATGATAAATAGATAAATACATAACAAAACGTTACAACCCGTCTCAACAGCCTCACAAATAAATAAATAGAATCATAAATAACATTCAACAAACATCTTTGGCCAAACGAGGCCTGTGTAGACAATTCCTCCTCAAAACTCCCTCCAACGAAGCTTGGAATTAGGGTCAGCTTCGGCAAGGGACGCCACTCATCCTTAAGAAGGGTGGCAAAACAAAGCTAAACCATAAAAAGAAGAATAACAAACCAACTCCATTGAGGCACTTTTTAAGGATGTCAGAAAAATTTTGCATCTTCTATGTGTTTTTTTTTCTTTCTTTTTTTTCTTCTTTTTTTTTTTTTTTTTTGTGAAAAGCAAAGCTGAATAAATACGACCAACAAACCTCCAACGTTCATTTACAGATAACCCGACGGCTGCATTTTATTCTGGCTTCCTTTATCCTCTCTTGTTTTGAGTGTGAAATCAAGGCAAAATAAAAAGTTCACAAAAGAAAAAGGTCAAAAAGAACCACTACAAAATAAGACAATGGAATCGTGTAAAAAGAAAAGTCAGAGTAAAACACACATCTACGTTTGTTTCAAAGCAAAGCAAAAAAAAAACTAAAAACATCAGTGTTTGTTTTCAGTGACGGTGCTGGATGTTACATCTGATTGGCTCTCTGATCGTTCTCCGAATATCCCTGCGAGGGTTTTGAAGCGAGGCCCCCACTCGTTGAGGTAATCGTAGTCCTCCTCTGTTTCACCCTTTACAGACTCTATAGAGCTAACTACTCTCTGCCTCCTGTGCGACCACTGGACTCGTAAAGTCATACACGATGCTCTGTTCGAGTGATTCACAGTCTCTAACTTGAACTTCGAGAATCTCTGATGTCAGGTTGAAGGTCATTAAAGTGCAAAAACTCTGTTTGTCTCCCAACAGATTTCCTGCTACTTGGAGTCATCAGTCGAAAGGGGCATTATTTACAGTCGAAGATTGTTATCACATGTTTTGGTGATGACAATCATTTTCTGTGTTAAGCACGTCTGCGCAAATCGAACATCATGAGTCAGTTCTCACGTATACTAGGCTGGCATGTCTTCGAGTACGTTCTTAGTTCACGCGAAAAAAACATGGCGTATCCCGTCTTCGAACATCTCACGAACCTCACAGCCAATTAACATTAGAGTAGTCTGATGCTCCATACGGGGATTTTAGTAAGCTTACCCAGATATACAAACCAACATGACAACATAGTTGCTTGGTCGTAAGCGTTAGCATCAGCAGGGCTTCGTAAACCAGCTCAAAACAGACGAACAGTGTACATGTGTACCGACCAAGTCTCAACAAGATGGGTCTGCGTACCGGCTACATTAAGAGAACCGACACCTTTTTCCCATCTTTTTGTCGTTAAACTAGCAAAAGTGGATTCAGACACCTAAGTGCCCTAAGTGCACTTGTGCCGTGCGCTTTTGACCATCATTAAAATAGGGCCCCAAATCTGCAAAGGGGAATCATTCGACCTTGAGTACAATTCCCAATCACATGAATTCCTGCTTGATTTTGTGTTAAATTGGCGAACAGCGGTAAATGTGTCTGCATCTTTAGAAAAATATGCACAAATCAGTAAATAAAATCAGAAAACAATGATATCATACATTTGAGTTATTTAGCTCATGCATATTTGTTTTCAGGCTAGGTCAAGCCAATATGTATGTGACAGGGGAAAAAACAAACAGGCGATTAGCTTTTAATAATTAGAAGGCGAGTCTGACCGTCCTATAGCCACCGTATTGAGTGTTGTGATTTCTCCCATTCATTCAAATGGTTCTCGTTATGCTGTCTGTACAATCAGGGAGTGAGGCAGACAGAGGCCAGTGAAACACTCTTCCTCATTTAATCAAGGCGACAACCCCCTCATTTGTCAGAGTTTTCCATGATTGGCAAACAGCTCCTGACTGCAGTCATCATTTAAAGACGGAATGAAAGCTGCAGCAGTAATGTGTGCCCTCCATCTGATGGACTCTCTCACCCATCATGTGCGACTATTTCAGAACCCAGTCCTCGCGCTTTATTATTCATTTTATATTGACTGGCCATAGACGATCCTCAACTATAGATAGACAGAACAAGATGATGATGATGAAAGATAGATAGATAGATAGATAGATAGATAGATAGATAGATAGATAGTAGATAGATAGATAGATAGATAGATAGATAGATAGATAGATAGATAGATAGATAGATAGATAGATAGATAGAACAGAGCCATGATCACAACATACATACTGTGTCTCACACTGTTCTGTAATGGAGTTCTGTATTTCTTATACGTTCAAGAGGTTTCTAAGTACATTAACACATGTACTATGTTTATTAGTATGCAGCAAATTAGAGGAACTTGCTATAAAACAAATAACAAGGTTGATCATATATGGTCTAACAGTCTAGATCAGTGTCTGTGAGATGGCAGCGCCCCCAAGTGATGGATATTTGCATTGTAATTCTCAACCGTTGTCAGACATGTAGCCTATTTTCTGAGTCAATGTTTGCGATTTGACTGGCATATGCAGGAGATAAGTTAGAGATTGATAAGCCCTCGTCCTCGGTACGCTGATCTCTTGCTCTGTCTGCCATGAGTGCATCCGTGGAGTGGGAAATGGGTCAGTCTGACAAATGAAGCACCGATAATGGCTTATCTCCAGCTCGACAATGTGTTCTCTTTCTGCACCGTCTGTGATCCTGGCTGGCACCTTTAGCAAGGACGCAGTGATGCTGAGAGGTGCTTGCCGGTGTCTGTGAGACAGGTCAGAGCAGTCTCTTAAATACAAGCTGTCACGTAATGGTAAAAGATAGATTGACTGTTTATTTAAGTGGTGTGAAAATCAGCTTAATGAAATAGACAACATTCTTTTAGGACTGAAGGTCATTCTACAAATGGAAGTGGTGTATGCAGTGGGAACAATTAAAGGGATAGTCCACACAAAAATGAAAATTCTGTCATCATTTACTCAACCTCATCTAGTTCTAAACTTCTATGCATTCATTTTTTCCCTGTGGAACACCAAAAATAATGGATCGGTAACCATTGTTCCTATCTGACCTCCATTGTATGAATATAAATTGCAATGCAAATCAATGGGAACCAAAAGTGGATACCAACATTCTTCAAGTAAATCTTTTTTATTTGTTTTTTGGGTTTACTATCCCTTTAAAGAAAGATTTGTGATGTCAGCTGAAAAGGAAAGCCATTGGTGGAGCAATATATTACATATTTGGAATACAAGCAATACGATTTGCATTAAAAACATTTTGATTTCATGTTGACTTTAATATGGTCAATGTCTAAAATAACTCATCAACTCTGCAAAAGGTAAATCATTTTCTTCTAAAATGTCTCCTTCTGTTAATACAATTCACTCGAGTTTTCTTTCAACCATAATGGCTATCGCGGGAAGGCCTAAATGTGTTTGAGGTCTCGTCGGACCCTCTTCTTTTGTGATTTAACTTAATTTGGTCTACTTTGAAAAAAAAAAGAAAGCAAAGCCTTGTGTCCTTTGTAGGTGTATTGTGGAGGGATAAAGAAAGGAAATGAGTTGAAATTTGATGGAGACAGAGGAGATAAAAGCATGAATGCTGAAATAGCAGAGAGGAAAATGGGAATGAAAATAGTGACATCTAAACAAATCAAAACGTTAGAGCTCATCAACAGGAAGAGCGTGCGCTCGCTGGACCACTGCAAGTAAATACTACCGTGTATTGTGCACATTATTTTTTGACAGACATCGATGTCTTGATATTTAAATGATGGATCGTAAGGTATGACTTATTTATTTCTTAGACGGCAAGTATTCAGTGACGGGATTGATGCCCATGAGTGTGTTATGTCGATGCTTTTAATACTAATATTCCAACCAATAGCCAGCCTAAGTTTTTGACAGACCAGATAACGTGCCTAAGTGCACGATGTTTCCTTTCTGGGTAAATATAAAACGTCCTGGAGTTTTAACACTTTTGTGTTATTCATTATACTTATTTTACAGAAAGTTTATTGCGTGGCATAAATAAATGATGTTACTCAGAGTCAGACATGTTTGGCTTGTCACAAATGTTACATTCAGCTTTCGCAAATTCGTTAACTTCTGAAAATCAAGTACATTTTTTTTTACCAGGAAAGAATCAAGTACATTTTTTACCAGGAAAGGAGTTGCTTTGATGGACCAAGTTGTTACTATTTATCGTGTCTTATAACACTTTTTTTTAAACCCTTGGAAATGCAGAGCCTGTTGTAATTAATAGTGAAAAAATCACTTTTCAAAACTTGTTCCATTATTCCCCATTAGCAAATTTTGACTAGTTCTGTTCAAATGTTTCGGGTACGTTTTTTTAAATCAATTGATACTTTTATTCAACTAGGATGCATTTTACTGATCAAATGTTACAGTAAAGATTTCACAACATATTTCTATTTCAAATCAATTCTGATCTTTTGGACTTTCTATTCATCTCTCCATCTATCTATCTATCTATCTGAATATAGATTTTCATTTGCCATGTTCCACTGAATTTTGCACACAGCTGGAAGTTCAATCCTTTCAAGGTATACTTCTTTGACCTTGCATTCTGTTCTGATGACAAAACGTCTATCACGCAGACCGCGTTCCGGTCCAGCTCGCAGATATAGTCTGTGTGTTGGAGTTATCCTGAAGTATGGGCTTAAGTGTCAATCCGGTGGACATACACATCATTTCCGACTGAAAGGCTACAGTGAGATCTGTGTCTGAGGTTCATTCGAGGACATCCGATTGCTAACCTCATTTTGTTGAGCACGCTCTTACTTAATGACCAGCCAGCCCACACAAATTACCATGGAAACGAGGCCATAAAAGTCTCCACTTCATTCCTCACCCCGCACATCCCGTATGCAAATGAACTGGGTTTATAACTCCTGAGATTTCCACGTCTAGACCTCAGGGGTTAAGTTAACATGGAGAGTAATTCAGCCTGCATGCGATCTGATGTTAATGACACTCAGAGATTTAGGGCTTTCACTATGACATTGATGGGCGAAGACAAGGCTCATTTAAAGCCGTGCTTATTCAATCCTCCTCCTTACCTGTCTAGAATGGCCAATATACAGGCACTTAATTAACAAGTGCGTTTTAATTAAACCACCCCAGAGTTTCAGAGCGGCCTATGTATCTTCCATCTAGAAAAAGGGAGTCAAAGAAGCGTCTAAAGCCAGCCGAAAGAAGTCTTCATGAAATCAAAATGAAAATATACTTTTTAAAGTGCATGATTGAAGTTATTTAAAAGACGTAAGAAACAACAACAACTTCATATCATAACCAATTTCTTTTTTCGACTGATGTAACAATTTCTCAAATCTCCCCTCTTTCTTCATTCTTGCACTTTTCATGCTCAAATCAGTATTTTTCTTTATTAAATGCTATCACTTTGAGATATTTCATATTACAGAAATAAAATAATTTGTGAATGTGCTTCATGACTAAGTTCAATGTAAGTGTGTAATTTTAAAACCACTAGCATCACAAAATGTTATTGTAAAAATAATAATGTTTGGAATATTATACATTACTCAGTATGTATACTGTGCACAGTATGCAGAATTTCTGTATGACCTAGAGTACTGCCAAAATGATCTTCCATTTCGGTGACAGATAAACTGGAAGAATCTATTTCTGGGCTCATTTTTTTGAACCTACAATCAAATATTATTTGCACCAAATTGGATTCAAATTGCAAAATGATTTTCAAAATGATAACTGAAGGCCAAGGTCATGTGACAAACACAGTGAAGTCATGTGAAAGCAATGTGGAATATTAGATGTATTGTCAATTAATGCATTCTATTTCACCTATTTTTAATTAGTAGGGTGTATATACTGTACAGTATTTGTAACATGTAAGCTAGTGTTCCATTAAAAAAAAAAAAAAAGATAATGACTGTTTTTATTTATTTGGAAATATTGTGATTCAGAAGTGCTTGTGCTAAGACGGACACAATCCCTTTAGTTATCTTTCAAAATAAGGTCCTGGCAGCTTTTGCTTTGCAGTATGCAGTGTCACTCCATATTGAGCTGGGATTACATCTGGTAAATGGAGTCTACAGGACAGGCATCTCTCTCTCTCTCTCTTCTCTCTCTCTCTCTCTCTCTCTCTCTCTCTCTCTCTCTCTTCTCTCTCTCTCTCTCTCTCTCTCTCTCTCTCTCTCTCTCTCTCTCTCTCTCTCTCTCTCTCTCTCTCTCTCTCTCTCTCTCGGCATCTCTCTCTCGGCATCTCTCTCTCTCGGCATCTCTCTAACGCTCTGATGGATGGATGTTTGCTTACCCAGCAGTATGACGATGCACACCAGAATAGCGATCAAGGCTCCGGTACTGAGGCCCACAGGGAGGAAAATGGCTTCAGCGCTGCATGTTAATAAAGATCCCTCGGTGTCACAGCCACACACACGGATGGTGAGAGTACTGGTACTGCTCAAAGTCTGGAGGCCACCGTCCTCAATCACCACTGGAAGGTGGTAGATCTCCTGAGACCATCTTTTAAAACCACTACGCAGGGCCACGACCCCAGCAGTGTTATCTAGAAAAAAAAAAAAAAGAAAAAAAAAACGGCAGACATTTTAATTTTTTTTTGCCAAAATATTTTTTTGCATTTTTATCGAATATATATATATATATATATATATATATATATATATATATATATATATATATATATATATATAAATGTATACAATTATTTTAGATATAATTTTTCAATTTAACATTCATAAAAAGTATTTATTAAATATATTTTAATATGATTTAAAATGCTCTCTCTCTCTCTCTCTCTCTCTCTCTCTCCTCTCTCTCTCTCTCTCTCTCTCTCTCTCTCTCTCTCTCTCTCTATATATATATATATATATATATATATATATATACATAAGTAAAATGTATAATATGTATATATATATATATATATATATATATATATATATATATATATATATATAGGTGTGTGTGTGTGTGTCTTACCTACACATTTTCCTTTTTAGTAAGTTTAATAATAGCCCCCCAAACACAGAAAACCACAAACTGAATTTGCTTATGAGCTAGCACACAGCTATTGATTGTTTGGTGATTTTGTTGACAACCCCTCCGCAGGAAGTGTGTTTGTGCCATTATAAAGGATGCTTATTGATTTACCATAACCGCTGCATTCTTCATCCAGATGATTCTGTGCATCACAAAGATCTCTCTTGCATGATTTTTCATAGTGAACAAACAATTTAGTGTTTAGTGTACTATGCAGTCTAGTTCAACAGGGATATCACACTACAGCTGAGTGCCACAATCCCCCTCAGGCGTCGAAATAAAAAGCTTTATCTCTTTGAGGAGACTGTTTGAGCCTGAACATTCATCTGCAATGATTTCAGGAGGTAGAGAAGCTCTTTCACAATCTACCTTCTGGTGACCTACTGTAACACTGCTGGTCAACTGAGATTTATAACGTCCTGAAGGAACTCCAACTCTCTGACTCAGTTCCAACACAATCAGACATTTTCATGCTTCTAATCTGATGATGTGGGGGAAGTTTTAAATGGTGCTTTTTAAAAGAGATAAGGCTATAATTCTAATGCTGAATAAAATATTTATAATATACATTTCCCTCGACAGCTACCATTTTAAAAGGCATGTTTTACATGACAAACATCTTTTTACAATTACAGTGTTATCTATCATTGACATCATTAAACTTAGGTAAATTACACTAAATATAACTAGACTACTAAATCTATTTGAATTTAACAAAATATTTCACTACAAAAATATGTTTGTACTATAAGGGACGTATGTAAATCTGTGAATATTTGTTTGATATTGAACAGTCTGAACAAATTGATTTATTAAAGCAACACCGTGTAACTTTTCCTCTTCGGTCGCCCTACTGGTTGGAAACGAAATTGTCCATTGCCGCTGTCGTAAATAATCTAGCCTACCGTCGCACGCACGCTCGCTGTTTACCCAGCACCGGCTTTAGAATGAACGATGTCCACAGACAAAGTAGAGTATGTTACATGATTTCATGAAAGGATGATGAAAACGAAGAAAAAACGAAATAATGACTATTGTAGCGCTTGACTTAAAGCAGCCGAATTTTGTAGTTCATTTTGAGGTCGGGTTCCTACCCGAACCCCGAAATTAGTAAAAGCGACACAGACCACGTCAGGCTATGGCAAAAGTGCCTTTCACCCAACCGTGTATCACATGAAATACGTTCTGAGGAAACTATTTTGCAAATCGAAATTACGTTACATGCCAACATATAAGCAGTGCTATTACGTTGGTCCTTAACCTAATCTATTGCAGTGCTATTACGTTTGTCCTGAACATAATACATCCAAAGCAGGTTTCTTTTCACACGTAGCAGCACAACGTAATTAATTTAGGTATGAACAAATCTACCGACGTAGAAATTTGTACGTATTACTATTTATGCATAATCGTGGTATTAATGTTTTGACTCTATTGCATTCAACTGTCTTATCAATTAAGTTTTCATTCGCATTTATTAATATAATAGGCCTACGTTACTTATAAATATTAACATTTCGCTCTGTGCCTTCTGCCGCAAACTCGTTTCGGAGGACTAGCCTGCGTGGTTAAAAAGGAATACACTTTTAACCTTAAAAATACCTTGTTTAATCGTTTAACAATTTTGTAGTATTTATAGTGTATTTACACAAAAAGCATTTTCTCCAATAAAACACAACATACTGATACATTCACAAAAGACATACATTTTATTAGCTTGATGTAATCCAAATCCTAGAATCCATACGTTGTTTGAAAGAAACAGATCCAAATTCAGCCTTTTATCCAGTGATCTTCATCTTCATTTCTCAGCAGCGACCGCAAACGTCAAATCTATCCTGCGCTGGCGATGAATTCAAATTCAAAAATTGCGCCTTCAAGAAGCGTTACGACATGTTTTACGGCCGTGATATCAAACGCCCATTGGCTCTCGCCTGCTTCGTCACAGATTGCGACATGCCGTGTTTCAGTCGGTGTAGTACATTTGAAATGGAGAAGCGCGCGCGTCTTCAGAGAGCGAACCGAAATCGGATTAACATTTTCATGGATTAACGTTAATAACTTAAATTCTGATCTGTACCTCATACACAACTACTATAATACTGCCAGAGAGGACTGCGACTGCAACGCATCATCATGTTAACGGTAATGTTAACGTTACCGGTTTTGACATTCTCGCAATAAATAAAATATTGTGAAATGTATAACTTGTCTGTCTGTTATGTTTTTTTTCTTCATAATTGTGTTAGCCTACGTAGTTTTAAGGAATGGTTATGGGTAGGTTTAGGGGTAGGAGTAGGATTAGTGGCTCAAAATATATTTTAATGATATTGTTAATAAAACTGCCATTTACGTAACTTACATCTCTGTCCAAGTGTTTTATCCTTTTTATATTCTGTATAAAATGGATATGTTCAGGTTTTCTGTCTTTGAAAATAACGTATTAATACCTATATATTAACAATGAGACCAGGCTGCTATAACGTTATTAGGTTAAGGACCAACGTAATCAATAATGCTATATTAGGTTAAGGACCAACGTAATAGCACTGCTTATATGTTGGCATGTAACGTAATTTCGATTTGCAAAATAGTTTCCTCAGAACGTATTTCATGTGATACAGGGTTGCTTTCACCCTGTTACGACTTGATGAACCACTGATAAGATTTTGGAAACATTATTTTAAGGTAAAAAATTTTACATAGTGTTGCTTATTTAAGGTCAATCAGACTTCATATTAATTTTTTTTTTAAAGTCCCTGTAAAGGCAATTTAAAAAAAAAAATCTAAACACATTATAAATGTTAGAGATGTATTGCTAAAACATATTACAAAGACTGTGAACTGTGAAGTACTGAATTGTGGAGTTAGACCGTTAAACAGTTTTTCACCATTGCTATTTTCCGGATTTTTCTGGGCGGGGCTAAAACGGGGACTCGATGACGCACTGGAGCCCCCGAGCTCCTGGACACGCCCCTACTTGATGACGCACTGGAGCCGCTGAGGCCGCTCAATCGCGAGTTACTGTCAGTACTATTATTAGTAAAAGCCTACAGATTGCTAGCTAGCTAGCTATGCCTTCGTCACGGAAATGCGTACTACCTGGATGCGATCACCGGATCACACAAACGGATCGGTGTCCTTATTTAAATTTCCGAAAAACGATTACATCAAGAAGAAGTGGATTAATTTTGTGAAGAGACACCTTGATGGAGAGCTGCGGATCACCGCCAAAACCCACCTCTGTAAGTGATCATTTTACACGATAGTTGTATAAACTTTCGTCGGAGACAACTGCGATTCACTGATAATCCGCTGTTTCTGGTGAATGGGGCCGAACTGACTCCCGCCTCGGCATTCACTCTCCCGTCGTGCCGACAACTGGTGCCATCATCGGCAGTGCGTGCCCCGTGCGAGCGTTCATTCCGGGTGTAGAGTTGAGTGTGGCGACGGTCGGCAGCTTTCCCGCGAGTGGGCGTGGTTTCAGCGCAGCCAGCGGACACACCCCCAGCGTTTGAGAGCAGAGACTACTGCTCATTTTTTCAAGATTTTGATAGCTTATTTTATGTACTTGCTGGCTTTTTTTATCATTCAAATTTGGCTGGGTGACTAATAACACATTTTTCTGTGGTGTGACAAACTCAGAACACATACTTAATTTTGACTTTACAGGGACTTTAAACTGAACAAACTGATTAATATGACAACAGATTCAGAAGACAGAGACACATCATTGATTATATATAGGACAGCATTATTTTGCTGCTCACTGTTTTGAACAGACATCTTGTGATGATAGCGCAGCTATGATCTCTATGTGACTCTATGTCACAAAACTAAACAGAATTGTGTTTTTCACAAGAGGTTTTTTCCTTGTAGCAACTCCCATGCTCCAGTCATAAAGGTTAAATTGCAAATCTAGCAATGTAACAATGTGTTTTGTAAAATTAGTTCAATGTAGTTTAATGTTTTTTATGTGTTTATGTGCAATGTGTTTTAATGTTTAGAGAAATGTCATGTTGTCAAAGACTTCGCCAGCATCATGGCGGCTGTAAGTTGCTGGTTATGAACTCTGATCAGCCCTGACCTTGTCTCTGTGACTTTATGCTGACCGCATTTTCTTGACGGGTGGGCATTTTCAAGAAAATGTTGCATGTTACAGGTAGACCCTTTTCATCTCTTTTTTCTGGACTGCCTTCAGCGGATTCTGTCACCTTGTCCTAGTAAATCACATCTTAAGTGTGTATTCATGCACAGTGAGGACAGCCATTCCATAAGGCCAACAAAAGTGAACGTAGTGGAAGAGTAGCACATCAGCTGCGTTATAATAAACAATTACATAAAACACACACATATATATATAAATAGATTTTTTTGTATTTTTTTTTGTTTGGTGATTTAATAATTAATTGTATTATTATTCATTACAATTTAATTATGTATTTAATCATTTATATTTTTTTGAGTTTTGAGTAATTTGGCCCTCCATACACTTTTGTATTAAATTTTACATAAATCTATAATTGTATAAAGTTTTTTTTTTTTTTTTGTCTAAGCAGATTGACAAATAAATAACAGACAGACTCACTCCCAAAGTCTCTGATGGTGAAGTTTTTGGTCTTCACTCCCTCTTGAGGGGATTTGAAGGAAAATCTTTGTCCGGCTTGAGGGAGATCCTGGTCAGTCGCACTGATGACCTGAAACACCTGTGACAGAAAGTTAATCGAAAGATTATTGATCAGGGTTTAAGAATTGATCATAAACGGTCACTGACGGCACATTTCATCACTGCTGGACACCCAGAGTGTGTCAAAAATGTAAAAACTAAAGTAATAATTACATAACTTATCTCTTGTTTAAAGTCACCATGAAATCAAAATGTACAAAGATTGTTTTTCATTAAATGATTTATTTGCGTGTCCTTTTATTTTTTAATTACTGAGCCCTCATAATCTTTGACCAAATGAACCCCTTCCTCTTTTAGCAACATCTCTTCTCTGATGGGGTGAGGGCGGGACAATGTGTCACTCACATGAGATCCACCAATAGCAGCAAACCACAATCATCTAACAACCAATCAAGCCCTACATTCGTCTAATTCGAGAAACAGTTTCACTCAGATATATTCGAATAAAAGATGAATACAACTTCAGTTTAATGTTTTATGGTGAATATTAATGTTCATGAATTTTTCTAATGATTTATGAAGGTTATTAGTGAACACAGGCAAATAAACTCTTAGGTAATTATATTAAACTTTATTAAATATACATTATTAAAATTGAAATTAATATCTATGGACAAACTATAGTTATAAATCAACGTTTTCTGAAACCATTGGGGTGTTTTAAAAGAGAGTGTAGAAAACTCATTTTCCAAAAATAATGGAGATATATATACAGCCACATAATATACTTTATAAGAAAAACAACCGAATTTACAGTGCTTTATGTATATGAAGCAATTAAACTCACAACATTAAATGAAGCATAATTAAAAAAGTAGTCACAAGTGGATGAATGTACGCATCAGCCGGAAACATGTGCTCAATAATAATGTTTAAAACACGGCTCCTGCGGTTTTTCCTTTTCCATTCTGCATCTAAAACCAATTAGTCTGCTTTCACATCCAGTGATCATGATACACTGTGCACTAACATCGCAAGCAGATCGATCTTCCGTGGCCAGCAGACATCCGTACCGCCCACCCTCCCGCTGGCATCACCTGTTGTAGAGCTGTCACAGGCACCACAGGTGCATGCTGGGTAGGACGATTAGCACAGCTCTAATGCATCACTTACCCACCAGGCTCTTCCTGTCCAATGTATCAATCAACACAGTTCTGGCCAGAAGCGGCATACTTATTCAAAGTAAGAAAAGGACAATTTTTAATGGAACAAGTGTTTTTCTTTTTCTTTTCTTTTTTACCCCTCCTGGCATCAAGTGATCAAGCCAGGAATGTGGAAATAAAATAAAAAGTTGTTTTTCAGAAAGTTGCTCCTGTTAACTCTGAGGTTTAGTGGTTATAGAGGGTAAGATACAGTAGATTAGGAAATACATGGGCACACACACACACACACACACACACACACACACACACACACACACACACACACACACACACACACACACACACACACACACACACACACACACACACACACGGTACCTGGCTAGAACAGGGAATTTACTGCACTTTCTGGAATTAATGACAGTGTCAGAGTCTGGAGTCTGTCATACATCATCTTAAATGGCTCATTAGACCAGAATTGGTTTTCGACATGCAAACATACACACATGCACACACAACCATTTATATGCACTCACCTGCCCGACTTTGGCGCTCTCACACACAAAGGTCTCGTAAGGCATGGCCAGCTCTGGTGGAAACTCATTAATGTCCAGCACATGAACCTTGACGGCCACTCGACTGGTCAGCACTGGGTTATCTACACACACAACACACACGCACGATATTATGACAAACAGCACCCTGTGAACTCTGCTTTACTCATTACATACATTACAATGCACACGTTAGGGAACTTTTCTGTTCCTTGATGATTTTTTATATTAGCTTTATTTGATAAAATAAGCTTTAAATGGTGAACATGTGGGTACGATTCTTCAGTAAGATTTTTTTAGCAAGGTAATACTTTAATTCAGCAATGATATGTTAAAATCATCAAAAGGGACAGTAAAGACATTTATAACGTCACAAACGATTTTTTATAAAAAAAAAGCTCTTTTACACATTTGATTCATCCAATAATCCTAAAACTATAATTTCTTGATGTTTTTTGAGCAGCAAATCATCATATTAGAATGATTTTGAAGGATCATGTGACTGACTGGAGTAATGATGCTGAAAATTCAGCTTTGCATCACATGAATAAATTAAATTTTAAAAAAATTTCAAGAGTTAATTTAAATTGTAGTAATATTTAACAACATTACTGTTTACAGTGTTTTTGATCAAATTAATGCAGAAGACTTCTTCGAAAAACATTTAAAAAAAAATCGAACCAACCCCTAACTTTTGAACGGTAGTACAGTTTGAAGAAGTTACTTTTTAAAAAATTATTTCAAGTTCCCAAAATAGTGTTTAAAACAGAATCATCCATTCATATTTATTTTATAACCGCAGATATGACGGATTTAGAAGCGCTTTGTATTTGGATTGGATCACATTAATAACTCCAAACTTCCTTCACTAAAATCATACATAGATGGCATATCGCATGAGCTTTCTATTGAGGAACCAAAAGCTCTAAAATATAATTTACAAGCATAAAAAAGACTTATGATTTGAACATTATGTTGTAAACCATACTACTATACTGCCACCATGTGGTTTTACATCTATAATTTAAAGGGCTTTTAAATATTATTCCTAAACTGTCTATTCTATTCTATTCTATTCTATTCTATTCTATTCATAAAACTACACAAAAATATGTCTTTCATCATTTTTGAACTGAATAACATGGTTAATAAAATAACACGGAACTTTTTTAGCTGACACACAAGGTCATTGGTGTCCTCTCTGGCACCGCTGTGGATGTTCCAACACGTCTTGCTGATATTGTTTGAGCGGGCAGTGTGTGGAGGTGAACATCAGTGCGGAATAAACTTTTATAGATCAGATCCGTGAGATGGGCTCAGCGTGTCTGAGGAGAAGGTGAGAAGGCTTAGAACGAGGGATCTGAACTCATCCCTCCCAGGAGTCCAGTATAAAGACAAGACCTGTGGGCGACCTTGGTGAAGATGAGCAATCTTCCTGGAGAGAAAGAGAGTGTGGGAGTGGTGTGTGTGTGTGTGTGTGTGTGTGTGTGTGTGTGTGTGTGTGTGTGTGTGTGTGTGTGTGTGTGTGTGTGTGTGTGTGTGTGTGTGTGTGTGTGTGTGTGTGTGTGTGTGTGTGTGTGTGTGTGTGTGTGTGTGTGTGTGTGTGTGTGCGCGCAGCTGTTTGTTACTTCAGCTTCAGGGACTCCAGGGCGTCTGATGTCCAGAAAAAATAAATAAAATAAATAAAAAAAATACTGTTGCTTGCTACAATTTATCTGAGATCTGACACATCATAATTTTCCAGGCCGTGTGCTTCTGCCCCAAATGTCCTGCAGAAAATGACTTGTTGTGTAGCCAATACTGGAGTTTTGAAAGAGATTAAAAACAAAAAAAGAAGAAAAGTTTTGGATAACTAAATCTTAGTAAATGCTCAATTTGAACCTACGTAGTATTTAATATTTACATGCAACACATTATACTTTTCTAACTTAACTTTTAGACATTTCTATTTGTCGTACAAGATTAATCTATGGACAATATCAGTAGTATTTTGAAATTATTTTAACAATTCAGGGTGTAAACTTTGACTCAAAATTCTATATGACTGTCTATTAAGTGTGTGTGTGTGTGTGTGTGTGTGTGTGTGTGTGTGTGTGTGTGTGTGTGTGTGTGTGTGTGTGTGTGTGTGTGTGTGTGTGTGTGTGTGTGTGTTTCATGCTGATTTATGAAAATGGCGAGGTTTATCTGGAAAATTGAAAAACAGTTTTATGCTGAACGCAACGTGAACAAACAGGTCTTCATCATATCTAAATGTTAGAAGTATGAACTAAAAAAAAAATTAGATATCTCAATATGCGATGGACATTGGTTATGCTTATCTTTTAGGCAGCTCTATATTTAATGAAGAACATCCAAAACACATGATCCGGAAGCGATATATTGAATATGGATGTTTGTTTGCTCATATCCTGTATTGAAGTGGACAAATGTAATTGACAAATACCCTCAAAATGCATAAGCTATCTATGATTATATTTGATGATTGAATAAGTAATGCATAAGGAGGTTATAATAAACATATATAAAATAATAATTTAAAATAATTTACTAATGATGTTGGTAATGATACATTTTGCAACAAATTTTCATAGAAAATATACTATCTCTATCCCTTAAAGCATGGCTTCAACAAGGACTGAGTTAACCACCAGATGGAGATGTTGTATAAGAGTGAAATCATCAGACTTTTAGACAGAGTGTGTGCCTTTATGAGAGTCTTTGTGATGTTTTTGTTATTTGCTTTGCAGGTTTGAAGACAGTTTGTGTACATTAGTTTGTATATGAGAAAAACACTTTCCTTTTCATTAACTTAATGGTGGCCCCGTTTTCAACTGGTACTGATGTAAACAGGGCAAATAATTATGTCAGCTGAAACACATTTTTTTTTCTAACTGTAGTGTGAAAAAAGCTGTTTTCTTCAGCCTGCTGACTATTCATAGAAGGGATTATGTAAATCAAGGGTATCTGTGTGTTCTAATGGAAACTAAGGGCAGACGTTTTCATCATGTGCAACAAGCGTGAAATGTTTGGAAACTGCGTGCTGACTCGTGCTTTCCTCAGCATTTTCATATTTAGTACAATATGATTCAGAGACTCCAGAACATCTGGAGTTCCACCTGGTGTGACATTAACACTGCTAAAAAGCTCAGGAGAGAGGCAGAGAAAACAAGAATCTGCAATATATGCTAGACTAGCTTGTGATGGTGTTAAACAGGTGTTCTGCGCATCTCGTAATCACTGGTTCTGAGAGATATAAAAGCAGTCACGCATGTTTTACAAGACGCTGTATAATGCTAGTAAAGGTATTGCACATCACATGCTGGTGAAATGAGCATTTATAAGATGTAAGATGGCTGGTTAAATACTTTTTGACTTCAAATAAATTTGCAGCTCCAAATGGCCAAAGTTGGTGAAAAAGTTTTAACAAACTGACTAACTTGTAGGCACATGCTAAATAGTAAAATGGACAATTCAGTTAGGATGCCTGACCAATTATCTTTTTTTATATAAATATATTTTAAGTAGTATATGTCAAAAAGTCAAAAACAGATGGCTTAGTTAATCAAGAATTGAAATATATAATTTTTTCTAATATTCAGAAATGCATGAGTTATGAATGAAAGACTATGTGCTCTTTGATTTCTCTTAATCTTACCGAAGGAACAGAATGTATAATTGTCTACAATACACTGATAGTGAAGACAGAAACTGAGCTTCTAACACATGGTGGACAATTCCCAGTGCAGTAGAGGAGTGAAGTGTAACAGCTCTGACTTCTGATAAGTCTCTCCCAAATTAGCTTTAGAAATCACAATTAGCATATCACCAGTGCAACCTTGAGAGACAGTGAGTAATAACCGTTACCATGGCGATAAAGGCTCAACTTTTAATGACCTCTCATCCCCATTCCGACTTAATGAATGCGAGCCGCCGCGTTTGTAATTTTGATTGAGCACCACATAGCCTCCAAGATAATGGCTTTGGTGACTTCTCAGCGGATTTGACGACTTGATGACGATGGATTCGCTTATTTACTTAGTGATACAATCCACAGATCTTTTCCGACACAAACACAATTACAGCAATGACAAGTTTGACGTTGGTGCGTGATCGCCTTTCAAATGGCTTCCTAAAATAGTCAATGCGAAATGCAGTTTGCAACCCCTTTTACTTCCATAATCTGAAGGCCTTTCCAAATGAAATGGCATATTCAACCAGAAAGATAAATAGGCCGGGACTTTGAGAATTGATCGGCTTATGAAAAGTGGGTGTTATTTAGCACAACTGGTGGCTGGAGGGGAGGGCTGATATTGTAAAATGTGTTCTAGAAAGTACTGGTATTAGAAGGTAACTACATGGTTTAAGATTAGGTTTTCGGGATACTTTCAGGGTTAGTACCTAGTTATTACCAAGTTATTGCAATTGCTATAATAAGTACATAGTATGTACATGTGGAAAAGGACTGTAAATAAAAGTGCTACAGTAAAAGGAATTTGCGATGTCATCCAAAAAGGAAAGTCATTGAAGGGGTGGAGAATGTTAAATAAATAAATAAATAAATAAACTAGAATGTAGATTTCCTAAAGAAAATGTGAGTGGTGCTTTCAGTGGCAAAACTCGACACTCGGTTTCTAGGGTGTGGTACATGATTGCATCCGAGCCGACAAACACGTTCTGGTGCTGAGATATGGCTTATTCATGTTGTTCAGGTGGTTGCTAGGGTGTTCTAGGTGATTGCTAGGCAGTTGCTAGGGTGTTCTGGGTGGTTGATATGGTGTTGCTAGGTGGTTGCTAGGGTATCCTGGGTGGTTGCTAGGGTGTTCTGGGTGGTATAAGAATAAAAAAGTAATAATAAAAGAGTTTTAATTTTGTTATAAAATATTTCAAAAGTTTCTATTCATGAAGAATCCTGAAAAAACACACACACAAAAAAACGAATTTAAATAGCTAGCAGTATTTTCAACGTTGATAATTTTTCTTGAACAGCAAATCAGCATATTAAAATGGACTTGACTGCTAGGGTATCCTGGGTGGTTGCTAGGGTGTTGCTAGGGTGTTCTGGGTGGTATAAGAATAAAAAAGTTATAATAAAAGAGTTTTAATTTTATATATATTATAATGATAATATTTTTCCATATTATAATGATTTCTGAAAGATCATGTGAAACTGACTGAAATAATGATGTTGAAAATGCAGCTTTGTATCACAGACATTTAACATTACATTTTAAAATCTAAAAATAGAAAACTTATTTTAAATAGTAAAAAACTGCAATATTGTTAAATATTTTCGATCAAATAAATGCACCCTTGGTGAGCATAAAATAAAGCATTTAAAAAATCTTGCAGATAATATGCACCATTGAATTGTGAACAGTAAGACCAGTGACATGAAAATATAAACTGTCAATTTTGAAACACCTTATCATTAATGTTTTATCAGTGTTGTTCATGAAGACATAATGTGAGACCGAGTTTACTATTAATGACCACACTGATGGCAAGGAACAATGACTTCACCAGCAGTTTAAGAACTTGGGAACACATCAATTGTTAAATTCAGGAGGTCAAGGAGAAAAGAAAGACACTGTAGTAATGATACATATTCCAGGAGAGTCGTCATATTTTATGAATGCTCGTAAAAAGCAGACTTAATGGAATTCGCTGCTGACTGCGCAGTGATGGGCCACCGTAAATCCGTTAGATAAAATCCCTGCATTTAAGACAATTGGACTTTTATGTATCACTTCTGAGGTTCACAGCCATACTTACTAACTTTAGTGGCCACAACTGAAATGTTGTGCTGCGCAATACTCTCCCTGTCCAAGAGCTCATTGGTCGAGATGGTTCCTCTGACGGGATCGATGTCGAAGAAGCTGTCCAGGTCGCTCTTCCAGTCAATGGAATACCTGAAGAACAAAGACCAGATTTAGTTCACACAGTACATTTGAGGGTCATATTCACTCTAACTAGGCTAGGCACTACTGTAGGCGATGTTCAAGAGTATATATTACCCTTTTTGTCCTTCTTTTCTCATCCTCACAGTTTTGCACAGTGCTCATTATGTTTGATTTAGTCATGCGGCAAGCAGGCATGAAAATATTGTGCACTCTAGCGAACTGCTATGTGTGGGTCCAGTTTTGAACAGCTGTGATGTCGGTATAATAGCCTAGCAACCTTGTTAACACACCCCATAACCATTCTCAGTGGGTGTTTTACATGCGTCTCGGTGAGACTTTGCACCCCAGTATATGCATGAGAAAGTTGGGTTTGCGATGACCTCGTTCACATATACTTGACGGTGTGGACTCATTCTCTCACAAACACTTTTTCAAACCTGAACTTCTGGACATATTAATGCAGGCTGGTATTTTCAACATTGCGTGTTTATTTATTTGTGGCTTGACCTAGAATTGAGCAAAGGGAAATTAAGTGGGAGAGCTGGGTGAGGTTAGCCTGGTAATACCAGACTCTGCTACTTCACTTTGCTTCGTAGACAGAGTCTGGCATAGCATAATAGAGAAGTGTTTTCTCTCCCGCTAGGGGGCGATTTCTGAAGTTTAAAATCATTGGTTACCCGTAAGCCAATCAGATAAGTTTGTTTATGACGTATGTTATGCGGCGACACAGCCGTATCGAACCACAGACATCATGCATCGAACTCAAATCTATGATCAAACTTCCACTGTAAACACTTGATGCGAGCGAAATACCGAAGTGAACATGGCTGTAAACGACCTTTTTGATCGGTGATTGATGTAATAGAATGACTGCTGCACTTGACAGGGCGCTAACAAGCAGAGAGAGAGAGAGAGAGAGAGCGAGCGAGCGAGCCCCGGCCGCGCGCGCACTATCACGTCTTCAAACAAACAACACGAGCGCTGTCTTGCTCTCTCTCCCTCGCAAATACTAATCAAAATCAATCGACTAGTAAAAGGTCGGAACACCGCAGTTTCACGTGGAGCATTTGGAGATTTTTAGAGATTAGAGACTCTAGGAACAACATCTCAAAGAACAACATCTCAACACTAAATTATAAAGGCCTGTCTCATATAACTTTAGACGCCTGTCTCAAATACAAGCCGGTGCAGTTCGACGATTTGGGCAAATAAAAGCCCGGGCTATTATTTGAAGTTTTACGGTATTTAAGACCTGGAAAAGAAAGGAGACACTGACCTGTCAAAAGGCTCCCCAGTTTCTCGCTGACAATCGGCAATAAATTTTTTCCAAAGGGAGTAGGGCAACAACATCACCTCCATTCAAAATGTTTAATACACACTCTTCTTGTTCGGGCTTCAGTTTGCTAATGCTTGGGATATTCTCCACAACAGAGCGAATTGCATCCGTGTCTCCCTATCCGCGGTTGTTTTCGATTTCTCTGACCTAACTCTTAAACTCGGAGCTTGGCGAGTACGTCACGGCTTTCAGCCCGCCTTCTGTTTGCTGATTGGCCCGGCTGTTTTCAGGCCGGTGGAAAACAGAAAGATAGGCTGCTATCTCAGACTGACTACAGGAGTGAAATGAAATTAGCGGAAGTAGGAAGTCTGACGTAGTCAGGCTAGGGTGAGGTGGGATGCTACGGGGTTTATAGTTTCCACATTTCAGCTGCTGCCTTGTTAAATGTACTCAAAGGTGGTCAACAAAAAGAAAAAGAAAAACATCTTGAGGATTTTTGTGCATTTGCATTGGATTCTCAACAAAAGCCTTTGATGTTTTGATTCGCAACCGTTATGAGGCCTGATTCTTCATAATAATCATCATACATATCATACAGAGACTGCAGCAGTGGGAATGTAATGCATATAAATGACTCGTTCTAAATCCGTGTGTCACGATCACCAGTTTGAGTGCCCGGAATGACTATCCCCACACATCCACATACTCCATTACCCATAATCCTTTGCCCAGACTAATCAGCCATGATCACATCCACCTGTATGTCATTACCTTGTTTAGCTCACCCCATATTAGCCTGGTTTTCACATTCATTCTCTGCGAAGAATTGTTTAGTGTTTCTACTGCAATTTCGAGCATTCTCTCTGTTAATCCCGTGTTCTTGGTGTTTGATCTTTGCCTGTTTCTCGGATTCCCCTTCTTGCCTGTGTCCCCTGCCTTTTTGTTGTGTGTGTTTGTATGGACTGCCATCCCGTGTTAGACCTTGCCTGTACTTTGGATTACGTTTTTGGATTACATTTTTGGATTACCCTTTCAAAATAAACTGCATTTGGATCCTCAACCTTCGTGTCTCAGAGTATATGACACTGTGTTAATATAGCACACTTATCTTATTTCACACTCATACTTATTTGGGAAAAGAAAACATTGGTCGAAACCCTCAGGCCATGTTTACACGTAGTATTAAGATGCATTTTGGTCGATCGGATTACAAGTAGACGAGGGAGACACATGTCCGTTTACATCTGGGGATTTCTGATTTCTTCGAGGGGAGGGTCTATGGGCGGGTAAATGTATGTTTTTTTTCAGATCTTTAGATCTTTGTGAACACACGGGGAGCATCAACTTTCGTTTCTGCTTTTACAGACGCAACACCACGCTGAATGCAGTGAGTGCATGTTAGAAATGGTGAGAGAACATTGTGCTTGGTATGTTTTTCATCTTCAAACCAAACTTGGGTCTTCAGACGACAGTTTAAGCCCCATCTGGCTAGCGCGCGTCTCATAATGTTTACACATTAGGACAGTAGGCGGAGAGTTGGCTGTCTTTTGTGGCTGTTTGAACACATTCGACTACTTTAGCGTTTATACTACGAAAGCAATCCGATCAAATGCGTTTTTGACTACCTCTGGAAGTGGTCGAAAGTGGACAAGATCAAAACGTTTTGGACCCCGTATTTAATGTCGGCCAAACCCGCATCTTAATACCAGGTGTAAAAGGGACCTCAGATGAATATGGAATCATGTGTGAGAGAGAAGAAAGACTGATATGTGCTGGAATTGGTCCTCATAAGCTGCGATCGAAAGCCAAATATTTAATATGAAGATCAAACAAGATTAAGAGGCAGTGCATACAACGTTTTTTTAATATAAAAAAAAAAAAAAAAACATTATGGAAACTTTGTTTTATTTAATGTTCTATCGGGCCATTATGGTTTCATTTTTGTGTCAATTTTTTTTTTGGTTCATTTCTAATTAGCTGATCATTAACCTAATGTATCTGAGCAAAGCCTTTTTTAATTGAATTTTTTAAACAGCAAATTCTGCTGCAACACACACAAAAAGAAGAAGAAGCTTCAAACAGAATTTCAATATGCTGCTACATTAATCTTTCCACGACTACGAGATTACAAAACAAACAGACTGATGAACAAATTATTCATTGTAGAAAGTAGTTAAGAGACCGGCTCGACAGACCCTTGGCTGTGCGGAGAGATGAAGCAGAACATCAAATTTGTCCTATTTTAACAACTTTCATAAGTCGTGTTCTATTCCTGTTGCATGATGTGAGAGTCAGTTAAACAAATGTCTATCTCCTGAATTTTATCATGGGTCATGCAGTCGAGATAGTTTGAGCATGTTGACTCAAAGCTAAAACATTCATAAGTATTTGGAAAAAGAAAGCAAGCGATGTGGGTCGATTCAGCTGAAATAGCAGCTTCGCTGGGCTTGAGATCCAAATGTGTAATGAGATAAATATCCCAGAGGAAATATGATGAGTATGTTAAAAAACAAACATTCATAAATAGAGATGCATCTGAGGACAAATTGATCTAAAATCAACATGAAAGGCTGTTCAAAACCCATTTTACTTCCATAATATGATGAATTTACAAGCGCAACAGGATATTATTAAAGAACTGTTTTTTTTTATTATTATAAAAAAATTGCGAATATGAACATTTTATTTATAACAAAAAACTGTTGGTGTGTGGCAAGATGATGAAAGAATAGCTAAAGAGAATAGTAATATAGTATCACTATAGAAGAGAATAGTATATGCATGAAGATGTATCACTATTCTCTTTAACTATTCTTTCATTATTTCTCACTATTATCTTGGTCCTAGTCTGTACCTCTCTGATTAATCCTGAAACTGCAGTATTTCCCATGACATTGCCTCATTAGGATGACTTTCTTATGTTTTATTTCCTCCATTGCCAGTCACTTTGGGAAAATGCATCTTCTAAATGTAGAAATGTAAATCAGACTTTTATTCCTCCTATATTTTGCCCACTGTGGGCCTGTGAACTCGTCTTTGAGTGGTTTACCTCAAGACATTTTACAGTTTGTGAATTGAAACTGATGTGAACAACACAGCTTCGGATGACTTTACTTCTTTCACAAGTCCATTCATTTCTGATCTCTCTGAAGCTCTTTTCTTCACTCCTGTAGCTTGGAAAAAAACGTAAAAAGCTTTGGAGGATGTCGTTGAATCTTTCGATACCAAAAAGCACTTTAGCTATTTTGTTTCCTGCACGCGGTGGACACGCGCTGTGTATAGAAGTGTTTTAAAAGCTTTGTTCTTTTCGCACAGAAGCTCATTGGGGACTACTGTTTTCTGATGAGAAAGTGCCCATCCCCATTGAGCAATGTTACGATGTTTCTGAATAATTAACCGAGAAAGTCCCAAACAAAAGTAAAACAAAGCCCTTTCACAACTACAAATCCTTTCGTTGTCCATTTTGCTTTGTTATACTGAATGAAATATTCATAGAGAAACAAACTGATTCATGATGCGTTAGGTAGCGTTGGGACCCGGCAATGGTGCATCAATTGTTTGTCTTCTTGTAAAACTTTAAAAAGCAAACTCTAAAACATAATGGATTCTAAAACGAGGTAAATCTTTCAGCATGTTGCTGTTTTGACCTGAGAGTGCACAAAGCAGAGATGTGTCAGATGGACTGTAAGCATTCATGTGTGTCCAATTATAATCTTGCTTTCTTTCAAAGGTACAAGGCAAGGACTGAACAACCCTTCGGTTACCAGTCCAGTCTTATTCTTTTGTATTTGCTGTGTTTGCATACCTGACTGGACTGTTCCCTGCGTCGAGATCCTGCGCAGTCACGGCTCCTATAATGGTGGCTTGCGGGGTGTCCTCGTAAACATCCATCGTGTAGGAGGGTTTGCTGAAGACGGGAGGCTCATCCACATCCAGAACGTTTATCTTTACTGTTGCGGTGTCTTTAAACGGGCCAAAACTGTGGAACCGTGGATCCAGGTGTGCATTCGAGGCCTCCACTTTAAATGTGTACGCCTTTTTGGTCTCATAGTCCAGCGGCTGAGAGAAAGAGAAAAAGAAAAGACAAAAAAGGAAAGTTCAGGTAAAGTGCCAGTAGTATTAGGAAAAAAACAGGAAAAAATATATATATTTATTTATGTGATTTAAAGATGAATTTTCCGCATCATTACTCGAGTCTTCAGTGTCACATGATCCTTCAGAAAGTGTTTCTTTTATGGAAACCATCATATTTAAAAAAAAAAAAAAACAACATCGACAAAATCTCAAAAGAACAACATTTATTTGAAAGAGATTTCTTTTGTAATATTATGCATTTCTTAAGTGAGTTTTGTTCGATTTAATTCATGTTTGCTGAATATGCATGTATTTTTTTTTTTTTTTTGATATATATATATAAATTTCAGTTAGTCCCTGTTGGTAGATGTTGCATCCAGCATCCGATTCTAAAAGAAGCTAATGAAAAGTATCCAGGTATTATATAACGCCTCCATGTTAGCCATTCATTGAGGTCTTACATTAAGGCTTAATTCATTTATTTGCGTTTTATCTTTTTCTCTTTTTTTTTTTTTTTTGCTGGAATTGCTCACTTTGATCATAATGAATGCAGGCCCTTTCTCAGATCTCGAGTGTGTCGATGTCTGGGGAAGTTTGTCACAATTGCTTTCAGGCATGTCAAACAAACAACACACACTCCAAAAACAGTTCTCCCGTGCTCCTTTGTGCATTTTCTCCTGAATTTGCTCCCCTCCCCTTTTGATTCAGGGCCCTATTTTCTGCTGAAATCTATCTTTAAATTCTCACTTCAGTTCTTCTGAATCAAAGATTGTCTGTCATCAGTACGACAGCCATAAAATGTGCTAGTGTGGATGATTGTGGTCTTGCACCACTAAATCAAAGCAGCCCATCTATAGAGATGAAAATCATACAATGCTATTGTACAATCACAGCTTTCTGTCTCTGTCAATCTGTCTCGCTGGGGATAGCGAAAGGGCTAAGGAGACAAAGATCATATATCTGACCTGTATACGGTTTCATTCATGTGCAATTTAGTGCGGTATCATCTTTAGATGAAAACAAACACCACAGGTATAAACGAATGGTGCCCGCAGACCCGTAAATACACAGCATATGCACATTATATGGCAGTGACATGTAATTTGCACCTGAAACTTCCAAAGCAAACAGTTTTTAACCAGATAGAAGCAAACAACATTGCTTTAGGTGAATGGCAACTCTAAATCGTTTGGGATTTGTCTGTGTCAGATGCCCTTGCTGAAGTTTCCACACTGACTAAATCAAATGGTGCTAATTAGAATCCCAATCAAGTTAAAAACCTGCAAAAACTGCATTCGCTAATTAGCTAATGTTCTTGTTGACATTAAAACAGAAGCATTGGTATTACTGAAGTCTACTTAAATACAGGGGAAGTAAGCTCACAGTTGCCCACAAGTAATTAGGACCCAAGTCATTGTATACAAATTATATTTTTCTCATTATTCAAACTAGCCTATGGCCTTCTGTGTTCCACAGAGACGTCACTGTTTGGCCTTTAGAGGCCAAGAGATGCATTGATATTAAGGTCACAAGCTATGGAAATAGGACAGAAAGGTAGTTTACAAGCAAAATTGCTTGGTTTTCAGAAAAAAAGGACACATGGAGGACTTCTGTCTTCTTTAATATGCATAACGCTAGTACAACTGTACTTCCATCCGGACGACATTATGCCACGTCCCTCATTTCAATCAGAACTCACAGCCTTTGTAACTCAAATTTGAAACAAAAGCTATAAATTGCTCTCTGACTGCTATTTCATGTGGTTATTTTCCATTTAGGTCCCCTCAAAGGAATCTTTAGTGATGCTCATATATGAATTATGGCTTGATCTTCACAGTCGCATCACCAGAGAAAGCCCTGCGCCGCCTTATGATATTTCCCTCCATGACACAATATTTTCATTTATACTCCCCCAGAGCGTTTTCAAGGTCATTTAAACTATTTGACCACATAACAGATTTGCTTCGGTATAAATTATAATACATGAAACAGCATCCGCCTCAGCTCTGCACCAATGGTGACTTCATGAAAATGGGTTATTTGTTGCAGTCAGACAAATTTAAAACCATCTTCTTTGCTTGGAAGATGATCAATACCCATATTATATATGAATACTATATCTGATAGACTTACATATTGGAAAGTAACAACATATGAACTGTGCACAGCCTTGGACTTCAAGCGCATGAGCCAGCAGTGTGTCAAAATTACAAATAATGTTAATATTTTTTGTTTTTTAAAAAATAAGTCTCTTAGGTTCACTAGAAGGCTACATTTATTTGATCAAATATGCAGAAAAATATAGTAATATTGTAATACAATTTAAGGGAACATATTTCTATTTTAATATATTTTGATATGTAATTTATTCCGGTGGTGGCAAAACTGAATTTTCAGCAGTTTTTGCTGCTTAACATTGTGGAATCTACTATTCAAAAGTTTGGGCTGCATAAGAAAAAAAAGAGAAGAAATGAAAACTTTTATTCAGCAAGTACACATTAAATTGATCAAAAGTGGCAAAACATATGATGCAATGTTATTTCTATTTTAACTTTCTAATAATCAAAGAATATATAACAGTTTACAAAACAAATATTAGGCAGCAAAAACTAAATTTCGAAACTGATAATAATAAGAACATTATTAATATTTGAGCACCAATAATACTTGATAATAAATTAGCATCAAAACGGAAAATTAGAGTGATTTCTGAAGGATCGTAATACAGTAAAGACATGGCTGCTAAAAAAAATCAGCATTATAAATACCATTTTAAAATATATCAAAACAGAAAACAGTTATTTTAAATCATAATAATATTTCACAATGGTACCATTTTACCAATAACCCCAAAAACTTTTAGAAAAGACATTAAAAGCCTTATTTATTCCAAATTTGTGATCATTAGTGTAATGTCCATGACGAATGAGAAAGAAGCTCTCCATTATGCCATATGCACATTTCCAAGCCAACATTACCATGTGCATCAGATTCCCATTTGAGTTTTCACGACAGGTGAGGTGAAAAGGGTGAACAGACGTGGCGTCTCTCCGAGCCCGTGTCCGGTATTGATGGTGGACGGACGTGAATGGTGATTAAATGTCAGAGGAAGCTGCAGGATTATTGGAGGTGAGGAGGTTTAGCCTAGAAGAATGTCAAGAGCATCATTGCCCTTTTAGTGTGTGTGAGTGGCCACATCACCCCGGCGGCCCTAGTTAATGACTTTACGCCGAGACAAGGGAAGAGACGGAGAGAAAAAGAGAGAGCAAGAGAGAAAAGACGCCGGAAGGGTAATGACAGTGACTCAAAACTAATGAAAGGCTCTTCAAGTGTGTCACTAGTTGTTGATGAAACCGAATCACAATGTGAACACTATACTTTACAACATCTTTTACTTGGAAAGGTCCTGAATGCTTTACGTTGTGCCGTCAACACTAAACCCTTAATCATGAAAAGTATAGCTGGTGCTTTAACAGCATAGATTTGTATTTGTAGCAACTCACTGATTATATATGAGGACTGAAAATATTTATTTATCAAGATGTCACCTCTTGAATTGGTACATTTTCTGAGAAAATGTCTGTTTTTCCTTGCCTATCACTGCATATGGGTCAGATAGAAAAATAATGTGACACATATTCATTATAAACACTGAAATATATGGCAGTGAATTAATGAATTGAGACTACATGCCGGATTCAAACTAATTTCCAGCTCCATCTATTGATTTGTCATTAAAATCAGACAGAAAATCTGACAAAATAACCGTATTTTGCACATTCCAAATCCATTAACTATTATCTATCAAACATGAAACAGAAGAGTTACACACTCCACCATTATTTAACTTAATGGCTGATGCCAGCTCTGAGTATTGTCATTACAAAACATTGATCTTCAATTAAAGGTCACAGTATCAGGAGACGGCGGGGAGGACAATAACTCAGGGGACACACAGAAAAGGTGTTAAAATGAAACATTCACACAAAACAAAAAATGCTACTGAGAGAAAGTCATTTAAAACATAAAACAAAAGAAAAATGTTGCTCAAGGAACATGCGGAAATGACATTATCACCACAAAGTAAAATTATTTACACAGCACAGCAGTGTGTAATACTATAAATAGTAATTTCTTATTTCTTTTTTAACTGGTCTATTAACTTTGTAAGAGCAATACAACTCACTGGGGACTGAATCGTATGAATTGTCTGATGTTGCTAACAGGATACTGTTCAAAAGAAGTTAGAAGAAAAAAAAATACTTTTATTCAGTAAGACTGCATACAATTAATTAAAGTGACATTAAAGAAATGTATAATGTTACAAAGTATTTCTATTCCAAAATAGTGCTGTTCTTAATTAAACATATTTTCATCAAATAGTCTGAAAGAAAAGTATCATGTATCACAGTATCACAACTTACTGAAATGAATCATGTCTCATGTAATCACTCAATCAGTGTTTCAAACACGGAAAGATGTAATAAAAACAGTCACTTAACATTGCATTTACCTCAGGAAAGTTATCCAGTGTTAACAAAAAACACTGAGGAGCTTATTTACTGTTTATTATATATGGATGCTTGAATAAATTTGACATGAAGACAAGTGTCCATGTGCAACTGAGTTTTTTTTTAGTGTAATTATTTCTTATATCTTATTATTATATCTGAAAATAAATAGTAGTTGAAAATAATACCTCTGTTGTTAATTTTAACCTCTAATATTATACTAATGTACCAAATGAGAGGGTTCCCTGTTTGCAGCATTGTTTGGGAGAGATTTTTTGTCCTCAAGATAATCAAATATCGGTATCAGCAGGTATGATTCTGAAACTATGGTATCGGCAGATATGATTCTGAAGCGGTATTGGCAGATATGATTCTGAAGCTATGGTATCGGCAGATAAATTTAGCATCAGTGCATCTCTAAAACAGATACATGTGATCTGAGAAGCACACAGCTTTGAATAACATTAATCAACACTACGCAGATCAAAGGCCTCAGGAAAGGTGTTAGTAGTTCAGGCAGTTCGCGTATATGTGTACGTGAAGCAAATACTCATTTCCGTATCTGTGTGTACTGACACTTAAACGTTACCAGAACAAAAGACACTTTAAATGCAACACTTCATGCCACTGAACCTTTGATATGGTAATGTGCTCCCTCCTTGCACTGGTGTGAGTGCCAGCAGAGAAATCCAGATGATCGCAGCCCAAGCCGTCAATGCCAGTTGTGGGAATTGAATAATTGCGCACCTGATCCTGAAACAAACAACATCCATTGTGTAGGTGCAGATGCTCTGAGCCGTTCAGTGCAATGTAAATATGTCTGCCATTAGCATTCTCTTCATGATTATTTCTAAAACACTAAGGGGCTTTTAGAACGCAGCGTCACTGTCCTCTGGAGAATTTCCGCAGCAACTCAGGTTGTAGATGTGAGAGCGCTTTGATGTAAAGTTCGTTTTTATTTCCATTAGCGTTCTGGATCTGTGCTTATTCTTTGTAACCAATAGGAGCTCTAGCAGACATTTTCCCCACACAGCCAAATACTGCATTATTCTATTCTTACTTAAGAAGATCTTTGTGAAATCAATAGCTATTATTAAAGTCAGCCCTTTAATCCTCAGGGCTTCTCTGCACGATATCAATACACCCTCCTATTAGTATGCAGAACCTGCTCCCAGATGTTCGTATAGCGTAATGCAGTTTGCCTTCATCTAAATAAGATTACAATGTGAAGCACCCGGAAAAAGTGCTCTTTTTGTTGTTGTTGTTACCGTGCGCCTGTTAGCCGTGGCCTGGGAAAGAGCTCCAAGTTTTCATGAAAAGGCTTTTTTTCTTTTTTTTGCATGAGCCCAGACTCACTTGTACACTTTCCCCTTTAGGACGCAGGATGCAGGACGATGCATATTTAATAAGAGCTGGATTTGTTTGTCTTTGGAGCAGTATTACTCTAACACAACTTTTTCACTCCCTTTTCAAGATAGGCACATAAAATGGACACATGGAACGTAGATACACTTATTGTAGCTCTGCCTGATTCCTATTACGCAGTACGTGTCCATATTTGTCTAAAAATACTGTAAAAAAAAAATCACAATATCACATTTAAGTGACCATATTTAATGTAAAAAAAATTGGCTTGAGAGGAAATTGCTATTTTTACCATGTCCCCTGGTGCTGCACTAACATTGACTAATTGATTTTTTTATATATTGCCTGAGTTTTTTTCTTCTTTTTCAAATTAAAAAGTTTTTTTGTTTGTTTTTCTGTGAGTAGTGTTTTAATGAGTAATCAGGATGATCAGGATATCACGTAACACACAAAATCTAGGTTCTAATAACATTATAATTTAGGAATTTATGTCATTTTTAGAGTGTTATTAAACAAATATTTTCCATATACGACGGTGTATATACACTACCATTCAAAAGTTTGGGGTCAATGCGATTTTTGTCTCTTATGTTCACCAAGGCAGCATTTATTTGATAAAAAATTCTGTAAAAACAGAAACCGCTTTCTATTTTAAAAAATCTGGCCTACTTATATTTGCACCTTGTGCATACTAATTATAAAACAAAAAAATGATGACACACTTTCAGCGCCAGAGAAAATAACAGCAGTACATCTTAATGCAGTGGTGCGAGATTCTTTTTGGACACCTGGAAAGCAAGAGGCTTTAATGAAACAAAATGACCCAATTATATATTCTATTTTGTCAGAATGTGCTTAACTACTGGCAATGCAAGCCATGACCAGGGTTTATTTCTGAGGTAAAGAACCTGTCTGCATCTCCTGCTGAACCGGGTGGATAAGAGCTCATTTAATCAACATGAATGAGTGCATTACAGGATCATCACGCAACGCTTGTTTTATTTTATTAGCAAAACTGCACAGTGGATAATTTGTATTGACACAAAGACACAGCTCCCAAAAAAAAGTCCACTCGGCTAGTGCACGACATTAGAGAGTACTGGAAACTGCAGTTGTGCACTTTTAAAATTATACTGTTGTGAACCTTTTTGCTGACTTAATTTGTTTTATATTCTGTAATATTCTGGCAAACAGCAAACAAATGTACGTCAGTTAGGTACAATATGGAAAGGCTGTATCCTTCTGAAAGAAATAGAAATTATTTGAAAACAGAGACAAATATACTAAATTAATATTAACCTATTGTCTATAGACAGACACTACTCATCCAGATGCACTTTTTGACGTGATAACATTAAAAAGTGATAACATTATAATTGCTACTCTTGATATTCTTAAACTAGTTTGAGTAGACAAATATGACGAAATATGCTCTCTATCTACAACGCAAAAATAAGCAGAATTCGTATACAAGGGTGTAAATTTGATAACCAGTAACTATGCTGTTGATAACCAAAATCAATAAAAAAAAACATACATAATGCATTATTATTTACAATAACACATCAAGAATGGAAGCCGATAGCTTTTCAAAAATTGCACATCATTTTTGAAGTATAAACACATCTCTGAATTGAATTGATGTAAAACATTTCTCTCATGCATTATAAAAACTGAGGGACAAATCAAAATGATTGTCTTTGTAAATCAGTAGGATGCCACAAATGCAAAGTCTAGACATTACATTGAAAACAGCCTCAATATTGCTGTAAGCCTAGCTGGAAGTAGCAAAATTGCAGGTTGGAAGATCAAAGTAATTGGAGAGTATCAGCATGGTGACTGAGTAGATGTTTAGCCATCAGTTCCAGTGGGTTTTAAAGGCTTAGTTCAACCAAAAATTAAATTTCAGTCATTAATTACTCACCCTCGTGTAATTCCAAAACAGTTAGACCTTAGTTCATCTTAGGAACATAAGTTAAGACATTTTTGATGAAATCCGAGAGCTTTCTCTGATAATTATTAATAAATATATAAAATAAGTAAATTATGTAAGTAATTATGAGAAAAAGACAATAATGACAAAATGCGACTTTTTCTCGTAATTTACTATTTGTCAAACTTTTGACTTTTATAGTATATCATAGTGTTGTCTTTTTATATTATATGATTATGAATCTGTATTTCATCGTTTTGACTTTATCTATCTTTTTTTGTCATAAATTACATCATAATTGTATGGAAGCTTGTTTCCGCCACAGAATGAAAAATAAAAAAGGTAATTGCGACTTTTTATCTCACAATTGCGAGTTTACATCTCGCAATTCTGACTTTATTTCTCAGAATTGCGAGATATAAAGTCAGAATTGTGAGATATAAAGTCAGAATTGCGTGATATAAAGTCGCAATTGCGTGTTAAAAAGTCAGAATTGTGAGATATAAAGTCAGAATTGTGAGATATAAAGTCAGAATTGTGAGATATAAAGTCAGAATTGCGTGATATAAAGTCGCAATTGCGTGTTATAAAGTCAGAATTGTGAGATATAAACTATTCTGAGAGGAAAAAAGTCCGTATTTTTTCCCCCCATAGAATTGGACTTTTTATAACTCGCAATTGCGACTTTATATCTCGCAATTCTGACTTTATAACACGCAATTGCGACTTTATATCACGCAATTCTGACTTTATATCTCACAATTCTGACTTTATAACACGCAATTCTGACTTTATAACACGCAATTGCGACTTTATATCACGCAATTCTGACTTTATATCTCACAATTCTGACTTTATAACACGCAATTCTGACTTTATAACACGCAATTGGGACTTTATTTCACGCAATTCTGACTTTATATCTCGCAATTCTGAGAAATAAAGTCAGAATTGCGAGATGTAAACTCGCAATTGTGAGAAAAAAAGTCAGAATTGTGAGATAAAAAGTCGCAATTATTATTATTTATTTAGTTATTTAGTGGTGGAAACAAGCTTCCATATAATTGTGATTTACCAAAGCATGATTTTTTTCATCTTATGTCCCTGTGTCCCATTTTCGGTTCATGGCTCACTAATTGAGAACCTTAAAGGGAACTGCACTTGAAATTGCTGAATATTTTGCCATAATGCGTTTCACAGAATCAGAAGCAGAATCTGTTAAACTAGCATGCAACCACACAACCAAATTCATAAACTGTATCTCACAACACTGTTCCACAAGTATTGGCCAATACATCAAACTTGACATTGTTTTAAAACGGAATGATCACTGGAGGAGGTAAACACAGCAGAGTGTGTGCTGGACATAGACGGTAAGGCCTACTCCAACCACAGCAGGGTTTGGAAACAACCCAATATATGGAACCAGTAAAGCATGCAGAGCCTTCTACTGCTAAACGAGTTTTCTGTGTCGATAATTCATGTTGTAACTGGGATGTTTCATGTCTTCGTTGACAAGGTGTTATCTCACCATAGTAAAAAGGATAAAGTGATCTTTGGGATTCTCGGAATAGGTAAACTCAGACATACACACAAAACTAGGGCACAAAAAATGTATATTGCATACCATTGATGCATATATCCGCAGGCACACACGTAGTGTCATAACACACCTTTGGTTTCTAGATTCTTGACATTTGGTGGTATAAAATATCTTCTCTAATAACCTCAGTTCACAGCACTGACACAAACACAGCGCTAACATCGCGTCACCTTCAGAATGCTGCTCTCAGCTAAAGTGTTTTTTATATCCTCGTTCTTTACCACATGCTGTGCATGCTGACATTCCTACTTGTACGTACACACACACGCACACATACTGTACGTGGAGTCTTTGATATGTATTATCAGATATAATCAAGTATACATCACCAAATCTTTGTCACTTTGTCTGTCATGTCATTACATTTCTCATTCACACTTTTGCATGAAGGTAAACAAGCTTTTTCTATTTCCGAATACGATATTATTCCTCCTGGCTGTTTGAAATAGCATAATAGCATACTATGTCTGCAGAGTATACAATGTAAACTGTGCACCGTATGCAAATCTTCCACATGAATGACCTACTTTCCCTTTGCACGGAATACTATATCCCACAATACAATGCACTTGACTTGACATTCCAGCTGCATCCGAATCGCACACCTAATGTATAGTAGGTGAGAAAAACAAAAGAATTATGTCTGAATTCACAGGACTAATAAAAGATAAGGAAAAAATACCCAGCTGACCTACTACTTCTGGCATACGTGCATATAAAGTGCATACGATGGACACTTTACAATCCCATGATGCGACGGGAGAGGATTTGTGAATGGCAGAGAAGTGATGCAAATTAAGCTAGTAGATCTAATGAAAATGACAACATGACGAATGTAGTACATCCATATTACATTCATAACACACACATTTATATATAGAACACACTTTTTTGTGTCATTCTGTACAATTTTCTAATGGAGAAACAAGATATTTACCAAAAAAGACTGGATGTGACAAGGTCATGTGACAACAATGTTACAAACTACTGTTTGATTTTTTATTATTGCATAATGCATTCTGTTTCACACACTATTTCAAAATGATTAACCTGTATATGGTAGATTTGTAGTATTCAGTAAAAACTAGGCTAGTATTCCCTTTTGAACGTTGCCCTTTTTATTTACCAGTATATTCATCAGGATTTACCCATAGGTGGCACTGCATACTCCTATTGGAAACCTACAGTTCCTGTTCCCAAACAAAACACATGTAGAAAATGTGGAGTAAACATGGAAAACAAGGCCATCCAATGTGATTTTTTGCATGCAAGACTTTCCTCCTTCCCAAATGTTCTCAAATCAGGTGAATATGTCATTACTTTTTTATCACGGAAGTAGTGAGTCATTAAAATCTCAGTGACAGTGGCAGTTTGAGCACTCTCAGCTGATTTATAGATCAAACAGCACATTAATGACATACTTAATGAGGGATGAGAAACTCTGACAGAGTAGGACACTGCAGGAATGAGTCATGACACTGAAGGCATGTAAGCCTGTGTCTGACTTTCAGAAGTCATGTTTCTATGTGGCAATTGAAGAGCAGCATCGATTATCGTGTTGACATTCTGCCATGGATGTCCACCTGCCTTACACTTTTCTTGTCATGATTTGTTAGCCTTTCTTGCAGCTCAGATTGTCTTCAATGTTTTGCCATTGTTTCTTTGTTTACGTGAACTATGTGATAATTAGCAGGCATGTATTCTGTGTTGTGTTGCCAACTCTGAGGAGTGGGAGACGGTGAGATCCTGTGGGATCAGACTTCTCTCACAACTTAACAGAATAATTGCTTTTGTTATCTAATGGGAGAAACGAGCATCATTTGTTTTTGATGACTAATCACGAGCTGACCACTTTCTGGGAATTCGGGGCTGTTGTTTCTTCACACCACCGCACAGAATGCTGACTGGTGTGAAATGTAATCTCCCAACGTGATTATACCTGACCGCTTGGTTATGTATATATGTATGGGCATGTGTCTATTTATGTGCACATAAAAGTTCAAAAGGAAAGAACTCTCTTGCTCACCAAGCCTGCATTTATTGATCAAAAATACAATAAAAACAGCCTCATTGTGGAATGGTATTACAATTATTACCACTGTTTTTTGTTTTATAATGTTTCTGTCATGGCAAAAGCTCTGAATACTCCAGTCTTCATTGTCACAGAAATAGTTCTAATGAGCTGCTTAATTTGTGTTAAAAACTGTTAGAAAATCTGAATAGAAAAGATCAGCATTTAAAACCTTTTTTAACATTGAAAATGTTTTTACTGTCAGTTTTGATCAATTTAATGAATCCTTTCTGAATAAAAGTATTAATTCATTATTTTTTTTATTAAAAATAAACAAAAACCTTTGAATGATAGCGCATCGATTTGATTGATACACACTTGTATGTAGTGACAAAGAAACCTCTCCTAATAAATTTTCACAAAGAAGTGTGACAACTGGCCCTGGTCTAAAATTGTGGGGTCTGTAGCATAAAAGCATCTTATTTCAATTACCGCTTTCACAAAACACTCATTTCATGCACATTCACAAACAGACACAAATACACAATACATCACAAAGCATTTTAATCTGACAAGAGCATCCTTTGAGTAAAACCGAAGATAAGGGAATATGTGACTCGCTGCATGTGTGTGTGTCTGTGAATGCATTTTTGTGCCGCTTAGTGTCTATTTGAGGAATTGTAAATAGGATGTTTCGCACATTTGAAGCGGGGATCGGCAGGGCCTATTGTTTGCTTTAATCGCTACTTTAGCCGAGAGGTTGTCTAAACATTTTCATGATCTCCTGTGCTGCCCATGTTCAAGCTGACAGTAGAGCAGGTAATCACTCAGAATCCTTAAGCCTTGACGATCCTCTCACACACACACACACACAAATACATCTCATTCAGTCGGCCAGCACAGAGCACCATTCAGCCAAAGCCCCACTATAGTAGTCGTCAGCTTACTTTTGCTTTTTAAAATCAAAATCGCACCTTTATCTGAATAGAAGTAGTTGCTGAATTTGGAACCACTACTACAGTATTTCTGCCATAGAATGATATACAAATATTAATAGTAGTATGCGGTTCTGGATTAAGCCTGTCTGTTTCAGTGAGTTGATTCAATACAATTTAATTAGCACCATCAAAGCTGAACACGACACTCTCTACTGCATTTTCATATATTATTATTGCTGCCATTATCAAGTGGTATAAGCTCCAAAAGTATCTAAGTATCCAGCTCCCCCTGGAAGTCATGGGTGGAGTTTGACCAAGTCCAGCTCCATCTCGGACCTAGTGGGTGTAGCTTGACCTAATTAGGGTTTAGGGATAGGGTTATGTGTAGGGTTAGGTGTGGCTATACCTTCAAGCTCCACCTATTATGTCCAGAGAGGAGGAGCTGGATGTCAAGCTCCACCCATTGACTCTGCAGTTTGCAACATCTCGAAATTATTGGAAAACATCCCTTGGTTATTTAAAGGGTAACTAAACCCCTGGTCAGAGCCTGACTCCACCCACTGGCAATATTTGAAAATGCTGGAAAAGTGGCGGAGCCTAGCGAGATAGAGGGATGAACTGAGGGCAGTTAAATACTCTATCCTGATTTTTTTTAATACTTCAATTCCAACTCCTGACTCACTACAGTGGTTTTGACGAAACAAGATGGTTTTTACACTGCCAAGGGCGTGGTAGCTTGTACCAAGAGCGTGGTTAGCTGGAACCTGCTTACATCAGCTCTCACCGCTTACGTCATGAACTACCGCAAACATCCAATAGGAAAATTCAACTGCAGTAGCCACCGTTCAACCTAAAGGGGGCAGCACTCAGACGTTTTTACACCATATATTGTAGAATTAAAACACTTTATACCCAAATGTCAAAAAAGTTACTTGAATCAATGATCAGCATAATAAAGCCCCAGTCTTACAGACCATTAACTAAAAAAAGTTGGTTTAGTGTTTAGTTACTCTTTAAGATGGCATTTGTATTTCTTGAATTGATTAAACAAAATTTAATCTACTTGGTAACAGTGGCAGTTTGGTCGGAAATATGGAACAGAATGAAACTTTTTCCAAGCAAATTTTATATATTGTGCAATATTGAGTAATACTTTTTAGTGTAATTATAATGGTGTTTTCATGTATAATTCCACTGTAATTTGCATGCTGGTGTGTTATTCAAATTCAAGCTGGCTATACCGGCAATACCACTGGCTGGACCTGAAAAGTGATATGCAATAATTGTCCTTAATAATAATATTGACATAAGAACTGTGTCCCATCCTAAAACAGCTAGAAGCCTACTTCTGCCAAATAATAATAATAATTAAAAAAAAATCATCATTATGACATAAAAGGTCATTGTTAAAGTCAATATTTTTTGTCATAATTATGACTTTTTATTAAAAAAATTTGACTTTTAATGTTATAATTAAGATTTACCAAAGCATTTTTTGTTTTTACTTGTGTGGTGGAAATGGGCTTCCATAATTTCCACCTATTACCAAATATATATTTTTTACACCAGTATCGCTGGCATCTATTCTACAAATGATAATCAGCAGCACCATAAACCATGGCAAGCCTAAATATAATTAGCAACGTTGGCAAGACTTACTGAATACGGCCTAATAAAATATGATCTTAAACTATATGCGATTAGCAATGTCATACATTTGAAACAGTAGCATGCTACAGTTACCTTGACTGGTGTTGCATGTTTAATTCAGCATTGTATTAAATGGTGGGATACAGTGTCATACTCTAATAGTCTGCTGCATATTTTTGCAAATGTAGGATGAAATTTGCTTATTTCAAAATAAATTTGCACACCGTGCACAGCATCTCGAACACAGTACACATGCTGCTTTTTTTTTTCTTTCAAAACAGTAGGTAGAATAGCATCCGGAACATTCCCATTGCGTGTTTGTGTTAGTCTGTTCATGTACTGTTGTTAAACTGCAGTGAACGATTATTCCTGTTCTGCCCACTGGTGCAAATCACAGAGGGCTCACCATGCCTCATTGCTATGAAGCGAATAAACAGCACACATGTGCAGAAAAACACTTCTCAGACACAGAGGAAAAAAACAAAAACAGAAACCTCTTCACCTCATGTAAGGTTTTGTTTGTAGGGCACATGCTTCAATTCTTTCGCTGTGGAGAAAGAGACAGCATCTCCACACTGGCAGGATTGCTGCTGGACCTCCTATAGAGGAGAATGCATCATTCTGTCTCAGTGTTGGCACGACACACAGTCATACTGAGGGTAAACAGAGACAATACATGCCCACAATAACTCTCCCAACCTTCTCAGCTGTACAGAGAGAAAATAACTGCACTAATTTCTGTTGTCCACACCTGTAATTGGTGTCTTGAACCCCCAAGAATACAGACAAAGCACTGAAAACTGTTAGTGGACTGTCAGGTAAGTGTAGAGAACAAAATCATAATGCAATCTCTTTATGCCTCAGAGAAGGAGGGGAAGGGGTTGGGGGTGAGGTTGTGCTCTGGAAAAGAAAAGGAGAAGAACAAAAAGCATGCTGATATAATATAGATTTAGCCTTTAGTGCTGTGAGACCGCTGCTCAATAATCTATATTTCTATGGTAACGGAGATGCAGATGTTTTGATGTGGAAACGGTTGCTGTGGAAAGTGCACAAACAAGACCTAAAGCAATTTACCATTTAATTTGTGTTTCTCAAAGTATGTTTACAGCATTCCATTTCCAGTATTATATATATATATATATATATATATATATATATATATATATATATATATAATATATATATATATATAATATATATATATATATTTTAAAAGCCCATCACTTGTTTGAGACTGAACAATAATTGACCATTTTCTCTCTCTCTCCTCCTCTCTCTCTCTCTCTCTCTCTCTCTCTCTCTCTCTCTCTCTCTCTCTCTCTCTCTCTCTCTCTCTCTCTCTCTCTCTCTCTCTCTCTCTCTTATATATATATATATATATATATATATATATATTACATAAAAAATTGTCGAATAATTTTTAGTCTGGCCCAGCAAATGTGCACATTTTAGAGTAAACAAACAATATGGGCTTTTTAAATTGTAATGCAGGACCTTCATTTCTACAGCTGCCACTGAGCATTATGATTAAAAGGTTAGTATTCATAGATGCCACCTACGTCACTACCAATAGAACGCCGCCATATTTACGACCGATCTCACCCGGTATGTGCGTCCAAACTGCCCATTTGAATGAGAGAGAGAGAGACGAGATACTGGAGAAAATTTTAATTTTAGGCTCCAATCCTTATTTGTTACCCCCAGTTTTCTTTTTTTCATTATTATCTGCCCCATACTTGGCCTCCAAGATATATATCAACATTTAAACATAATGTTGTGTGTAGTTGTCCATTCAGACACGAAACATTGCTCAGTTCATTACTCGCGCTGTATAGAGGTCTATGGCTGCACTCGTTGTGTGCGCGCGCACAGAAAGATGAGACATGATACATTATGAGACATGTAGTGATGATCTCTTCGAATGACAGTTAACCACTTCTTTATTCTATCCTTTTCTTGTGTTACATATAAAAAAATACCAGTTCGGGGTTCCTCTTTCCGTTGTTGTTGCAGCCAACTGCACAACATATTGCAGGCATTACTGAGACCGTCGGTCGTAAAGATGGCGGCGCAAAGCTACAGTGACGTCATGTGAACCGAATGAATAGCTAAATCTCTTTCTCTTGACAATTTACCATTGCACAGTACATAAACAGTCATATTACCTGTAATGTAATGACATATTGTATTTCAGTCTTCATTCTGATTCATCAAGTGTGCAAAGTTCCATTTGTCTTTGAATCAGTAACTATGACATATCCTGTGTGCAACTTGGGGTGATGTTAACAGGCAAACACAGGCGATTGATCTTTATAGACCTGACACTAATGTTCCAGCTGTTTTGATGTCATCACTTGATGTTTCCCTGTTGTTTTATGACACACTTCCTTAGCTCTGCCTCCATTTCCCATGTGATTATTTATGCAATGTGTTGACAAAGAAAATTTCAAATCAGAACAAAACCATTTATAGCTTCAACGGTTTTATAAGAGAAGTGTTTGCAACTCTGAGTGTGAATGTGTCAGATTTTATGAGTACCCTTGGGAATGGTGCAATGATCTATTCCTGGAAGTAACTTAGTCATCTGTGTTTTCTGGAAAAGATTGCAGGCATGCAGGTAAAATGAAATCATGATACTGTTTAATATCGCTGTGGTGTTTTATTTTGTACATACAATTATTAGGTTCCTTGATGCAATATTGTACCAAAACCGATGTGTCAATGAGATATTTTAACTCTTTCCTCTACCTCTATCGCATGACAGCAAAATATCTATCTATTAAACAAAATATTAAAACTTTTTAAATCTGAAACCTTCAAACCTGTCATTTTCAAGCCAACTTAAAATTTGTCTACAAACTTTATTTAATCTTATTTTTTTTATACTTAGTGTAACAGCAAAAGTAACAGCAAAAACATTTATAATGTTACAAAATATTAGTATTTCAAATACATTCTTGTTCTTTTGAATATTAAATTAATCAAATAATCCTGAATAAAAGTAACATGGTTTCCACACAAATATTAATCAGCACAACCATTTTCAACATTGATATTAATAATAAATGTTTATTGAGCAGCAAATCAGCATATTATAATGACTTCTGAAGGATCATGTGACTGAAGACTGGAGTATGATGCTGAAAATTCAGCTTTGCATCACAGGAATTAATTACATTTTGAAACTTTAAAATAGAAAATTGAATTTATTGACTAATGGTTCTTGTTCACAGCTTCAAAACCAGGTAAAACATTGCACTTAGACAACTGTGTTTCAATCCGGCACATAAACACTCCTGTCACTTCTAAAGCAGTGTGTACATAATAGATGATGTCTAGAAAGTATTGTGTAGAGTATGTGAGGATTTCTGGTTGTTTCATTTTCATGCATGCTGTGTGCATTTAGAGGGAAGCATATGGACACAGTTAGTGCTCCCCACCCTCATATATCTCCACTAACACTTAAAGAGATCAACGCAGTGCAGTTTCAGTAATATTATACCAGCAGTTTATATTGACGAGGCTGTTCTCATCCCACTAGGCGGAGACAATAGAGGTAGTATAAAGAGGTGTGTGCTGCAATAATAAGTCCTGTCACGCTGCCAGTATTTAAGTACTGAGCTCAATTCAAATCAAAGAAAGTCACCTTGCGCACTCTCCAGCCGAGCTGAATGTTCGAGTTTACCTTTGGGGAGTCCTTAATGTCAGACACAATTACCCCAAAGTGCTCTTAACAGTGATGTTTGAGTGATGTTTTGATAATGCGGTTGCGGTTGTATGAATGATGGCCTCTCTGGTATTTTTAGCGTATGGTTGAGTCACGACACAGCGTTGAAGGACTATAGCAACTCTAATAGACACTGGCCTGGAGGGAGGACATTTTATAAGTACTGTATATTAATGTTTCTGTATTTAAAAGTCAAGCTTTTGTGCGTTTCTGTTCTATAGTGTGACTTCATAGCAGCATGTAGAACCTTAGGGTTGAAAACTGGTTTTCCACAAATTTTTAGCACAATTTGACAAGTTTAATTGGTTAATTGGAAATTTCACAAGAGATTATTACCTTGCTTTTTCTGTTTTCTTCACATAAAATACGCCTCATATTACTGCAAATCCCATCTCTCCTTGGTAACCAAGTCCACTAACTTTTGATAAAACTTAATTTACTGAGGGACAGTTCTAATTAGTGTACGGCAAGTGTAAACCATGACAAAATGTTGCATTTTTAATGTTGTAGTACAAATCAACCGCTGAGCTTTTAACCTGTGTATGTATTTGTTGTTCGAATAGATTGTCCAGTAAATAAGGCTTTACCTTTTTGAGCATGATGATTCCCTCCTGATTGTGCTCGTTGGTGGTGATGTCAAACATGGCTCCTCCATCTCCAGGGACGATGTTGTATTCCACCTCCGCGTTTTTCCCTATGTCCAGATCATGAGCTTTGATTCGGCCAACCGCTGACCCGACTGCTGATGACTCCGGTACACGCAGATGGAAGATGCCTGTAGAATCAAAATCATTTTTTTTGAAGCACATCTGGAAGCTGCTTTGAAAACTAGTTTTGAGCAAATGTTTCAGTTTTATTCATGTTTGGAATAACATGTACCAATGAGTAAAAATGTGACATGAAATACAACGCCTAGAAATCCCAAAAAATTTATCCGTGTGAATTAACTTCTTGTTTCGGCAACACAACGGATATATTCACCTCAGAGAAGAAAGTTTCATGTCGCGTTTTTCTCAGTCTTGAAATTTCGTTGTAGCCTTTGAATTTTCGAATACTCTTTGAATATTTCTTGTTTTAACAAAACCCTCATATACATAAACTAGCCAATACCGTGTCCTTTGGGGAGCCCACTTTTTTTTCTTTCTTTTTTACTTTCAATGGGGGGTGTTCGTGCGCTTGCACATGCCTCCAATGACTTACAAGGACCTCCAATGACTTACAAAGATACCTTAAAAGCTACAAGTGTATGAATTACTTGCTTTATGCAAGCACTATATAGGATAAATCACTATACAGGATAGCTATTATACTTTATCGACATATATTGATGGGGCAAACAGCAAACAGCCACCCACAAAAAGTCTATAAATAGGCTTTCTTTCAGTTCACATTAACAGCGGTAAAATTACTCGTCAGGTTACAGAAGAATACCATAATGCCTCCGCTCAATTAGGCATAAGACATCGAGAGTCACGCAGACCAATAACAACCCAGCCACAACACATCACTGGGAATAGCATGCCTTACCTTAACACAGATTTGACCCACTGGCCTTTTCTGTTCGTCCAGAAACCCAAGAAGTGGTGCTATATGCTAACTGCAGAATGGATTTCAAGGACTTCGCGAACAGATGTGTGGCCTCCAATGTTTATATTTTTTTCTACGAATCTTTGAGTTAACATATGTACTAAACATGAGTGGAATTTGCACCGCAGCGTCACCACACCTTGATGCTCATAACAAGAATAGCATATAGGTCTCTTTATTGAAGTAAATTCATGCATGAAAGAATGATATTTGTGCTATTTTACACATAATAATCCATGATGATCATTACACAAAACTGAAATTGAACACATTGTCAATATATTTTGAGACCCCCCAAAATTTCACAAATTGCATGTTGCATGTCACATGTTGCATGGGATCATTCTGTGAAAGCCTACTTTTGCATCTTTATTTTTAAAGCTTGATGCTGGTCCCTATTCACTTCCATTTAATGGACGAGGACGAGCTTTAACTTTAAAGTGACCAGGATTGTGTATTATGGATGAGATTGGTAAATAAATGGCATTGATTATGATCTAATGTTCAATGATTTCTGATTTCTGAATGCACATTTTATTTACATAACAACCGACCCATACTGCCACAGTATTCCACCTCCTTTGCCAAATTTCGCAAGTTAGCAACCCTAGAGAGAACATTATTGTTGGAAAAAGAGCGTTTGATAACTGCCTCAATGCACTTGGCTGTAAATATGACATAAAAAGCAGGGATGTGGTGTTGGCTAAGCTACACTCTGAAAACAGCTGAGCTAATGTCACGCTACTAAAACTGTAGTTAAGTTAAGGTTAGGGTTGGTTAACCCAATGCTAGTGAAGACACATGCACTGTAGGCACAAACAGATCATGCTGATGTGTTGAGTGGCCATGCCCACAAAAAAACACCTCAGCTAATTAAGAAGTCATTAGATGCATTAGTGCAATGCACCAAAAAAACAAACAGAGAGAGAGAGGAGAGGAGAGAGGAGAGAGAAGAGAGAGAGAGAGAGAGAGAGAGGAGAGAGAGAGAGAGAGAGAGAGAGAGAGAGAGAGAGTGGCCCAGAATGCAGCAGTCATCATAGTGGCATCCTCTGAGACATGCAGATGGAAATCTACTTCTCTCCCAGGGTATTACCAATATTTACACAGCGAGAAAACCAGTGCTCATCACGAAAACTCAACATGGTTTCTATTTCACGATTTCTGAGCGCAAATGGAGCCTGTTCACATTCACTTGTTTAAAGTCTTGGGCTTATTTCAGTGGAAAAATAAACAAAGGAAATAGTTCTACAAGTATAAAAATGCATAAAATATGAGGCTGTTAGGTAGAAGCTAAGAAGACTGCTTTCTCATTTTTTTTGATTGCTTGCACTTAGGAAACTTTGGTTTCTCTAAAAATCTCATTAATTTATGCATATTTAAATATAGCATGTTGGTACCCTAAAGAACCAACGATATGTGTGTGCAGTTGTTTTCTCTCTCTTTGTACTACTTCTTGCTGTTAAAAGATGCGGCATTTACTGGTTTATCCAAACAATATTTATAGATTCAAGATTATTTATTTATTTTCCAAGAAATGCTGGCATAAATTTTCTCTATGTATGAATTCAGTTTTAAAGCTTTCCTATGCACATTTAAACAGAAAATGCTGCAAATTTACATTACCAGTGAAAGGTTAAGACACACTTGCCTGGGTTTATGGTTCTCATTATCTAAAGGTTTATGCATAAATGCTTTAAATTTGTTTTGTGGACAGAATAAATTGTGCCTACTACAATTTTATATTTATAGTGCAGATGGCAAACTTCTGAACTCTGGAAGAGCTTCCTGGGATGTTTAAGCACGTTTAAATAATACAGCTTTTTATTTGTTTAACATTTTTAGTCACTAAATCATTTACATTCTTACATTTGTAATGGGAAAACTCTGAATAATAAAATAATGGAACAAATGGGATGTATGGGAATTATATAGTGACTATTAATCAAATGACCGTTGAACCAATAAAATGTCTGGTTACACTTTATTTTGATGGTTCACTTTAGACATTCTGTTGACGTAAAGTTTCACCTACTTGTCAACTAACTCTCATTAAAGTATTAGTAGACTGTAGGGGTTTGGTTAGCAGAATAAGGGGGATAATAAGCTGAAGTCCCCCTGTGGTGAAAATTGAGTTTTTAATGTTGTTTATATGTCTATTTGGAACTCATTAGTCAACACTGTTGCAGAGTATTTTCTCCTTAAAACTGCAGTGAATCAAAGACAGTCTCAAATCGCTGGTGTTTCTGACATCACAAACTACCTTGTAACCAACACGCATTGTGTGATCATCAACAAGTGTATCTCTGAGCTGTTGTGTGTGAGTGGAGGCGGGACTAATTAGCATATTCATAGAACCACATATATTAAATGAGGCAAGGGTGTAGAGTTCCATTAAAGCTATTTAGGGCATGACTTTTTTTTAAATGTGTCATTTTGGTTGGTTTTAAGGGATAAAATGATTGACTACAGGGGGACTTTAAAATGTCTTTACCACACATTATTGGTCAGGAAATTTGCAAAAATTCAAGCAAAAGCACTATTTAAAAAGCCATTGAATGAAGTGTTTAGCAGAATGGGAAGTTGTGTGTGGAGTGATGAATCACAATGAAACAGGAGTTGCATGGTAATGCTCCTGAGCGGTGTCTTTGAAACTCTCCTGAGAAATATAGTAATGCATCTCTACCACAGTGAAGCGTGGAGGAAGAGTGCCATTGTGTGGGGAGCCTTTTTAGCTGCTGGTATTGGTGAGATGCTTCACAATGAAAAGTCATTTATTGCTTTGGAGTTCAGCAGAATATTGCAAAATGGCTTGCTTCCCATAAATGAAAAGTTGTTATCTAAAGATGAATTATCAGATGTTATTGGTAAAGACAATGCTCCTGCACAAATTGCAAAGACAACCAAGAAGTGGCTTGAGAACAAATCGATCAGGCTCATGTTTAGGCCTGGTCAGTGTCCAGATTTGAACCCTAGTGAATATTTGGTCTCACATTAAGCTCAAATGAACTGGGAGAAATTTTTCAACTACTCATGAACTGTTTGAGAATGGCAGGTGTGTCCAAACGTTTGACTGATTTGAGTTTACATGATATCAATTATCCATTGTCTTACTTTTGGAGAACCTAGGTGGGTTGTCGTTGACGTCACTTAGGGTGATGTTGATGGTGGTGGTCCCTGCCAGACCCCCTAACTGCCCACCCATGTCTTTGGCCTGGATGAGAACCTGATACAGCTCCTTCACCTCCCGGTCCATGTTGGGTAGAGCTGTCCTGATCACACCTGCACACAGATCGAAAGACTGTGTTAATGGAAAGAAGAGACCAGAGAAAAGGATGATAAAGGGATCCTGAGGTAGACAGAGAGTGTAGATGAAGAGGCTGTGAATACAGGCAGGTATCAGTGTGTGGAGAGAATCGGATTACAGAAAAGAGGGTAAGGTGAAGAGAAGAATAGGGTTTAGACCTGAGAATGAGGCCTGCTGAGAAAGGGATGTGAGTGGTAATCTAAAATAACAGACACAATTGAGATTGAGAGTGGTACAAAAAAAAAAGCAAATGGATAGAAGTCTGTAGCATTGTGGAAAAGGAAACTGAAGTAAATTGAACTTAAAGGTGCAATGTGTCATTTCTATGCTGTTATTGGTGTTCTGAAAATCGATTAACCTCTCAGCATGACTTACCCACATTGCATTTGTGTTGTTTTAGGGTTCAATTTAGTGTTTGGGGATTATAAACTAGTCCTGCTTAGGTACACATCCTGATAGATATGTCTTGCCTGATGTTTCTTACATTTTGGACACATTTATCATGGTTTAATCCATAGAACATGGTGTCTACACAGTGAATGGAATCCAAACAATGGGTCGAGGTTTTGCTAATTAGCACGACCCTGTTAGCCTCTGATGGCATAACTAAACATTAAATATTAAAACTAACTCTTTCTGTATTAATGGCTGATTTTGCTGTACTTGACCATTCTCAACCTTTTCGCTGCCTTTTAGAACTAAATGATTATTCTGGGTTCAACACATGTGAAGTGATATAATGTCAATAAACACAAAAATACTATTTTTTAAGTAAAAAAAAGTTTATGATGAGGCACTTAATATGAAAGAAAATGTAGCCAATGTTGGGAGGATTTAAAAGCATAAATCTGAAGCTTATTAATTTACAGAATAAAAGTTAAACAGATTGTTTTTATGTAGCTTTAAGACTTTTGTTTTGATTTGCGTCTTTGCATGGAAAGTTCAAATTAGTTTATATTTTCATTCATATTGCAAGTTGCTGAACATTGAATATGTGTTTGTGTAAATTTGTGCACCCATATGTTAATGTATTTATGGTTTTGACCACTACGATGATGATTTCTGAAATAACAATTTTTGCAGTTTAGTGTCCATAAACGCTTTCAGTGGAAGCATTTGAGTATGTCTACAAAGTACATCAAACACTGGAAAAAATATGATGACTATGTGGCTCTCTTTGAAAATATATATATATATATTTATACTATTATATATACCCCCCTTCAGAACACATTATTGCTTCTAGCAATCAGCTGTTAAAAATGGAAAAGCTCTCAAGGGTTCTTTAAAGTTCCAGCACATAGATGGTTTCTAAAGTACCATAGAAAGTTGGGCATCAAACTGTTAAAACCTCCCCGAAACCAGTGATATACACCTTTAGATTCAAGTGTTTTTCTCTGGCTAAAAGATTGAGGTCAGTCCTAAAGCTTCTGATACTTAACAGTCTTAACAAGCCAACAAAGCCAATGTAGCAACACCTTTCCTCGCTTTTCTTCCATAAAGCACAACTAATGCATTTCCCAACGCCACATGAAGCTTTCTCAGATCAAGAGAGCATTTCATAGGATGAATTAGATATGGCGGTGAGCAGTTAAAAAGGGCACAGACCTTCATACAAAACCAGTTTCAAATGAAATGTAAAAGGTGTGTCACATGGGATTCTAGAGCTGTTACATTAGGATCTGTTTTTTTTTTACTTTAGTTTCGCATGGACAGATCTCTTTTTGAAGTTTGTGTCAGTAATTAAAGGAGTAGTTCACCTAAAATAATTTACTGCATCATCATGAATTTGTCCTGCATTGAAAGCAGAAACTCTGCCTGAGATCTTCCTTTTGTATTTCAAAATAAAATAGCACAGGATTGGAACTGCATGGGGGTGATTAAATGGTTGCAAACTTTCATTTTTTGTTGAACTATTCCTTTAAGGTGTGTGTTTCCCAAGTCGGTTTTCTCTCACGACTCTGTTGATTCCGTTATGCATTTAACCCCCTGATTTTTACCCCCGCCCTCATCTCACAGCTTTTGTTTACTGTCGGTTTTATGATGGCTGCATGGGACAAAACAGATTTTTCTTCTTTTACTAGTCATTTGATTTGTTCACCCTTTGAGCCCAGCGGGTTTGCTGATATCAGGATATTATGTTTTTATTCATGTATTTCTGTTTGCTATGCTTCAAACTTGTACAACAGGGCCGCAAATCAATACTTGACAAACATAACAAGTGTGAAATTCTCAGCAACATGCTCTGCTGCATCAAGTTCTTCCAGCCATATAAACAACAGAAAAATCCATGTGCTCTTACCAAGCTGACTTTATTTTCTACTTGGACGGCATTGGGGTTTGAAAAGTAGCACCTGATTGTATAATATATCTTTTCAGGGCTGTTTAGCTGACAGTATGTCCCTTTTTGTTCCGCTATTCAAACTGAATTGCAGTTTATTTTGAGTTACAAATCCATTTTCTTGGCTGGCCACATTATCAAATCAAACCGCCGAGCTTATTTGTCTAATAGGGTCAATGAATGTAATTATGTTGAAACCTGTGAACTGTGAAATTAATGAGCATAGCCTTGTTGTTATTACTCAAACAAAGCAGCGGAACTTGTTTGTTATAATAATGATTTCATTTTTAATGTAGCAAACATTTTTCTGTATGTTTTCTCTCAAATATTCAGGAGTGCTTTACCAGTTTTGGGGTCGACGGAGAAGTACGGCTGGCCATGCAGTATGCTGTACACCACCCGGGCACTGTTGCCGTATGTAGGGTCGTCTGCATCTGTTGCCGTCACCTTCATCACGTACGTACCTGCAAAAAGACAAGAGGATATTCATTTGTGTTAAACTGCATGAATAAACATGAAAAATGTGCTTTGTTCGAGGTTATAACTGTATGTATCCGCCTTTGGTAGATTGGATAGGGTTTGACCGTGACTGGAAAACAGGCCTATATAGGCACATCATTATATGCATTTGTTCTGATGGGCTGACATAAAACCAAGTAGATTCCTGTGTACTGATTTTCCACCGTATTTCGGTATGTCTGCAATTGCAGTTTTTACATTACAAAGGGCAGCACTTTTAAATTGCCCAATAAATGACAAACCATCTGTATTGTAGAATGAACTGATGGTCACAGTCCGCCGAATCATCGTGTTTTACTGAATCACTGTGTTTTACTGAAATGCAGCAGAATTGTGCACTCTGACCATCTCGCAATTTAGCAGCAATTGTGTGTTCTTCTAGAACAGTTTCCTGATAATATCCATATCATACTCCTGCTTGAGATATATTGCTTATATATAGGACATATATACATTTTAGTGTATATATATACAGGGATATTTCATAAAAAGTATAAGGTCAATTGTGATTTTATATCATCTTTTTTGAAAACACTCAACGTAGAATGAATTATCACACATGTGCTGTTTGAGATGAAGAATCTTGAAGGCCTTGGAAGAGAGAGAACAAGAAGAAAGAAACAAAAGAAACCAAGAAGTAATTGTACAGATTTTAAATCAAGGCCATTTCCCAATGGACATCCCTTTCAACAAGATGATGCAATTACCTTTGATTTTTTTTTTTTAGTTCTCTCAGCACACACATCGACATGCTTTCAGATTGTTTTGGCCTCCACATAAAGAGATGAAAAACATTACAAAGCTACATAGTTCCCCTCCTTTGAGTGACCTCCAAATTAGAGTTACATTATGTGAGAGCAAAATCCTGTAACCCGATGAAAAATACATCTAAAGTCAAGAAATATGGACAAATTGACAAGGCAGAATTGCAGGAATCCTCCTCTCTTGTTTGTGCTTAACAGCGAGACCCAGTTATGCTTTTGTGATGGCAGCAGCCACAATATAAATCACACAGACGTCTGCAAAATAGGTCTATTGCTTCAATGTTGGACTATGGTGCACTTATAAACCGGTCTATTCACATTTCGCTATCTGAGATCATGAGTAGCTTTGATTCAGCTGGGAAGGGGAGGGTTTCATTTCATTCCGTTGCCATTCAGATCAAGGAAAAGGCAATCTCAAAGTGAATTACCCTGATCTGTCATCCTCGGGGGAAGCAACATGAAAAGGGCTTTGGTGTTGGATAGGACATGTAGTTTATTAAGCTCGACACCAAATTGTATGTCAGATTTTTACTCTCTGTGTTTTACCTCTTGCCATGCAAAGTTTTCCTTATTTCTTTTGTTTATCTGAATATATATGTGGCTTTTCTATGATGAAAATCTCACAAGCTCAAAACAAATTCGAAACAAAACTGTTTGCTTTGAGCTTAACAGATGAAAGGCGATTTAAATCGAGTATTCGCTAGTTGCACGTGGCCGCCATTTTGGATTTTTGATCAGCGAGTGTACGGTCGGACACTTCCGGTTTCGCTTTACGCCGGTGCAGGGAGCCGGAGAAAGCCGACAATTATCTCTTATAGTTGTTTATTGAATCAATTATATCATTTAAAATACTACTAAGATATATATTACTATCACACGAGCAAATGGCAATTAAAAGCATGGATGCAAAGTCAGATTAATATACAACTGTTCAGGAACAGAAGATTGTATGGTCTCATGCTGCATCCACGATGAGAATTATGCCTTCTGTATAGAGTTACAACTACGATTTTATTTGTTTGCATACAATACCGCCTGAACATTCACCTGTTTGCCCTGTCTTGTTTAAATCTCCATAAATAGGCCTACTATTTTCTCAATTCTGATACTTAGACTACATCAGTTGCTCGATCAATAACACGTTACATACATGCTTTCTTTGCATCAATTATCTTTATAGATAAAAACGACGGCGGAAAAAAAATCGTAATAATTGTGAGTAATTTAGGCTACATTGTTAACTGTAATTAGTTAACAAACAATTTAATATAGCTAATTGTGATATTTTACAGTGGGCTACTGTGCTGCTTATAAACAGACAGATATTGATTTATGAAATATTTATGATTTAAGATGCTCTTTACTCATCTCACTTGCACAAATAAATGCAGTAGCCTAATAGAAAGCATAGAAACGCCCAGGTGAAATACTTATATGCATTTAAATTACTAAAATACAAACAGTTAGCAATAATAATGTTACCAAATAAAGCAATGCCAACAACAGACCTTGTGTTTTTGTCACCCTGATGACAGATGCTGTTGATGCACAATGAGTGTTTTTAAAATTCAAGGGAAGCAACTTGCCTTTCAGATCAGCACTTCACTGTTGTGTGTCGTTGTAATGAACCGTTTCGTCACGTTAAAGAAGTCAGCTTTCATGCATTACCCGTTGACTAGGGTGACCAGTCCCGAAATTTGAAGCTTTGTCCCGCGTCCCGCAAGTCATCAGTGTCCCGCATTTTAATTTTGTCTGCATCATTTTATTTCATCGTCCTTTAAATTACAATTCTACAATAAAAAATGTTAATAATAAAACACTGAACATACGCAGCCGACGGTATTATTGGTTCTAGTCAGAGCGGGAAAACTGAGAAAAAATGCAACAGAAAAATGGATCTATCCGGAGCTCCCGAGAAGAAAACGCGTCTTGTTCGTATAAGGAATGGGAGAAAAAATATACATAAAAACCAGTTACAGGTGACCCTAAAAAAGGAGATGTACAGATAATGAATGAGAAGCCCTACTCGAAGCTGCCAGATCAGACAAAAAAATATACATTCAAGATCACTGACTCCGGTAAGAACGCATTTAATCTTAGTCTTTCCTAATGGAATTTATTTGTAAATTAGCTTTTTAGCGATTGGATTATTATTTTCACTTAATTATTTAGATTGAATAGACCCGTGCTTTTAAAATTAGTTTTAGGCCTATATTATTAGTGACGTTCACAGCGCCGGTCAGCGCCGTCATTAACATTTTTATAAAGCCTATTAGCAATTTAAAGCATCACTGCAAAAAGACAAAATAAATATTCACCTAGTAGCCTATAATAATAGCAAGTTCTCTCCCTCGTGTCCCGCAAAATCAGGTCTGCTGATATAACCAAATAAAATCGTAGTTGTAACTCTATACAGAAGGCATAATTCTCATCGTGGATGCAGCATGAGGCCATACAATCTTCTGTTCATGAACAGTTTCATTCATTAATATAACTTTGCATCCATGCATTTAATTGCCATTTGCTCGTGTGATAGTAATATATATCTTAGTAGTATTTTAAATGATATAGTTGATTCTATAAACAACTATAAGAGATAATTGTCGGCTTTCTCCGGCTCCCTGCACCGGCGTAAAGCGAAACCGGAAGTGTCCGACCGTACACTCGCTGATCAGAAATCCAAAATGGCGGCCACGTGCACCTAGTCAATTATGTACGGTATGTTGTAACAAGTGATTATCTCCTGTAATTTTCAGTTTTACAGTATTAGCTTTCATAAGATGCAACTACACGTTCTATGCACTGTGTATTTCCAGTTGTTTTACCCTTACGATCTCAAGAATTACATATCACATGATTTCTTCATGTGTAAATTATACAACAATATAGGGTATCAAGACAAAAGCATAATTTTGTACTATTTTAAGATAATCTCATGATTTTTTCATAGGACTTGTTACGTATTTATGAACAGTTCCACCAAATCTAGCATTTCCTAAAATAGTCAGTAAATGCTTTCGTTCAGGGCCATTTTTAAGACTGATGTCTCTCAGGGCCTATGACTACAAATGATTATGAGTCCCAGAGAATGACTGCTTCTGTTTACTATGCTGTACTATTGCAGGCAATTCCTGAAGTTTTTGTACAGCAACTTTGTCAAAATTGCCATTCATTAAAAGTGCTATACAAATAACTCTGAATGGAATTCGTTTGGAATTAAGTGAAATACATGAACACACGATTTTCAGACTCTTTGTTTGGAAGTCGTTGGAGCTGAATTGTGAATTGTTAGAGGCATAAAATATAAGTAATTGTAATGATCTGAGGTAGCCTATAATGACACTAGTCTACATCTGCTTAGCATTTGTCATATATTTTATTCATATAAATATAAATCTGCTTGAAACACATGGATTGTTGCAAATTTGAATTTTTCTGCTTCATGAGGAAAAATATCTGTCAAAATAGCTGTGAAATTGTTGGCTGTTGACAGGCTCTGGTTTGCCTATTTCCTTTAAAAACAATTTTGTTTTTGTTTTGGTATGTGATTGTGTCCCAATTTGGTAACACTTTATTTTCACAGTCCACTTTAAACATTCCACTAACTATAAGTAACTTTGCACACTCTTGTCAACTCTCATTATGGTATTAGTAGACTGTTAGGTTAAGGTTTATAATATGTTGACATGTCAGTAGAATGTCTTTTGGAGGAGCATCAAAATACAGATATTAATCAGAGAGTCTAATAATATTCTAATGACTGCTAAAATTAGTAGAATGTCTAAAGTGGACTATTGAAATAAAGCATTACTGAACTGTTTGACATTTACTATAAATTATACATGATAATTTTAAACAAACGAGAATCCATCTATATTACTTTATTACATGTTTTTAAACTAAAAGTTATAATGGATGCTGTTCAGTAAATCCTTGTCATGACAAATATACCAGAGCATAGGTGAATGCAGACACGTGCAGCGTTATTTTATTCTAAATGTCATTAAAGATTTTTATTTTGCGTTTCATTTCTGAAATAAATCTGTGATCAAATATCGTTGAAGTCTAATTACAAATAGTTTTGAGATTAAATGTTTCAATAGCATGCAGTGAGTGCAAACAACAATGGTGGGCCCTTGATGTTTCCATCTAAACTGGTTAGCAAACAAGCTTTGGTCTCTTCTTTAGACTATAAATCAGTGAAGTACCCAGTTAAATGTTATATAACGCAAAGGAACCAGCATTTCATCGACTATCATGTTTGCAGGGAACGTGGCGTCATATTACATAGCTCCCCAGCGTGGCCTCAGGGATTGATGCATCGTCTGCAATCATATTTGACATCATGATTAAGAATATTTGTCCAAATAATGGAGGCCATTATGACTTTAACAAGCTCTGCAATGTGTTCCATGAATGCAAGAGGATAGCGCTACATTGATCTGCTAGTAGTTACGGCGATTGGATTAGCCTGTGTGGAAATCAATACGACTTCTGGCCGGCTTAAGAGACGAGCCTTTTTAGAGAAGCAGAGACAGTAACAAAATAAGGTCCTGCTGCCATCATCACCCAGAGCAGATGCCTTGGTGAAATAATCAGTAATACAATCAAGGTCTCTGTGAGATGAGAAATCCTACTAGGGCTGTGTAATCCAGTTTGGTGGGGATTTGGAGCCCATGCACTTCTCATTATCTGACGGCACACAGTAATGTCTGGATTAGATCCCCTCTGCCACACCAATGAATATTTGGCAAACTCATAACAAGAGTAATATATGACCTCTAGCATCTCTCGCTGTATTACCATGGAAATCATCCGTGTAGCCTTTAGGCTTTATTGTTTGGATTACATATGTTACATTCATTCATTCCTTATAAGCTTTAGGCATCATTTATTTGACATCCATTGATTAAAATTGCATTTAAAAAAAAAATCATATTTAATTTCATTTCAATTTAGTTTTACTCCAGCATTTTTTTACGCGACACTATGACGTGATAAAAAAAGAGAGTTTTTGTCCCAAACAGCCGTGACAACAATACGCGACGATTCTATTTTAGAAACGGTTTTTATTTCTGCGACCGGAACAACAACATACAAATTATGACAATGATAATCTCAGTTACTGATTATGTGCTGTCTTTAATTTTAAAATAAATGAATGTGAGTTTAAATATCATTTTGCTGAAAATGAAAATTTGTAATTCACCTCAGATCTTGAAAATAAATGAAAGGAAACAAATATGTTCAAACTGTGAACTTTGTGTGAACAAACAAGTGCAATCTATGACATAGATTGATTCAGTTACTTAGTGTGTAATATCTATTAATTTATGTACTTATCCATTTTGTTGCGAGTGCCATGCGCTTGCAGATAGACTCCGCCCATGCTGTTCTGATTGGTTGTGGTAATTTAGTCAATTACCATGTGGACCATGGCGTAGTAGACAAACAAATTGCTTGTCGCTGGAATCTTATCGCATCGCTTTTGGTTAAGACATGGTGTAAGCTTCAATATGCCAATTTTCAACACGTTCTCACCCCAAGGCGTCATCTAACTAACAATTTTGACCATGCTTCAATATCCGACGCTTTAGGCACCCTTTAGCGTCAGTGAGATGACGCGATCCTAGGGCGTCATCTAACTGACACTTTACCTTTAGCGTCAGTTAGATGACGCGGGTAGGTTTAGGTCTGGGGTAGGGTTAGGTTTAGACGTGATCCTAGGGCATCATCTAACTGACGCTAAAGGGTAAAGCGTCAGTTAGATGACGCCCAAGGATCGCGTCATCTCACTGACGCTAAAGGGTGCCTAAAGCGTCGGATATTGAAGCATGGTCAAAATGATTCCCAAAGGCGTCAGTTAGATGACGCCTTGGGGTGAGAACGGGCTGCAATTTTCCAAAACTGCGGCTATCATAATTTTAATCTTATGCTTCATTGACTGGCTTTTTTTTTTTTAAATTTCATTTTTATTTAAACTTCAACATTTGTCTGCATTGTTCCCTATTTTGTAAAAATTATATGGGAACCATTACCATTTGTACAACCATTAGTTCACATTACTTTAGCATGAACAAACTTTATTATATTAATATTTATAAACATAAATCATATTAATTAATTCATGTAATAATTATAAAATGTGATAGTATTTTTTCTTTATAAATTATCATTATCCTAGAATATTAAATGCTGTAAATGCTCATTGTTAGTTCATAATGCAGCGCAGTCTCATCCCAAGAAGTCATATATTGACGTCTTGGGACGTCTTTTGACCATACGTCAATATCCGCCTTTTTAGGGTACCCTTAAACGTCGGTTAGATGACGTTATCGGATCCTAACTCTACCCCAGACCTAAACCTACCCCTAAACCTACCCCGTCACCTAACTGACGTTAAAGGTAAAGCGTCAGTTGTATGACGTCCCAGGATCGTCATATAACCGACGTTTAAGGGTACCCTAAAAAGGCGGATATTGACGTATGGTCAAAAGACGTCCCAAGACGTCAATATATGATTTCTTGGGATGAGACTGTGTTACATAATGTATTAACTAATTGATTAATTGAACCTTTTATAGTTTAAACATAAATTCCCTAGCACCCAAAACCAGCCATGTTTCAGCAGAAGAAACCATTTTAACAGGCTTCTTACCCACAGGTGACATCTCAGGTACACTAGCCGTGTAGGGGCCTTCCAGGAACTTTGGCTCATTGTCGTTGATGTCCTGCACCTTGATGACAAACTCTGACTCAGGTTCCAGTGGACGGTTGGTGTCGATGTCCACCGCTTGCGCTCGTAGCGTGTAGTAAGGCTTCTCCTCCCGATCCAGACTGCGTAAAGCATGTATGTCTCCGGTGGTCTGGTCAATGGTGAAGATGGTTCCAGCCCCATCGCCTGAGAGAGTGTATTTCACTCCGCTATCCCCTTTATCCAAATCAGTGTGTAACTAAAGGAGACAGAAAGAGTGGCAAAAATGTGTCAAACAGTGGCAAAGATGTACAGTATAATATGGCTCTCTGGCATACAAAGAGTGTTTTAATGACCTTAGTGGTGTATTTGACTATGTTGATTATATTGCATAATATGGTTAATTAAGAAGTTACGGGGAGGAGCATTGCCTTATTTTTTTCCAATCCACATTATTCCTACGACCCATGGCGCTTTGCGTGAATTATGGGTGTAACTTCCGTTAATCTGTAAACAATCAGTGAAAGACTAGCTCTATGGACGCAATAATATATATTAAACCCCTTGACGCCTGAATTTATTTACAATTATCTAAAAAAAATTATTATGTGTGTTCTGTCTCCAAGTTGATGCTAAATTAAGTTGAGATTGTTAATTTGTCATAGCATATATAATAGATATAAATTTAGGTATGATGCAAATTAGCGACAACAGGCATTTATGGTAAAATTTTTATCGAAATGGTAAAATTAATAAAAACACATTTTTCCATCTCAGGTATGTAGATTTTATTTATGTCACAAAGTTGTTAGAACTTCTAAACTTTAATTGACAAATTAATAAATCTTGACAACAGCAAGAAACAAAACACTCCCTTACTCCCTATACAATACATTGACAGTAGTTTTTATTCATTCCATGTTACATTGTGTATCTCTTTCCTTGTTTCTCCAGTGCATATAAGTGATATATACTTATAGTGTCATATCCTAACATGCTATTTTTTTGTAAAAAAAAAAAAAAATTTTTTTGGCTGAAATCCATCTAAATCAGCGCAGTCTCATCCCAAAGACAGTACATCATACTGAGTCTTGGACGTCCTTATCATTTGACCATACGTCCAATATCCGCCTTTTTTAGGGTACCCTTAAACACGTCGGTTAAAATGAACGTTATCATCGGATCCTAACATACTCACCCCCATGACCTAAACCTACCCCTAAAACCAAACCACGTCACCTACTGACGTTAAAGTAAAAGCGTCAGTTGTATGACTCTCCAGATCGTCATTTACCAGACGTTTAGTGTTCTCATGTTATTCCTAAATAAAACATGAAAGGAAACTGATAGCTCATTGAGTCAAAGTGCAACCTTTTGATTTGATTTTTTTCGTTTCAGTCTTTTTGAATGAAAGTTCCCCAAACTGGAAGTGCCACCCATAATTCAAAGTGAAGTAATCTTATCAGGAATAAGGTGGATATAGAACAGTTTTTGTTTTTCAGTTAGTGGAAGAAAGCACAGTTGACTGAAGCATGCTCAATTGAAAAATGTTATCTGCATCTGAAAATTAAGTGAAAAAAAGAGAGATTACACATAGAAAGCTAGTCTGTGTGCTATATAAACTTATACGGTTTGCATACTTTTGTAAAACTTTGCTGTTTCGTCACTGACTTCACATTTCAGCATGCTTAAAAGATCTCCTTTGATTTGAACTCTGAGGATGTGATTTGCTCTAGCCTGCAGGTAGATGAACCTGACCTAATTCTCTCTGCACAGTCTCTCTGTCAGTTTTTCGCTTTGCTTAAATCCTATTTTTATTTTTCATTAAATTTTTTATAAAATTTTTTGCTGATTGTCTACCCTCAAGCTTTATGTTAGAACAGACTACTCTTATTGTCTGGGTTGCTGTGCCAATCTTGGAGAAAATGTGTCTCTGAAAAAGACTGAATTTATGATAATTGTCATGATTCCTGTCATATGTTCCCATTGTCTTGTGTGGACTTATGTTATGTCTTGTTCTGTGCCATGTTTTGTAGTCCTTTGTAGTTTTTCTTATTGATTAGTTCATGATTATTCCCAGGTGTGGGAATTGGATTCCCCCTGGATTTACTTTTATGTTTGCTTGAATAAATGTTTGCTGCATCTGGATCCTGGATTCCTCTGAAACAGCCACTGTTACAATAATATTTTTCAGTTCCAATCTATAACTGTCCACAATGTTTGGGCTAAATTCAAATTTTATAAATGGGCTCCTAATTGTTTTAATTGTTTCCACATAACACAGAGGATTTTGATATTGAATGTCATTTAGAATGACGATAAAATGTCCCATTTTAATTTTATACAATTTAAAAGGATTGTATAATTATACAATTCATATAATTCATTATAATAATGTTATATAAATTTATTTATTTAGGCACATAATATATATTTTTATTGTTGTTATATATAAACTTTGTACTTTCAAATATGCATCTTATTTGTAATCTCATACATTCCAATTTGAATGAAGGTATTTTCAGAACAGTGTTCAACCCTGGTTTTATCTAACATGAAATGCATTTTAATGTAGTCAAAGCAGTAAAATTGTTAAAAAAAAATATATCATATCAATATGTGTCATTAATCATATGCAAGTCTCTCATCTGAGGGAGCATCAATCAAAGATTGTGCAGAAGTTGTTAAAACTTTAAAAAGCTTTTGTTTTTCTCAATCTGCATAATATCTAGAGCGCACCGTAAATCAGAAAGAGAGCTTAATTATCAGAACGCTTCATTGTTGCATGTCAGCACATTCAGAAGTGAATGAAAGGAAAGAGAATAGAGGAAGAATAAAGAAAAGGGAGATTTTCAAAAGAGCTAAAATTCAACAATCACTGCAGTGATAACTTGAAGTGGGAAAGTTAGGTGATACTAATTGAAAATAGAATTAGCATAACAATAGCAATCAATTACACAAAAAGGATTCATCTGCAGACTGGGTCCTCGAGACGTCTTGGAAGAATCTTCACGAATATCCATTCGGAATAGTGAGAACTCTCCTCCTTCCTCTCTTCTCTCTCTCTCTCTCTCTCTCTTCTCTCTCCTCTCTCTCTCTCTCTCCTCTCTCTCTCTCTCTCTCTCTCTCTCTCTCTCTCTCTCTCTCTCTCTCTCTCTCTCTCTCTCCTCTCTCTCTCTCTCTCTCTCTCCTCTCTCTCTCTCTCTCTCTCTCTCTCTCTCTCTCTCTCTCTCTCTCTCTCTCTCTCTCTCTCTCTCTCTCTCTCTCTCTCTCGACACTCATTAGCCTCTCAGAAGAAACACTTGCTCTTGTTTTTCACAGTCATGAGAAGTTTAAGTCGTTCAACATAAACTGACAAGCTCAAAAAAGTGGAAAAAAATGTATTTACATGCAAATTCTTGCCAAAACAGAAAACACAGCAGGAGAGAAATAGAAAGCAGAGGTTCAGACACACACACACACACACACACACACACACAACACCACACAACACACACACACACACACACAACACAACACAACACACCACACACTAACCTGACTCCGCCAGTGGATTTGCTCCGCATATCCATCTGGAAACCTTCCGTTGAAGTAGTTTTGGTAAGGGCGAAAATACTGGTTAGCTGATTGGCCTATGTTTGGTGATAGACGGGCCAAATCAACCAATCAGATCAACGATAGCTGTCGCGCTTCTCGTTGCGTCACACCTCAACCCGCCTCAAAGCCAACGCTGATTGGACGTTCGTTTGGTGAACTGCTCCCAAATTTTCTTTAACGGAAAGTATCCAGACTGATCTGCGAGTGAAACCTTGAAAGCTCGCGAGATCAGGATGGTCTCACGAGGCTACACACACACACCATTTTTTAACTTTTATAGTAATTTTAAGAATCTCTTTGAATATTGCTATAGGCATGCTATAAAGTGGAGTTTTTTTTAGAATTTGTTTTACTACCAACTAATTTAGGATAATATAGATTACTAGAAGGTTTTCACTTACTATCAAAAACCAAAAGATTACACTTTTTCTTTGGCCATGCTATGCAGTAAATATTCACTTAATATAATATTAAAGGTTCTCTAAGCGATCCTGGGTGACGTCACTTCTTGTTGACGTTTAAAGTATTGTCAAACAAAACGGAGGCTAGCTAGACCCTCCCTCCTCCTCATCCGCGCACTAACCCCCCCAAACCCTTCTTTTCGGTTATTGGCTGGAACAGTTTGGTATGTTTCGTAGCGCGGGTCGCTACAGTTTGTTTTTGTAGCCGTTTGTGGAGTCTGGGGTGTCTGCAGAGACCGCGTTTTTTTTACGGACAGGCAGCTAGCGGATAGTGAGGAGATGTTTGCTGTATGTGACAAAAAAATGTTTTGGCCTAAAAAACGCGTGACATCGCTTAGAGCACCTTTAATGTACCTTATTGCTTAAATAAACACGTTCTTGACTATTATATGCACTTACATTATCTGTTATTAAAAAAGAAAATTCTAGTCAATTGATATTGATTTAGCTCAAAAGATAATGCTGATTTTTGAATCTTCTTTTTTTATTTCCTCAAATGACAAGTTACATTGTAAATGTGTGGCTTGAAGTCACGCGTCTGCTTAGCATCTTCTTTGGACATTTCTTTTGTCATACCAAAAGTCTTAGACCTGAACCTTAGCACTGGATTACACATGTTACTGTCACAGTTAACAGGTGATGAGAGAGCAACAGTCCAATACTTGCCTTCTCTCACACTAAGGACAACTAGAGGACTGTTCTACTGCCTGAGGATTCAATAGGGTTTTAATATACTAGAGGAATAAATAAAGGGTCTATTATAATTCAGATCCCCTAAGCGAAGGATCACACTGTCAAAATTCCTTCATCAGCAGCCTTTTTAGAAAACTAGTAATTATTAAAGCTGTAATTCAGCAGAGAGGATAAAGATAAGCTGTGTTTGCAGGATATTTATAATGTTTTCAGAGCCCTGACCAGATCTCATTGATCTGTAATGTGCTTCTCATAATAATATGTGTGGTTGATAAGCTCAGCTCCCCACATTAAGTGTTTTTCTGTGTTTAAGTGTGGGCATGAACATACTGTTCTCTACATGGTGTCTGACCAGTAATTAAATGTATGTTTTGTTTGCAAAGGAAGTGTCAGCTCGATGACTGGGTATTTCTTTCACACCGGGATACTGAAACCCCTTGAGGACCAGCGTTCCTGCACACTCACAGCATGCTAATACAGTCAGACCGGGGCCTAAACACTCAGCCAATTCACTTAAATAAATACATTCCCCAGCGTGTTACGACTGCGAGGAGTCTGAGGAGACGAGCACTAGAGTCCTTTACTCCAAACCTGTGTGTGTGTGTGTGTGTGTGTGTGTGTGTGTGTGTGTGTGTGTGTGTGTGTGTGTGTGTGTGTGTGTGTGTGTGTGTGTGTGTGTGTGTGTGTGTGTGTGTGTGTGTGTGTGTGTGTGTGTGTGTGTGTGTTTATGGATGTGAAAAAGCAGACTGTGCAAGAGGATACATATATGTCCGTTATGTGAAAACAGTAATATTGTGTAGTATTATTCAAATTTGAAAGAACTGGTTTTTATGTTTAATATATTTTAAATTCCTGGCATTTATTGCTGGAATAGCAAAGCTGAACTTTCAGCAGGCATTGTGGTGCTGAATAATTAATGATGTTTTAAAAAAAAATAAATCATGAATGTTAAATGGCAAATGTTTCTTGAAGAGCAAATCAGCATTTAAAAGGATCATGTGACACTGAAGACTGGAGTATGCTGAAAAAAGTATCACAGGAATAAAATACATTCTAAAATATATTAAAATGAAATACATTTACAATATAATTTTCTGTATTTTTGGATCAAATATTGCAGCTTTGGTGAGCACAAGAGATCACACTTTAAAGGGATACTCCACTTTTTTTGGAAATAGGCTCATTTTACAACTCCCCCATAGTTAAACAGTTGAGTTTTATCGTTTTTCAATCCATTCAGTCGATTTTCTGATATTTAGAATAATATCAGTAACCAGACAGTTTCTGGTCTCATTGACTCCCATAGTATATTTTTTTTCCTACTATGGAAGTCAATGAGACCAGAAACTGTCTGGTTACTGATATTCTTCTAAATATCAGAAAATCAGCTGAATGGATTCAAAAACGGTAAAACTCAACTGTTTAACTCTGAGGGAGTTGTAAAATGAGCCTATTTCCAAAAAAAGTGGAGTATCCCTTTAATGTAGGGTCCAAGTCTCACTATTAACTATACCTTTTCCCTCAATAAACTCCTAATTACTGCTTTATTAATAGTTATTAAGGGATTGTTAAGTTTATGTATTGGATTACGGGATGTAGAATATGGTCATCATGCATAATAAGGCATTAATATTTATAATATACTAGTTAATTATTAACTAGTTAATAGTGAGAATTGGACCCTAAACAAAGTTACTGAGTTTTTTTTATTTATTTTTTTATGTCTTAATTAGGTTCTGTAAATATCATCAGGTACTTTGGGAATGGCTGTATTGGCTTAGGCATGTTCATAAATGAGATCAGAATGTGCATCTTACATATGTCAAGTGTGTAGTGTTGATAAAAGTAAGAGAACGGAAGAGTGCCTATGTCTGTTTTCATTTCTGATGCTCTGGGGTGCAGACTCACCGTAAACTGTGAAATCGGTCTCACACTCCTGTAGTTTGATGCGAACTGTATGATTGTATGAGAGAGAAAGCACATTTTTCTTCATTTATTTTTTGTAATAAATTGGAATACTGACGTGCTTGTATTTGTGTGTGTGCGTGCATGTGACGAAACAAACACACCAGCCTCAGCAGATGGAGACAGTCTCAGGTGGGTAAACAGCTGATCTAATCACAAGCAATTAAGGAATACTACATTGTACTTCCACATCAAAACCGCAGCAACACACTCACATAACTGGAACAAAAGAAAAGTGGAAAAGCTGCGTATAAACAAACAATCAAAGTCCATCAGACTCAAAGGGCAAATTATATCTGGCAGTAGCTTTTCAAACTTCTGAATGTGCTTTGATAAGAGGACAAAAGTTTTTGTAGAAAAGAAAGAAAGGCCGTGTCTGAAATCAATATTTGTATTTACGGGAACTGCCATTAGTGGTGTCCGAAACCATAGATGTTATCGAGTGGCTCATTCCGTCTCAGAAAGCACCGCAATAACAAGTGTACAACCGATGTACGCTGAACGGCTAGAGAATACCCATAATGCACTGTGAGAGCCGCGCAACAAATGAAATCCCGCATCTGACCAGAAGATGGCGCTCACAGCTGAACCATCCATCCATCCATCCATCCATCCATCCATCCATCATCCATCCATCCATCCATCCATCCATCCATCCATCCATCCATCCATCCATCCATCTCCCAAACCGTTGGTCCAATGTGGGTGCAGCGTAATATCATACAGGTATAAATTCCAAAGTTTGATAAGTTTTAAATGATTGTTAAATAACAAGCACAAACTATACAAAAGCAGCAGGTCTTCTGGAGCACTCATTGTCCGAATTCACTTTTTTTTTTATTCACTCCGTCAAGTGGACTATATTAGTGGAGTAATAGGGAAGAGTGAATGAGGGTATGGGGGCGATTTCGGACACAGACAAAGTTCAAGCCTATTATTTTCTGAAGGATCATGTGACTCTACAAATTGGAGTAATGAATGCTGAAAATTCAGCTTTGCCATCACAGGAATAAATCACATTTTAAAATATACTCAAATAGAAAACATTTCATTTAAATTGTAATACTATTGGACGATATTTATTGTTTTATTTTTATATTTGTATAATGTTAGCTATATATTGTTATATTTATATGTAATTGTTAAAACTGATGATTGTGGTATTTAGCATTTTAACCATGTGCAATGTATAAAAAGTAATACCAGTTTTCAATTAATTAACTGATGGAAGATTGCCTAGCTTTAATGCTTCTATACATGACAGATGAACGCATCTTTTTTCCTCGGCTATAGCTGAATTAGGCCTGTAATGGGGATTATAGTTCACAAAATTAATAAGCTATATGAATAAAGTTGAAGGAAAAGTGTTAAAAAGCAATTTCAACTTTCAAGTCAGTAATATCGGTTCACTCTGAATTCATCTGGCCTCAATGCAAGGAGCGAGAGATACTGCTAGGAACATTAGAGGTTTTTGAACTACGTGTGCAGTGCAATTCAAGCAGAAATCTCATTATTATAAAAGTTGGATTAGAAGAATGCGTGTATTATATTGGCAGTGCAGATAAATGACATCATTATTCCACTATTCCTTTAACCTACTGTATCTGTGCCAGCGCATTCGTCATCTGTGGCATACAAGATGGGCTGCTGCATTGCTAGTTTCCCTTGCATAATATGGGGCAGAGTTATCCGTACAAATGACTTCACATCTGCAGAATTAGTTTGGCATCAGGTTTTTGTGAGCTAAACGGCATGAGCTTTGGGAGGGTTGAGATTACTGCAGCGTGATTGTTTTTGAGGTGTTGGGTTATTGTGCTGCTCGGGTTCCCGCATGCATTTCATGGCCATTTTGGATCATGGTTCTTCAAATGTAATCAAGAGTGTTTATGAAGGATTTCATAGTGCACAATGCGGCACACAGACATGAAGAGGCTTGTCTTGTTCACAGCGATTAAATAACATGTTTTATATAAAATTGTACAATTGTAATCGAAACAACAAGACGACCAATTTTGTCCAGTGGCTTGACAACAATGGAAAAGGGCATTGAAGTTTGACGGTTATTTTTTCTCTTGTATATTCTGAGGACTGAACTGTATCGATGAATGAATAGAAGTTTTCAAAGGGAGAAGAGGCAATTTAGAAGATTATTGGATTGTCCACTGCAAGAAAACCATAAGTCTGACCAGAAATATAATATAATATCCATGTCAGAACAGTCTAACATATGTTTCTACTGCTGCCATAAATTAGAGAGAGAGAAAAAAAACTTAAACTTCCTGTAAATTTCCAATAAAATTTGCTATATATATATATATATATATATATATATATATATATATATATATATATATATATATATATATATATATATATATATATATATATATAATATATATATATATATATATAAAATGCAGCTCGAAGACTGTTGAAGGTGTTACAATCAGAACATTTTATTGGAAATGTATAGGATGTTTGATGTTTGAGATTATTTTAGATTTTGTTTTATTTATTTATGTTGATCACAAAACACTGCAACATTGTTTAGTTAGAAGAGATATACTAAGTCAGTGCAGTTTGTGCCTAGTTTGGTTGATGTTTCTTGAAAGTTTTTACATAATTTACATTTTAAAAAGTTTGTCTCTTTAGAAACCCTTACCTAAGTTTGGTTATGTGAAACCAATTTAATCAATAAAACAATAACTTCAAATGTCACTTTGGCCCTGTTTTTGTGCTATTATGGATTTCACCTAATCAGTTTATTTGCTTATCATCCAACAAATGCAATAATTGTAACTGGACTTTGCATCGCTGCAGCTTTTTGGTTACTAGTGATTCCACTTGATAAATCGTTTTCCTTGGTTGTTGTCTGTCGCTGTGCCCTGTTACAAAATGTTTTATTGTTGATCTCTTGCACTTTATGAAAAGCCACTGTCGATTGTTGCTCTGATGTAATCTCGTTGTATCATTGCAATGACAATAAATTAATTAATTATTAAATTAATTATTGCATACCGCATTGCCTGACACATTTGAGCCCAAGCAGGATGTTTAGTGTTGCATCTCCACGGCTTTAGCGTTTATCACACTATGGGCCCTATTTTGACGATCTAAGCGCATGGTCTTAAGTGCTCGGCGCAAGTGTACTTAGGCATGTCCAAATCCACTTTTGCTAGTTTACTGATGGGAAAAATGGTCGGCACGCCTACCGCATGGTCAAAAAGGGTTGTCCCTATTGGGTGTGTTTTGGGCATAACATGCAAAAAAACAGAGTGTCATTTCCCATTCCCTTTAAAAGTTAGTTGTGCTTGCGCAATGGCAGATTCACTATTTACATGACGGATTTTGCAAGAGGAAAGACTGAATGTTTCTCCAGAGCTCAAACAGATCTGCTCAGGCGCGAGGTTAAAACGCAGGCAGACCGTCTACGGGACAAGCCGGAATCCACCATATCTTTATGTACACAACAATAATCTTTTACATTGTAATCCTTTTATTTTTAATATTTGGCATGTTTGTGATGCTGTGTGTGTAATAAGCAGAGTGTACGAGTGTTGTGTACCCGCCTACAGGCACATATTACTAATGTGCCCTTTAAATAACAAAAGGAAAAAAAAATAGTCCACCACACTTTAGACCAGGTAACTGAAATAGACTGCTAGACTGCGCCAATGACCAACAAATTTTGTTGATCATTGGTGCAGTCTAGCAGTCTATTTCACTTGCCTCAAAATAGTAACACACCAACAATGCTCCTTAAATGGTAAAATGGTAAATGGACTGCATTTATATAGCGCTTTCACAGACCCAATGGCCACCAAAGCGCTTTACATATTGCCTCACATTCACCCATTCATACACACATTCATACACCGACGGCGGTGTCAGCCATGCAAGGCGCCATCCAGCTCGTCGGGAGCAGCTGGGGTTAGGTGTCTTGCTCATGGACACCTCGACACTTGGTCAGGTGGAACCAGGGATTGAACCACCAACCTTTCGGTTTGTAGACAACCTACATGAACCACTGAGCCACTGCCGCCACAACAGACCTTTCAGCTCCTTTCAGAGCTCCATGGGCGCACAAATGGGCACACATGCATTTGCTATTTAAACAACGTGGCGCAGGACATGAACATGATAACTGCGTCAGGCTGAAACTAGCAAAAAACACTTGTGTCGCGCTGCATTGCACCGGGTGTATGATAGGGCCCTATGGGTCTGTAAACAGTCTTATCAGTGCACATTTCCAATAATGCTTGAGTCTCATTAAATGCACACAGTAAAGCTGACCTCTCTTTTTACCAAGCTATGTCGTGAGACACACACAGGTAAAGATTGGCCTGTTTAAGATAAGCTCTCCAGCACAAAATCCATTATTATCTGCTACTAGTTGCTGTCAGCCTGCAAGGTCAACCCTAGATGAGGAATTCAGAAGAGGCTCAATCTGGCTTGGAACACATTTGGTGCAGAAGAAGCACTTCTTAACCCAGCAAGGTCAAGTATTACTTTAGTGCTCAAGTGTGCTGTTGCATTTTGGGTACCAGAGTAATCATTCTGGAATTATCTCTCTCGAATCCATGTTATTGTATTAATTTGGACTCAGGGGCAAAAAGCAATCGTTTATCAGCAGTGGAAGTGAATACAAAATGAATACAAACAAATGCAAGCTCAGAATATTATGTAAACCCCTAATAATTAAATGTGTTAAATAATACAAATATACTTTATGTATTTAATCTCACTTTATTTACCAATGTATTTGCCTCTGACCGCTGCTGACCTTCGTTGATCCAATTCAACCATTCTAGCAAGTAAAAAATGCTTTAGATAAACATCACATTTGTTTCATTTTTTGTTTTTATTACTTAAGTAAGAGTGTTGAACTTTCTTGGAATCCAGGGGTGCGTTTCCCGTCCAAGGACGTAATTCGCTGCTTAACTACCATAGTACGATTCATCGTTGAAGAAATCAACTAGCTAGTCACAAATGTTTCCTGAAACCATATTGTCGTAAATCTGCCATTTAAACACCTGATTTAATGATATCATGCAGGTGGTGGAGTAATAACTTATTTTAATTAATCAGTTTGAGATCAAATTAATGTCAATTTTTTTGCTAAATCACAGCATCTATGACATAGAAGACTAATTCTCAGTTTGCTCAGTCATTTTGCTTTTTGCATTTTGCTAGAATCTCTCTAGATCCTTAAGATTCCCAGATCCATGTTGTTGCTTCTTCTCTTCAGTTCAGCACACATATTTTCTTTAGGGTTCAGGTCAGGGACTGGGATGGCCATTGTAGATGCTTGGTTTTTCTGCATCTGCACCCATTTTTGTTTTGATTTTGATGGGTTTTTTTTTTTTGACGTCACACATCCATAGATAGTGCATGGTGTGCTTAACCATAAATAAACCCAGTTAAGTGATCCATGGCAATGGCACTCAAAACCTCGGTTAATGCTTTAGACATGCTTGTGAAGAGAGCGAATGGATAATTGCAGTGTGTCTTGCTGGGTCTATGTACATGGTAACCTTGATTAGTGTACAGGTCACTGGAGAGATTCTGTCTGGTCATTTGACGCTGATTACTGGAGAGAGCAGCCTGTGATTGCATTATGGAGCTCAGTGTTCTCGCTCCAGCTACTGTGTATTTATGTGTGTGTTAGACATTTAAGGGGTCGGTTTAACCATTTAACGTTTGAACAATTTTAAATTGAAGGAATGGATGATCTTGGATATCATTGTAAATTGTGCATATGAAGCTTAAGTCAACATGAAAAAATGTTCCTAACCCATTTTACTTCACTAATGTGACATTTCTGAGCAAAATTAAATATTCAATGAAAAAAAAAAAAAAAAAAAAGTAGGCCAGTACTAGATTTTATCCAGTGGGAATTGATTGGATTGTGAAAAGTGTTTCATACGAGATTGAGTCTGAAACAGTACAGACACTCAATTTTGGATGAAGTTTTTAGACCGTGTCATGGAGGCCGAAGGTCAAATTCACTCAGAACATTATCTTAACCTATTCCAGTTGTTTAATTCATTGTTATTTTATATCTGTGCGTTTTATTCAATATTCCTTGCCGTTTCTTTGTAAATATTTTTCTAGCAATTTGTGATGAAGATGCTTGTGATGAAATCTCAGAACTCTCTGTCCCTTCATTGACAACAACATCATTGCAACTTCCAAGGTCCAGAAATGTGGTAAAAACATTGTTAAAATAGTCCATGTGACTACAGTGGTTCAATCTTAATATTATGAAGCGACGAGAAAACTTTTTGTTCGCAAAACCCCCCCAAAAAACGACATTATTCAACAATCTCTTCTCTTTCACATCATTATCCTACGTTGCTGATGTAGTGTAAACAGTGCAGCGCTTCTGGGTTCTACGTCAGAACGTAGGCTCATTATTGTCCGACGCTGGTTGTGTGTGATGATGACCCAGCAGCTAGCCAATAACGAGCCGATGGTCTGACGTAGAACCCAGAAGCGCTGCACTGTGTATACTACGTCAGAGTATGAGAATGACATGGTAGAGAAGAGATTGTTGAAGACTAAAAATGTACTGTTTAATGTTATATTTTAGTTTTATTTTTCCTATTTTTCTCATTTTCATAATAATTTCATAATGTATTTTGTGAAGTCAGACTATGTTTTTACATGTGTGCTGAGCAGAGAGCTGGTAGAGTTATATTTTGCTTAAAGTAACACTAAGTAACAATTTTCAACCTTCATAATATATTTCCAAGACCCGTGTGATGGTACATCGACTTAAAATAAGTTAAATGACTCGTCTGCCATAGCCTGGCGGGGTCTGTATCGCTTTTACTGGCACTATGTAACTTCGGGTTTCGGGTAGGAACCCGTGCACAAAAAGAACTACACAATTCGACTGCTTTACGTCAAGCGCTACAATAGTCATTATTTCGTTTTTCTTCGTCTCTGATGTCACAATAGATCATCCTTTCATGAAATCATGTAACATACTCTACCTTGTCTGTGGACAATTTCATTCTAAAGCCGTTGCTGGATAAACAGCGAGCGTGCGTGCGACGGTAGGCTAAATTATTTACGACAGCGGCAATGGACAATTTCGTTTCCAACCAGTAGGGCGACCGCAGAGGACTTAAAGAGATACTGTATCTTAAAGAGATACTTTAAATGTATGAGTAAAATGTAATGTTCACTTAGCAGAGATGTTCCAATTAGAGGTCTTCACAGTGCACCCGAGACCCGTCGACCCGGGACCCGACCCGGGACCCGTACGGGTTCGGGTCTAAATTTTAAATGATCGGCCGGGTCCGGGTCGGGTCCGAATTTATTACTTCGGGTCCCGGGTCTGTTTAAAATTGTGTGTAATACCCGTGCGATCGGACTCGATCAGAGCCAGAATGAGTCAGATCAGCACTGCTTGTGTTTTTTTTTTGCAACTTGTAAAAGTAGGTAAAGAAAAGAGAAATAATAAAAAAAGCGATCTCTCTCTCTCTCTTTCTCTCTCTCTCTCCCTCCCTCCCGTTAGAAGCAGAGCGCGCGGCCGCGCCCAGACTCAAAGAGAGTTAATGCAACTGCACGCACGGTAATGATGGATACCTTTGTGTGCAGTGGGGAAACAGATCTTTACTATATTTAAGTTTATTTTATTTCTATATTTTATTTTATGTTTTTCTTGGTAGTAATTATTGATATGTAGGTAGGCTACTATGTATAAGTGTCATTTTGAGTTCGTGTTCCTATTATGTGACATAGTAAATGGTTCAAATCTCAAAAATGCTTGCAGACTTTGAGTTACACACTCATATTTAAATATATTTCAAATCAGCAACAAAATCTGAGGTGAATTGTCACATAAATGTTTTCTATGACTCTCAAATTCGTTAAAAAACCCCCAACATTTTAGGCTGATCCAGCTAGCGCGCATGTGCAGTCTCAAGTTTGTCGCATCATGTCATGTTTCTTTGGCAACCGGAGCTTCCAGCAGAGAGCACATATGATAGCAAATAAATAATGTCAGCGACCATGGCACTGAACGAGCAATTGTTATTATAAGTTAGTTCAAAAGGACAAACGGTTAAAGTTAGTTATTATGCGAGTTAACTCGAGTCAGAATGCACATGTGCAAAGTTGCATTTGTCATCCATCACCGTGACATCAAGCGGACTTTTAAAGCTGAAATACTGAGTGGATTAAGCTTGGAATAACGAGAGAAATAACATGGATAGAACTTTCTTGTCGGTGGATTGCAATGCATCACAGTCAGTCAGGTAACGTTACAAGAAAGTGAGACGACGACTACTAAAATTATGTAAGACAAAAAGTTTTATTTTTCGCAACTTGTGTGAAATAATATGTGTCTTCCCGTCGGGTTCGGGTCCAGTTTTCAAATAATAAACGGGTCCAGGTCGGGTCCGGGCACGGCGTTTCTCGGATCTGCACGGGTCCGGGTCCAACTTTTGAAATAATAGACGGGTCCGGGTCGGTTCGGTTTAGAACATTACGGGTCTCTTCCGGGTCAGGCATGAATTTTTGGACCCGTGAAGACCTCTAGTTCCAATGATGATTATACTTCAAATGTGTAACACTTGGTATGCACATTGCAAGGAATGTTTCAACTGATGCAAATGTACCATTTGTATACCACAAATGTATACACTGAGAAATAGTTTCTTAATGTGAAAGTGGATTGTACCATGTGCATAATACATTCCGCTTTAAACATAAGCTAAATGTTGTTCTACTTTACAAGAAGATGTAAGTCTCTCTGTGATGTATTCATGGGTTTCAGTCACGTGACTTTTTTGTTGTGGCCGCCATCTTTAGGACCTTTGCGTTAAATCGCATAATCTCTCCCTGTTGATCGGAAAAGATGTTGCACACTTAAATAGCACAGATGAAAAGCAACGGTATTTAAATAAAATAGATACTTTAGGTATAGATCTGTATTTACTGTTAAACGAACTGCTGACTCCACTAAAGTCTAGTAAAAACTTGCCAAATTTTACGTTTGCTGACATTTACATCTACACAATCCCTCTCCATGTCCCCACCACTTTTGAAACTTCTCGCGGCACGGATGTACCAATACAAATAAATAAAGGTAAAATAAGAGGTGATCTAGCACGCTGAAATGTGTTGTTTTTGAAATCAAGTGATCAAAGTGCTTGTTGACTCTGGATCAGTGGTGCAGAAACAGTGTTCTCTCGTGACTAGCGCACACCGCACAGTCTTGTGGCTGTGGCTGATGTTGCCAGATTGGGTGTTTTTTTCGCTACATATTAAGACCTGTTTACGGTGTGTTTTAGCCGGGTTTTCGCCTGGAAGGCTATATAGAAATCTGGCACCCTATTGAACGAAGTTAAACTGAGCGAGCGTGCGTTCATCAGGCAGTAATTCAGTACTTTCAGTTCACGTTCGCCCAAAATATGAACGAGTTCATGAACTATCGTTAATTGAACACGTTCAGGCACAACACTGTTGTATAGGTATATCTGATTTATGATTTAGTGTTGTATTAAATGCCCCAGTTATGCCCTATTATCACAGTTTACAGCACAGCAGATAGACGGCATGTTGCAATTCGGTCCTACAAATGGCGGCCGCTCCACTGTGTGACGTCACATGAAATCTATGAATATAAGCTCAATCTTATACTTTACCACCTTAGAGAAACATAAAGACATGATGGGGTGAGAGGAAGGAAAAACCAAGAGAAACCATTTACAGCTGGCATGATGGGGTGAGAAGATAGAGAATGGGGAACAGAGAAATCTGGAATGACCTCCTCTCATGTAGCCTTATTCTTATATGGGTTTCTCTCTGTCTGACACATGATACATAATAAATAGAAATCTCTTGGCAAAAGTAACTGCTTCTGTGATTCAACAATAATAGGGGGAAGCAGGATTTTCAAATCTACAGTTATTTAACTTTTTTGCACACAAAAAGTGTTCTCATTGCTTCAAATCAATAAGGTTGAACTAGTTACATGGACTATTTTTAACAATGTTTTTACCACCTGTCGGGCCTTGAAAGTTGCAATGACGTTGCAGTCAATGAAGGGACAGAAAGCTCTTAGATTGTATCAAAAACATCTTCACTTGTGTTCCGAAGATCAACGAAGGTCTTACGGGTTTGGGACGACATGAGGGTGAGTAATTAATGACAGAATTTACATTTTTAGGTGAACTAACCCTTTAGCACAATTTCTGTCATTTTGATAAAGTTAGTCTTCATGATGTTGTTTTTCCTTTGTAATAATGTGCATTATTAATTTATGCAAAACAAGACCTTAAGTGTGTATTAAGAAAGTGCATAAGCTCAATTTGGGATTTAATAGTTGTATCAAGCTCCATCCATGCTTATCGGTAAAAATGTATTTAAAAAATAATAATAATTATGCATACTAAATTGGTAAATTGCCCTCCCATGCACAGATCCATGTCTTCATAAGTTATGTTGACAAGATCTGAGAGCTAATGATAGATTGTCTCAGACAGATAAGATTGCAGTCATTTCTGGGAATTAATCTGAGAAGGTGATGGGGAGAGATGAGGTGGACGTGGGTGTCAATAACACGATGGAAGTGAGTAAGTGTCAACCTGTTAGCCAGAAAGAGCTCACGTAAACAAGCTGTAAAATTGATGGTCTTTCTACAAAATGCATTATAGTAAATGAGAGACCTTTCTGAGGGAGGTATTTTTCTGAAGTTTTTCTAAAGGATTTTGGACAGCAAATTTATATGCTGACAACCTCAATTTCAGCCTGTTCATCATACAAGAATGTTTTAAATCTTTAGAAGACTTGCAATATAGCGGTCAAGTTGAACTAAGTATTTTCTATGGCTATTTTAAGGTTTGTTTTCTCTTGTGATAAAACGTATTTGGCCACTATTAACTGTTGTTGCATGACAGAGAAAGGACATCATTTTGAATTCTATAGTTCTACGTATCAAAACATAGGCTAATAAAAAAAAAATCATCTGGTCATTAGCAGGTCTTAAAGATGAACAACACATTACATAATACACAGTGTCATAGTTTATTTCACTAAAACTAGGCCAAAATGGAGAAGCCATGGTTGACAAACAAAGTACACCCTATGATTCAGTTGCTTTTAGAGGCAAATTTAGCAGCAATAACTTCAAGTAAATGTTCTCTGTATGACTTTATCAGTCTCCCAGTTCCTTCTGGAGTAATTTTGGTCCGCTCTTCTTTACAATGATTCAGTTCATTGATGTTTGCGGGCATCTGTTTATACACAGCTCTCTGAAGGTCCAACCACAGCATTTCAAATGGAATGAGGTCTGGACTTTGACTGGACACCTGTGTGCAACACCTTGATTATTTTCTTTTTCAGCCATTCTATTGTAAATTTGCTGGTGTCCTTGTGATAATTTTGCTGTTGCATAACCCAATTTCCGGACAAGCTTTACCTGTTAGGCAAATGGCCTCAAATTTGACTCTAGAATCCTATGGTATAGAGAGGAGTTCATGGTCGACTCGAACACAAGGTGCCCAGGTTCCATGGCTACAAACCAAGCCCAAATCATCTCCCAGTTAGTATGAGGTGTTTGTGCTGTACTTGGTTTTCACCAAACGTGGCGCTGTGCATAATGGCCAAACATCTCCACTTTGGTCTCGTCTGTCCAAAGGAAATTGAAGTCTTGAGGTTTGCAAACCTAAGCTGTGATGCCATGTTCTTTTTAAAGATAAAAAGTTGTTCCCTGGCAACCCTTCCAAACAAGCCATAATTTTACAGTCCTTTTCTATTTATAATGCCATGAACTTTAATATTTAACATGTTTAGAGGCATGTAGAGTCTAAAGTGCATTTCTTGGGTTTTTTGCAATTTATCTGAGCCAATGCTCAGACCTTGTGGTGAATTTGCTGGGATGTCCACTCCTGGGAAGATTGACAGCTGTCTTGAATGTTTTTCACTTGTGAATAATCTTCCTCACTGTAAAAAGATGGACTTCAAATTGTTTGGAAATTGCCATATAATGATGGCAGCAAAAAATGCTTATATATGTGGGGGTGATCTTTGGGGGTGATGGGGGGTGATCTTTTCTTTCTTTTTTTTTACAAAAAGAGCACAAGAGTAAGTCAGAGGCAACAAATGAGAAGCTAAATGGTTTGTTGAAAAGGCTGTTTGATAGCAGTTGATGAACAGATTGTGTTTAGAAAGGCTGATTGAAAGATGATGTCAGTGCAGGAAAAACTGAGAGAATGGGAAGGTTTCAAAAGATCTGGAGCATCCTGCCCAGCTGCCATTTTTGGATTGGGTTTGTAAAAAACTATCTCAAATTTTCCCAGACAACATGGTGTACATCTCCTTTAGACAGTGCGAGTCTTTCTTTTATCAGATACTTTGTTAAGGGCACGGATCCTCTTCTGTGTTCCCTGCACATACAGTTTCCTGTGCCTTTCTCGCCAAAGCTTGTCACAGGATGGACACACACACACACACACACACACACAACACACAGAAAAAGCCCAGTCGGTTGCGCCTTTGTAAACACAGTATAAACCCTTGATCCGCTTGGGTCTCCTGATGATTCGTCTGTGCTCATCTGGGATTGAAATCCTCAGATATGAGGTGAACGTGATCCAGCTTAACTTTTTGAGAAGCTCCCTCTGCTCTATAGTCAATCTGAAATGCATTTTGCAGCCGTTTTGCATCTGCAAACTGTGAGTAAAACTACATTTACAGGGGTGTATATGTGTAATAAATATATATAGATGTATTACCCTGTAAATCCATGTGTATAGGATGATTACTTTCTAAAGTTTGTTAATTAAAGTTAATTTAATTAAAAAAAAATATATTTCTTAAGTGATTGTACTTTTTTATGGTACTTGGTATATTTGGTGTATGCAAATACTGTAGTGTTATTTGAGGGATTCTGTACTTTTGCTCAAGTAATATGGAGTACTAAATATACATTGCAATGCAATTATGGAACTTTCTTATTAATTTCCATTTCATTTAGACTATGTTTGCAGGTCATCTTGACTTATCTTCTTGACAAAGAGGGAATTAGGATTTAAATTACTGTTTTGTGCAGTCAGTCAGTTTGTGCATCAAAGACAATTTAATGAGAACATTCGCTACTGTCTCTCTCAATTTCAAAAGCTGAGAAAAGTATAAAGTTTTTACTTTTAAATGAAGGTAAAATTAAATCCACATATTTTAACCTATCTATTTATGTATACATTCTCCTCAAGGATGTTTTAAGCTAAATTTAGATTTTCAAAAAAATAAAAAAATATAGCAATTACCAGAATGGAGCCAGGAGGTTGTAAAGATAGGGTTGACAATTCAGAGGGATTCAGGATAGCTGAAAATAAAAGATGTTGTGGAGGCGGATAAAGTTATTACGTTTTGATGCAACATTACAAAACTTTTTTTTATTCCTTTGGAATGATGTCTCAATGAATCATGCACATTAAGTCCAGGAATGTGCATTAAGAAAGTAAATGGGTCAATATTTATTTCATGTTGACTTGAAACTTCAAAAAATTACACACAGATACACATCAAATCATATTACTTTTGTATATTGGTTCATTTGCCTTTGAAAATGACTGCTATCAGATATGAAAGGTTGGAAATCGAGGTTGACTGATTGCACTTTGGCTAATGATGTCATGTTACATCATAAAGTTGCTTAAACCTGCCGACCTGTGTCTTTGAGATTATGTATAGTCTTTATTATGTTATTAGCTCAGATGATTGAAGAAAGAGGTGAATTGTGGGTGGTTATAAGTGACAGAGAGAGGAGGGTTTAATGGTGATTGAAAGGCTAAAGCAGGACCGGGAGAGGAGGAGAAAGAGAACCTGATTTATAGAGAGCAGAATGATTGTCGTTTTTCCTGCGAACAGACATAGCTCAACACCCGGGATGGTAGTGCATTATTTAATTGCAAAATTGAGGCTTTGATGTTGTATTCCCAAAGGCTCAATGAGGCTTTTATTCATCTGTAATAAACGATAAAATGCTGATGTGTTGTAGAGTTTCTCCTGTATCTGGAGGCTGTGATGTTCTCGTGCTCACAGCTTTTGCATAAATGCAAAAAAAAAAAAAAAAAAAAAAACATCTGCCTGCTGTTGCATATTATGTGTCAATCCATCAACTTTTCTGCTTGGAATGAAAATTGTATGCTTGCAAAAATGTTATCTCATAAAATAAGATATCTATTAGGTCTCCACTGCCAAAATTCCATGTCTAAGGCTACAGCAACCAGGTTGGATATTCCTGTTATGCTACATTTCAGTATTCCTACATAAGGTATGCGTTTGTCACGTTTTGATGTGTTCTGTTTATCTTTTGTGATCTTGTTTCCCCCTGTCTATGTGGTTTTTGGTTTAGTCCTGTTAAGTTTTCCCGCTCCTCGTTTGTGTCCAATTTTATGCACCTGTTTTCAGTTAATTATCTTGTTTGGTTCAGTGTATTTAAGCCCTGTGTTTTCCCTCAGTGTTGGTCGATCGTCGTCCATGTGTGGTTGTGTGTTTCTGATTTCCTGGAGTTTTGTTCCTGTTTAAGTTTAGAAAGTTTTCATTTTGTTATTAAAACATTTATATTGAAGCTTTCGTGTCCTCGTCTTCAGCACCTGCACAAACCCTGACAGAACGATCGACCATAACAAAAAAAAAAGGGATGAACTACGAACTCTGTGTCCCACAAGATGGCCGGTCTCTGGAGGAATATGCGGAGATATATCTCCATCTTTTCCGGGACTCTAATTGGGACGAGGAGTCCCTGACACATGAGTTTTGGAGTGGGATGGACGATACCCTCGCTCAGATACTGTTGTTGGGAGATCTCCACCTCCCTTTAGTAAAATTCATTGCCCGTACGCTGTGGGTGTGTGGTTCCTCACTCACCGTGGGAGACATCCAGCCCGATCTCCACGGCCAGCAAGAGCCCATCACCTGCACGCCAACGCCTGAGCCCATCACCTGCACGCTCCCACCAGAGCCCATCGTCTGCTCACCAGAGCCTGCACACCGCATCAGCCCTGCCGCCAGATCGGTCCCTGGACTTCCCCGGCTGATATCCGGTATGACTGATCCCCCACTGATATCGGTGCGACTGGCCCAAAAGAAGGCTGCCGAGGCTGGGGTTCAAGTCAGCCACATCCAGCCAGAGCCTGAGCCCGTCGCCTGCCCGCCAGAGCCTGAGCCTGTCACCTGCCCGCCAGAGCCTGATCCCAGCCCCAGGCTTCCTGATGTGCTGGCCCCGTCCAGTTCCGAGTTTCCTGATATGCTGGTCCCGTCCAGCCCTGAGTTTCCTGATATGCTGGTCCCGTCCAGCCCCGAGTTTCCTGATATGCTGGTCCCGTCCAGCCCCGAGTTTCCTGATATGCTGGTCCCGTCCAGCCCTGAGTTTCCTGATATGCTGGTCCCGTCCAGCCCCGAGTTTCCTGATATGCTGGTCCAATCCAGCACGGAGCCCGTTGACCCAGAGCCAGAGCCCGTTGACCCAGAGCCAGAGCCCGTTGACCCAGAGCCAGAGCCCGTTGACCCAGAGCCAGAGCCCGTTGACCCAGAGCCAGAGCCCGTTGACCCAGAGCCAGAGCCCGTTGACCCAGAGCCAGAGCCCGTTGACCCAGAGCCAGAGCCCGTTGACCCAGAGCCAGAGCCCGTTGACCCAGAGCCAGAGCCCGTTGACCCAGAGCCAGAGCCCGTTGACCCAGAGCCAGAGCCCGTTGACCCAGAGCCAGAGCCCGTTGACCCAGAGCCAGAGCCCGTTGACCCAGAGCCAGAGCCCGTTGACCCAGAGCCAGAGCCCGTTGACCCAGAGCCAGAGCCCGTTGACCCAGAGCCCGTTGACCCAGAGCCAGAGCCCGTTGACCCAGAGCCAGAGCCCGTTGACCCAGAGCCAGAGCCCGTTGACCCAACGCCAGAGCCAGAGCCCGTTGACCCAACGCCAGAGCCAGAGCCCGTTGACCCAGAGCCAGAGCCAGAGCCCATTGACCCAGAGCCAGAGCCCATTGACCCAGACCCAGAGCCCGTTGACCCAGACCCAGAGCCCGTTGACCCAGACCCAGAGCCCGTTGACCCAGACCCAGAGCCCGTTGACCCAGAACCCGTTGACCCAGCGCCCGTTGATGTCAAGTCAGTTCCCGATCATGAGCCTGTCCTCCCCAAGAAAATTTTGGGGGGGCGCCATACGCCTTCGCCGTGGCCGGCCAAAGATCCACGGAGGCCCGAAAAGATAACACCGCCATGGCCACCTGAAGGGTCTTCACCGCCATGGCCACCTGAAGGGTCTTCACCGCCATGGTCACCTGAAGGGTCTTCACCACCACGGCCACCTGAAGGGTCTTCACCGCCGTGGCCACCTGAAGAGCCAGCACCGCCCTGGACGCCCGAGGGTCCCACAGCTCCGCCTTGGACGCCCGAGGGTCCCACAGCTCCGCCTTGGCCACGCCCACAGCCTGCTCCGCCTTGGTCACGCCCACAGCCTGCTCCGCCTTGGCCACGCCCACAGCCTGCACCATCGTGGCCACGCCCACAGCCTGCACCGTCGTGGCCACGCCCACAGCCTGCACCGCCGTGGCCACGCCCACAGCCTGCTCCGCCCTGGAGGCTTCCTGGACCTACACCATGCCCTCGTCAGCCTCCAGGGCGCCCACCCTCCCACCCCTTTGGATGTTATACGGCGCGAGGACGCGCCTTCGGGAGGGGGGAGGTAGTGTCACGTTTTGATGTGTTCTGTTTATCTTTTGTGATCTTGTTTCCCCCTGTCTTTGTGGTTTTTGGTTTAGTCCTGTTAAGTTTTCCCGCTCCTCGTTTGTGTCCAATTTTATGCACCTGTTTTCAGTTAATTATCTTGTTTGGTTCAGTGTATTTAAGCCCTGTGTTTTCCCTCAGTGTTGGTCGATCGTCGTCCATGTGTGGTTGTGTGTTTCTGATTTCCTGGAGTTTTGTTCCTGTTTAAGTTTAGAAAGTTTTCATTTTGTTATTAAAACATTTATATTGAAGCTTTCGTGTCCTCGTCTTCAGCACCTGCACAAACCCTGACAGCGTTATAATGAATTAAATATTAAACTCACAATTTGTTTTTAATTTGCAATACATTTTAAAATTGCTATTTCTGTCATGTCTTTGGGTGCTACTAATCTCTATCTAACCTGAAAAATGTCAATTTTTAATACCTATTGCAGGTCTATTTAAAAAAAAAATCTGCTTTCAATTCTGCTATTGCAATGTTTTTTTAATTAGTAATCAATCATTTCCATTAGGATAGACACCCTGTTAATTAACACTATCCCCGGTTTCACAGACTCTTTTTGTGAAATCGGGCCTAAACGTAAATCCATTTAAGTGTCTGTTCTTAACCAGAGCTTATTTCTGAAAGTTGTGTACACTTTTATAGAATTACTTCCTTAAATTACAACACAAGCATACAGATTTTTTAAAGGTTACATATCTCAAAGTACTGCTTAACATAAATGACCCAGGTCATGTCATTTAAGAATATAATTAAATTCGCTTTTAACTTTTTTGAAGGAAAATGTGAGTGGAGCAGAGCTCTTTATCTCAATGCTTGAATGTAAAGGGTGGTTGAAGTTTACTGAATGGTGTATAGTGCATTACTATGCGGTTGCTGAGGTGTTCTTATTGGACTGTAGTGCGTTGCTATGCTGTTGCTAATGTGTACTTATTGGACTCAGAGCTGTTGAAAAACAGTTAAGACACTCCCATAGACTTCCATCGGAATAATGTGAGCAATACTTCAATACCATAGCCAAATTCTAGTTGTCATATTTAACGATTTTAGTCTTTTTGTTAAAATATTTTTTATTTTAAAAATTGCACACATTCACTCTTTTTCGTATGTCTAATATGTCAAAAATGCAAAATGTTTGTTATCTTGTCACATTCAGTTATTGGGCCCTATTTTAACGATCTGAAACGCAAGTGTCAAAGCGCAAAGCGCAAGTACCTTTGTGGGCGGATCCCGGCGCTGTTGCTATTTTCCCAGCGGGATAAATGCCTCTTGCGCCTGGCGCAAATCTAAAAGGGGTTGGTCTAAAGTAGCTTCATTATTCATAGGTGTGGTTTGGGCGTAACGTGAAATAAACCAATCAGAGCGTCATCCAACATACCCTTTAAGAGCAGGTGCGCATGTTGCATGGCGGATTGTTATTATTATGGCGCATAACCAGGCGCGCGCCAGGAGCGGTTCAAAGCCGAGGAGATCGATCGGAGATAACGATGTTATCGTCAGGGCCGTAAAAGAAAGAGAATTGACATTGGGGATGGGACAAACCCACCCAAATCAATAGAAAAAAATATGAGAAAGCTCAACTTAACTGGCAAGTTAAAGAGTAAGGTTTTTAATGTACTTACATTATGGTAAAGGTGATTTCGCAGTCTTCAGATTTTTTTTCCCTGGTTTTTGACGGACAAACTAATTTGTCAGATGTCCTTATATACATATGTGTCTTGCCAGTGCCACTATTGGGCAAACAGGTCTGATCCGTCATACAATTTGCCTGAAAAATTTGGGTAAATGTGTAAGCTAGATTTATGCCTATTTTTTCACATCTTCATGGACACCACAATGATTTCCCTCGTGTGGTAATATATTTCCTTGTTATAATGTATGATTTGCAAAAATAAAAACTGCTGCTGTGTTGATGAGAGAATCAAAGTGTATGCGCGTTGTGCACCCACTACATTATGGCCAAGTATGCCACTTAAAATAGCATTATGAACAACGCGCAACGCGCCACTGATTTTAGACTTTTTTTTGGTCAGTGGCGGAATTGCTTTCTGGAAGTGCAAAATAGCACTAGGGAATGTTTGCGCCGAAACACGCCTCCTTTTTGCGCTGACCCGCCCAGGGAGCGCAAGTTCATTTCCTAGTTTACCGACGTGCGTCTGTGGAGGGAAAAGCCCGCTTTGCGCGGGTGCAAAATAGGAATGATACATGCGTCAGTGTACAAAGTCATTTGCGCCGGGTGCAAGATAGAGCCCATTGTGTTAATCGTGATAGGATGTTCAATTCAAAATGGCGAAATTTTATATAAAGTTGAGTAGTTTGCATCGCTGGATATTACTATTGGTTAGTTGTCAAATTTTAAATGTTAAGCTGCTTACCACCACACTCTTCCGCGCTCGTCTTCTGTAAACAAGACCTGCCTTCTTTGATTTGATTGGTTAATTTGACATTGACGAGCACTGTTAGACTCCTGAGGAGGAGCCTAAAATATTTACATTTGTCATTCTAACAACAACAAACAGCTTTACTCATTCTACCCACTAAAATAATAAGACATATAAAATAAGAAAATTTTAATAGTACAAAATCACAATTGGCTCTGATCTGAGGGGGCAGGTACCAGGAATTGCTGCAAATATAGTGAAGTCTATCCTCCTTAAACACATTCAAAGAGATTGACAGCGCAGAGTTGTTTGGAACTATTGAGAGCCCCATGAACCACGTGACCATGTGGCAGCAAGATTAAAGCATGTCGCAACTCTGTTTTTCAACGACTCTGATTGGACTGTAGTGCGTTGCTATGCGGTTGCTGAAGTGTTCTTATTGGTTTGTAGTTAGTTTCTATGTGGTTGCTGATGTGTTCTGATATGGATTGTTTAAAAGGTTAAATAAAAGTAGCAGAAATAAAAATAAATGTATATAAGGTAAATGTATGTGTTGTCAGTTCATAAATAAATGTAACCGGTTATGACAGGCCTCACTCTTCATGGTTCATCAGAAATACCAACCCATTCACAAACAAAAAGCAGTTTGCATGCCAATAGATAAAGCTAATGGACATGGCAGAGAAACAATACAATCTCCCAAGTGCAATTTATGCCTGACTAAGAAGCCAAAAGAAACACAAGCATTGTTCTTTCCGCTCCTTTTTCATTTTTTTCATTCCTTAGACACCATAGCACACAACCCTCTTTCTGTCACACAGCAGTAAACAAATGTTAGGAGAGTCGTGCATTTATTAATTCAAAATAGACAAAAGCCAGTCCCTGGTTCAAGGTAAAAACAAAACAAGCCAAAAGAGAAGCTTCCTTGCATTTCCTCTTACCTCTAAACCCCTGCCATGATCAGTTACGGTCTTGGAAGTCATTGAATATGCGCTGTGACATTACCGTGTTTATTTATTTATTTATTTGTATTATGCTAATCAGTTTTGCTGGTATTTTGGCTCATTGTCCTGATTAAGACGTCTTACGCAAACCACTCTGAAGAGTATGCAAAGCAGACCCCGCTAAAGGTGGCGAAGTATTCTTCTGTGCCGTTTGCTGATGTGTTGTGGCCTTGAGCATTCCATTGTCACTTTTTTTCTTTGTTTTACCTAGTTTTCTTGGTAAATTCACATTTACCTGTCTGCTAATGAAACCGCGAATTGCAGAAAGAGAATGAATTCAGTGCTAGGAAACCTGACCGTAGTTTGACATAAAAAGTTAAGCAAATGCTAAATATAATGTAATTGCCTTCCGCTTCGAGTGACATATAGGATGTATCAGGTGATTTGTTCCATTAAACTGGGTAAAGTGTGGAGGGCATTAGTTCATACTTCCTTAGAGGGAAAATCCTCTTTAAATGTTAAATAAAGTGAGGTGTTCAAATCATGCTCCACATGGCAGGGACGAAGCCATCTGTTTTAAGATAAATTTGGCACAAAATGAGGCCCTAATCACTACTAAGAAGGAACTTCACTTTGGGAGATTTGTTTAGTCTCTTCCTCTCCACATATCTGCATGTACAGTATTTGGGAAAAGGCGGTGACAGTGACACAGTGGCAAGGCCCATCAGCGATGAGTCTTACTAATGTGAAATAATATTCATACTGAAATGTCTCATTTTACTTGATAAGTGTGTGGAAAGATCAGGTTGGGTTATAATCTGCTAAAAGGCGATGTTCTGTGAAAGACTAAGGCACTTTTCTGCATGAAAATTAGATTTCAGCTTCAAGTTGTGTTGTTGTGACCGCATGCTCGAAATGCACCAATGAATATGAATGGTTTGTGATTAAAGATCACTGTCAGTGTGCACATGTCTTCCACCAAAATGTGTGCATCATGCTAAAAACCAATTTTTACCTGATGACAGATTCATGTTCATGCAATACAACAGAAAAATTACATTATGTGACCTGTCAGCTGCATTATTATTAGAATTAATGGCAAAGTCTCACTGTCTGTATTGTCTTGTGGCTGGATTTCATCGCTTCCAATATGCGCTGCTGTATTTTCCTTTAACGCGTGAAGATTTTTATATTTTGTCATGAAACTATTTATATACTGAGTGCTTTTTTGGAGTAACAGACACAAACAGAAACTACAGTGTGAATTATATTTGCTTGACAGTTCAAAGAAAACACTCTCGTTCACTAATGCATGTGTTTTTGCAGGCCACAAGGATGCAAAACAATTTAATTGCATGTACCCAGGTTTTATGCACATATATGAGATCCAATGTGTTGATTATGTTTGACTGTTCTTACTCAATAAGATTTGTATTAGATCTCAAATCAGTGAGTTCAGTGTCACTACTTATGATTTCTTGCCTAACTATCTTGGTAAGGCATGGTAAGAAAATAGACTGAAACATTAAAGTAATGGAAATATTATGGCAGATGCCTGTCTATCCTGTTCTTTTAGCTTATCTTAAGCAACGTTAAGACATTGAGTCTCTGAGTTCCTATAATATGGGACAGAATATGTTAATTAATTTAGTCAAACGAATATGAGCTGTGGGTTTGGATTAAACAAATTAAAGGAAAGGCAGATCCCATGGCAGAGGGGACTGGCTTTGGCTCAGTTTGACTTCTGAAAGCTGTTACGGTTATTAAGTTGCAGTTGAAATGCAATCATACTTCTTATCCTTGATCAAAGCACTTTATACCTTTCCAACGTACTGTGGGTCCGAGCCCATGTACTCCTCAAGCACAAAGAACTGGTTCCACACCCAGCCCCTCTTGACCCTCTGGAATCCTCTGGAACCTCCATTTGTTCCTGCCGCCGATGGCCCCGTCTGGCTGTGGGACCACTCTTGCCCTGGCCTGCTTTGGAAGGGAGCGCAGGAGCTCTGCTCAAAGAGGAAGCACAGGAACAGCAGCAGGCAGTTCCTCCTCAGCATTGGGCGGACTGTTATGGCGCTGTTCCCAGGTCAAGGTCCAGAGGAAAAAGGTGCGAGACAAGAGATCCAGGGCTCCGAGGCTCACAAGCTGGAGCGTGAATCCAGTAGAGAGGAGGTAAGGGGTCCGGTGCTCTACCACTCCCCTCGCTGGAAATTTGGCTCAAGTCACCCAGGTAATAAATTCATCACCTGCAACTGAAAAAAGAGAAATCAGTTTTGTAGCTATGCAGGATATTTTTTTTCTTTAATAGCTACAATATACATTTTGTGGAATGTAGTCATCTAGAGATATCCGTGACCCTGTTTTGACCCCTGTTTGGCATCTGAAAAGATCAAAGCACAGTAAAAGCACGGCAACATAAATGCTTAATGCATCCTCTAAAATGCTCTATTGCTGCTGTGGAATGCTGTCTTTCTATTAATACTGCTGTACATTCACAGCATGACCATTCTTAGAGAGATCTGGAATTGCATAGTGAATAGCTGTCATAGTGGATATGCATGCAGGCCACTTCTTTTTTTTTTTGCTCACGGATTTAAAATCCGTGCTCGAATAGAGGTACACTCGGTATTGAGGATTTGGGGTGCAACATCAATATTTAGGGCTTTAGGGAAATGACTGAGGTGGCATCTAACGGCATCTAACCCCCTAATCGCTCCCCGGGCGCCACAGCATAATGGCTGCCCACTGCTCCGGGTGTGTCACGGTTTGCTGTGTGTGTGTGTGTGTGTGTGTGTGTGTATGTGTGTGTGTGTGTGTGTGTGTGTGTTCACTACTCATACACTGCTCCTAATGTGCGTGCACTAACTTGGATGGGTTAAATGTAGAGGACAAATTCCGAGTATGGGTTACCAAATGTGACCTTCACATGTCACTTTCACATGTACTTGCACTTAATAACTAAATAAATGTTTTGATAATTCAACATCTTTCATTAAATGTGTTTTGCTTACCAAGACGACAGTTTAAAATAACTGTTTTATATATTAATATATATTTAAAATCTATTTCTGTAATGTCATAGCTGAATTTTCAGCATCATTACTCCAGTCTACAGTGTCACATGATCCTTCAGAAATCATTCCAATATGATTTCTGAAGGATCATATGACACTGAAGACTGGAGCCATAATGCTGAAAAGTCAGCTTTACCATCGCAGAAATAAATTACATTTTAAAATACATTAAAATAGAAAACAGTAAACTGTTAACTCAAATAGAAAAGATGTGGTAACACTTTATTTGAAGGGGTGTGCATAAGACTGACATGACACTGTCATAAACATGACATAACACATGTCATAAACATGAAGGAGTCTTTATGAATGTTTATGACTGTTGTCATTAAGTGTCATTCGGTAAATTATGACACTTTCAATTCAAAGTTGACATTGTTTAAAATGTCTTTGTTATGACAACTTGACATTACCCAAGACAAAAATGTCTTGATTATGACAACTTGACATTAACAAAGACAGAAATGTCTTTGTTAAGACAACTTGACATTAACCGAGAAATCATAACCTGTCAACCTGTCACAACTTTGGCCGTCATGACACCATTATAACTGTGTCATGAATATTTTACTTGTCCTCAAGTAAAGTGGAACACATTGTACTAGTTATAAAGATGTCATTAATAGTTATTACCCTGCAAAATGCTTGAAGTTTGATAATTAGACCTGTTATGACATATTTGTGACAGGTTGACAGGTTATGATTTCTTGGTTAATATCAAGTTGTCATAACAAAGACATTTCTGTCTTTGTTAATGTCAAGTTGTCATAATCAAGACATTTTTGTCTTGGGTAATGTCAAGTTGTCATAACAAAGACATTTTTGTCTTTGTTAATGTCAAGTTTTCATAACAAAGACATTTTAACAATGTCAACTTTGAATTAAAAGTGTCATAATTTACCGAATGACACTTAATGACAACAGTCATAAACATTCATAAAGACTCCTTCATGTTCATGACAGGTGTTATGTCATGTTTATGACAGTGTCATGTCAGTCTTATGCACACCCCTTCAAATAAAGTGTTACCAAAGATGATAACATGCTCCAGTTGAAATTCAACTATCATTTAGCTGATTTATGTAGTGTTGTAATGGATTTGAAAGGATTTGTATAAGAAGTACCATTGGCCCATCACTTGTTATCCGTATGGTTTAGATACATATTTGTTTTAGTAGTAATAGTATTAGAGCTGTGCTGATACAATCATATAGATAGATCAATATTTTTATTTTGTGCATCCATATCATGTCCAACAGATCGATTGAAGAAGCAAGTCATCCAAATAAGCACAGAGATCCACTCTGTTATGGACACACTGGGTGTGTTTAATGCTGTTTCAGTCACAATCCAATTTATGATGTTGTTTTGCCATTGCAGTGCATTGAATCGTGACATATTTATACTGATCATATCATATTTTAAGGTAGTTGTCGATAACCCAGTCCTAAAAAGTGTTATTAATAGGTTATTAATATGAAAAAAGGTAATTGCGACTACTTTTGGTAAATTAGAACTTGAATGTGACTTTTTATTCTTTATAACTTATGGCATGCTCTGACAAGAACTATACAGTTTTTCTGTCACTTTCACACACGCACACACTTGTCACTACGTACAGTTTAATGGGAAAATGTAGCGAACATTTATCTGTGAATCATTATCATATCATGTTAAGAATAACCTTTGTCACTTTGTTAGCAAAAAGCAATTCCATTAAAGTCAGCAATTTTGCACAGAAGCTGTCACCAGGAGCAGCTTGCAATTATTGCTCAGATCCATCAAGGATTGTAACGAGCTAGTGGTTATCTGAGAATCTCTGCCTAGGAACGCGTTCAACAAGATGTGTCAGGTTCCTAAATTACCATGATTAGATGGTAATTTAATCAAACAGTTAGTTTCTCTGAGAAAGGGACAACGCATATTCCCCTTGTTCAAAAACAAAAATAGCAAATAAACCTTTCAGCGTGCATTTGGATGACATTAAACCATATTTGAGATGCAATGGACCACGGTACATCCAAGAGCAGAGACAAATCATGTAACCATAATTACTGGGGACTGTCATATCTTCAGAGATTGATGCCATAGGCAATTTAGCACTGTTTGAGATCAGTTCAGACTATTTTGTGAGGGAGGGAAAGCCTTCCAATTGGACACTCTTGCTCTGCTAATAAAATGTCCTTGTTTTAGAAGGACCACTACCAAACTTACACTAACAGTTTGGTGTCTGTGAGATTGTGTAGTATCTAATGCGTTTATTTGATCATTCAAAATACAATAAAACACTAATATTATGAAATAGTATTATAATTTAAAATAGCTGTTATTTATTACTATGATGACAAAGCAGAATTTTCAGCATTATTAGTATATACTGCAGTGTCACATTGTCCTTCAAAAATCAATCTAATATGTTGTCAATTTGGTGTCAAAGAAACATTTTCTTTACTATAAATGTTGGAAACAGTTGTGCTGCTGAAAGATGTATTAAAAATAGTAATATTCTGTAATATAAAACATGTATTTACTCTGTCACTTTTGATAAATTTAATGCATCCTTATTTTTTTTGCACAGAAAAAAATATATATATACATACAATTTTTTTTATACCATTGTTAAAGTCCCCATGTAGTCAATCATTTTATCCCTTAAAACTCATCTTTGATCATCAAAATTAGACATGTAGGTGTTTTGTCCTTGAAAAAAATATATTTTCATGCCTTAAAATAGCTTGAATGTAAGTCTACACCCTTGGCTCATTTAGTATACTCGGTACTATGAATGTGCATAAGCCCGCCTCCACTCACTCACACCAGCTCAGAGATCCACTCATTGATGATCACACGATGACGTGATTGGTTACAAGGTAGTTTGTGACATAAGAAAAACCTTCAATTTGAGACTGTCTTTGGTTCACTGCAGTTTTAAGGAGAAAATACTCAGCAATGGTGTTCACTTACACATAGTTTGTCTTAAAGCATATTTAAAACACCACATCGACATATAAACACTTTTAAAACTTTGATTTTTACCACAGGGGGACTTTAAAATTGTATATTATATATATATATATATATATATATATATATATATATATATATATATATATATATATATTATATATATATATATATATATATATATATATATATATATATATATATATATATATATATATATATTTAGCCTTTTTGATCTTAGGTAATGTCAAGGGGCTGAAAGAGACATATACGAGGCCGCTGCTCTCATACAAATGAGGCACTTGGATGATGTATTTGTCTAATCCATGGCCAGACATGAAAGTATATGAAATCTGCATTTACATTTAATGCTGTGGTTAAATAATACAGTTCAGTAGTCATCCTCTACCTCCTGATGCGATGCTGTAACAGATGTACTGTATATATCTGCGAGCCTGTCCTCAACACCTCATCGATCTTGTAAATCCAGTTCACCCATAAGATTTTAAACATTTTCAGTTTCGCTAGCTCTCACACCAATGCCAACCCAATAATTCTCCGATATGCCTGAGTGCATCTCGCCTCTCCTCTGTGCTTCATTGGCTGCGGGATTGATCGCTAGCTATTTGTGCCCAGGTCAATGTGCTTATCAGTTTGCCAGCGCTGAACCCCACCTGCTACCACCCAGTGGTAGTTTGGCAGCATTCAAGTGCATCAAGTGTAAACAGTAAGCCAGGCCTGCCAGGTTTCTCAGTTAGCTCACAATAGATCTGGAGGTGCTGGCACACCAAGAGTGGTCGGAGGAGGCCAGAGAAAGGAGTAGCTCTTAAAATCTGCCAGACTTGATACTCCTGCAGGGGAGGTGTTATTGGAAAAGCAGTTGACTTCTAATCCCTGGATGCTCTCAGACGAAACAGCCTTTTTCAAAGCCAAAAAAAAAATCAAAGAGACACTTCAGACTGGTTCATATAGAGCGAGACACGGCTGGTGAAATTTAACCTGCCTGTTTTAATCAAGAAGCAAACGTGAAAATGATTCAGAGTCATACATTTAAGCGATGGTTATAAAATATCTGCAGTAACTTCAGGCTCCATCTCCCCAATGAAATGTGCCTTGCTAAATCAGATTAGATTACATATTTACTATCTAATGTACTATGCAATGTATGCTTAGTATTTGCTATGCAGTTTGTGAATGAAGATAGCAAACAGAGGAATGTGCGTTTGTGTCTTATCTTGATAGGAACACATGAAACAGTCTCTGCACATCTGAATGCTTATTTCAAGTGGCATTTTAAACACAAAGTCTTCCACTAAAAGAAAATATCTTTCTGTCATTGTAGATCTGGGTATAAGAGACTTCAGAATAATCCATATCAATATTTCAACATGCTGTGACTGACTGTGCAATATACTTGTTCAATCATCTTGGCTGTGTATGTCATTTCAAATTAAATTACATTAAACTGACTTAAAATTAATTATTTTGGATCCCTGCCCATAAGGCTATGGCTTTTTCATACTTCTTCAAGACAAGAACATCTGTTCAACTGTAACATGCAATTTCACTGTGTAGGCGAACGCGTGGTGCATCTACAGTATATAGTTCGATTGATTTTAAAATGTCCCTATACAATGTTAAAGACAAGCCTACGTCCTTGATTCCACCGCAAGCAGAAGGCTTATATCAACACTTTAGAAACCTCTGTCACTTCAGCATAGATTGAGGTAACCTGAAGTCAAACTCATCCCAGTCATTCGACGCCTGGGAAACACATATCTCTCTTCGCCAAGAGACTTTGCAGGAGACTGCTCTGAATTTCACTCAATTACAGAATCACTTCAGCAGTTCTAGCCTAGTCATTCGGTCTAAATGCGGCTGATTTAAACGGAGGCCTGTGCCAGTTGCGTCATATCACTTTTGGAAGCGGTAGGCCTAATGTAAAATTATTTAGTGGAGCAAAATAGCATCCGTTCACTGACTGATCTCACCGCACAGAGAGAATGTGGACCGGCAGGGAGAGGGAAGCATTCACGCTGCATTTCAAGGAGACGACTGACTGCAGTAGATGAATTCCCAGACAGCCCCAGACTGCCAGCCTCCATTACATTCTTCCAATCTCCATAACCTGAATGACTTAAACGCATCTGGACATTTAGGCTAATTAAGGTTCCATGATTGATCCTGTTAAGCAATTAAAGGATTGGATTAAACAAAGTTCAAGGAAAACCAACCCATCAGCAGGAGTTCATTTGATGATTTGCATTTAATTAGCGTTGGTGGGTCTGGGCAAATTACCTAGCCTAAATTTGCCAGTCTGAGAAGGCGTGATCCAGACTAAAAATATCGATCCTATGTGCGAGTTTGTTGTTGTCCTTGGAGATATTCTCAGATGCGTTCAATATTTATTTCACGATTAAGGAATTTTCTGAAATATTGACTCTAAAATTCCGGCAGAACAGGATCTCTAGAAAGAGAACAGTGAAGCTTCAAAGATTTCAAGTTGTAATTCCAGTACACTTAATGTAAGATGTTACCGACACAATTCAAAGATTAATTAAATTGGTCATCATTTTCCTATTTGTATAACTCTATTAGAAATGTTGGTAACACTGTACAGTAAGGTCTCATTTGTAAACAAAATTGTAAATTAAGTAGTTAACATGAACTTGAACTATCTTTTGATTTAAAAAAATATTAGTAATTAGTAATATAGGAATTAACATTAAGACTATTTTATAAATTAAAAACCTTAATGTAAAGTGTTACTGACAATTTAAAGAATTGTCTTTTTCCCATGCAATTTTAATTTAGACCAACTTTGTAACGGACTAAATAATTAATTAAAAATATATTTCTAATTCTAAAGATTCATTCAGGAATTAAACATTGTTTCTTCACCAACAATAGTTAGGTACGAACCACTTTTGTGAAAGTTTTATTGTTTTTGCATCCTTTTTGAAGCTTGACAGTTTCATTGTTATTGCATGGAAAATAATAAATAATACAATTGTTTAATTTCTTCTTTTGTGTTCCTCTAAAAAAAAGGTCATTTGGGTTTAAAACAACAAGAGGATGGTTAAATTATTGACAATTTTCTCTTCTTTTAAGTTTAAGCATCAGTATCGAACTATAATGTTATGAAAACCACTGTTTTAGAAAATGTCTATTATATGTCTTTCAAAGTTCCATTCTAAATTGATTATAATTTGCATAATTCTATAAGTCATTGCCAGTTTAATTCAATTAGAACTTGTCTTGCTGACACCCATTGTCTTCGACTAATTTCAATAGACCTGAAACGACGCTGGCACAGGAGAGAAGACTTTATCAAGGTTATGCAGCATTTCCCCTTTCACTTACACCCGCAAGATGCTGCTTTAAAGTCCAAACTCATCAGCCGGTTTCTTCTCCTCCTCCTCCACCTGTGCTCGCGATCAAGACAAGCTGTCACGACGTGGGTCGTCCGAGTGACGGTGAGGGTCAGTGCTTATTCTGTGCTGACATAATGGGATATGACTGCTCCCGCAGTTCCGGGAGAGTCCAGAACGCTCCGCCGGTCGTTTACGACGGGCCGCGTTGAGCCGCATGCTTGATGAGAGCGCGCTTCATTAGCATGTGTCAAGCCTTGCGTTTGGAGCCCTGACCTGCATGTTGGCTCTCGATAACACGGAGCCTGGGCCTGACAGCATTCCCTGAGTGTTGCCCGACGTTCCCCATTCTCATCACCTTCAATAATCAGCGAGCATATGGCTCGCCGAGCTGCCGCCACCGATTAGGAGGCGGGAGACGAAACTCCCTGGGAAAGTTATTAGTTGTCAGGCCTGTCGTAAACATGATTAACTGATAAGCAGCTGCAACTGTGGCAAACTGGAGAAAGAAAGATGGAGCTCATCTGGATGAAGACCTTAATCTAAAATCTGTTTATCACTCAACAGTAAATGTGGTATTTTAATTGTGTCGATGGCACAGGTGTTTGCCTGTGTGTGTGTGTGTGGTGACTGTATGGTGAGTAATATTGTATTAGGCATAGAAGTCAGGGCTGTTTTAATTAAGGTAAATGGATCCTTGGGATTCTTTGGGGAATTTTAGAATGATAGCATAGCAATTCTTGTTTCTCTCGTCTCCTATGTACTTGGCAGCATACTGTAAATCTTGGGGGACAGCAAACCATGAATCAGGGCTTTAGCTACAAATTGATATATATTGTGCATGAGTGTTTGTATTAGTTTGTATTTGCACATGTGCATTTTCAAACAATTCCATAGACACTGACATGGATGGTATTAAATACAGAAGCTTGTTCCAGACTTGGATAAATTGCAATTGTGTGTTTATCTCACAGTTCTGGGAGAAAAAAAAAGTCAGAATGCAAGATATAAACTCACAATTGCGAGAAAAAAGTCTGAATTGCAAGTTTAAATATCTTTATAACTTGCAATTGTGTGTTTATATCACTATACAAATTTCAGAATTGTGAGATTTTAACTAATTTTTACATTGTGGCGGAAACAAGTTAACATGGATGGATGATGTGGGGTGGATGGATGGATGGATGGATAGTCCATAATTTTCCAAGTGGGATTTGCTTTGGGAAATGTCACTTTGTCATAGACATTTATGAATAATTCACCATGCAAACTTCCAAACATATTACTCACCATTATAAAATGTTCAGCCGAGATTTATGTGTCAATAAAATGGCCTTAAAAATATGTCACCAGTAGCATTTGAGTCTAAGATGTAATTTGCAATGCAAACAGGCGGTAAACATACAGAATGGTACTTGAGTTTTAAAGGATGCAGAGAATGCAAGATGCTCTCCGAAGAGAGTTATTTGTAGACAAGCAGTTTGGAGAAATATATTATCCTATAAATGACCAGGAGCATGCAAATTATACGTCATCAAATACTCCAGCGGTTTATATTGGTCAGTTAGGATGGATTGCTTTCACATGAACTGTACCCCTGACCACCTTTTGTAAGACCTTGTAAAAACACGGTTGTTGTGTATCACTGAGTTGAAGCCAAAACTGGAGGGAGGAGAAAGACAGGACAAAGACTTAAAGGGTACCTATCAAGGATTTTTGAAAATTACCTTTCATGTAGTGTGTAACATAGATCTAAGTGAACGAAAACATCCTGCAAAGTTTTAAATATGAAAGTTCACCGTATACAAAGTTATTGTCTCTCAAAAGTAAGAGTCGACTCTGAGTCGCTGATATGAATCGATAGACGAACGATGCATTTTCTCTAACTTTCGTTCGTCACTTGTACAAGTTATTTGAATAAGACACGCCCACTCATTGCGCGCGCCAGAAAACAGTGAAAACAACATGTCGACGAGCTGTTCTGAAGTGCGAATCAAAAGCGAACTTTGTTTTCACTGCCCAGGGACGAGCATGTGAAGAATCTGGCTAGAGTTTATATTTACAACTATACCACACAGGTATAGCCACCTTGAGCTGTGTTCGCGTTATTTTAATGAGGATTCCTTTACAAACATAAATGCTTTCAAGTGTGGATTCGCGAGTCGCCTGATACTGAAGGAACGTTCAGTACCAAGTTTATTTGGATCAGCTTCCTCCTCCGAATCACAACCTGTAAGTACTGTTAATAATTGTTGCTGTTATGGTTTTGTAGCATGCTCAATAAGGTGTGTGGTGTGTGTGTGTGTGTGTGTGTGTGTGTGTGTGTGTGGTGTGTGTGTGTGTGTGTGTGTGTGTGTGTGTGTGTGTGTGTGTCAGTTACGCTCAACGCAAGGTCTCCAAGCTGTGTGTGTGTGTGTGTGTGTGTGTGTGTGTGTGTGTGTGTGTGTGTGTGTGTGTGTGTGTGTGTGTGTGTGTGTGTGTGTCAGTTGCTCAGCGCTTAGGTCTCCAAGCTGTGTGTGTGTGTTTTTTGAAATATGTAAAATGTTTGTCATTGGTATTGGAGTTGCATTAAAGAATATAGCGTATTGTAGTACTGCAGTGCTTTATCAATATGTTTAAGCTTTGGGTTAACGCGAAAAATAACTGACAGGGTCATCTGACCAATCACCGCAGAATAGCGTCACGCAAAGGCGGGGTTTGAAAAAGTCGTCAAACGAATCATTTGGGAATCGCGGAGCAAATCAGGTAAAAATAAATGCATATTATAAGACAACAAAAGTGTTTTTTGTCATTGTATGCATGTAAAACTGTTGTTGGGGACTCCCAGAACAACATTAGGAACATTTTAAATGCCATAATAGGTACCCTTTAAAAAAAATAGTGTTTGTATAAAGACAGGCTGAGAAAACAAAGATGGAAAGAGCTAATAAAGTGTGTACCAGACTCAACCAGGCTAATAAATAATCAAGAAAGGGCTCATGAATTTAACAAAAGGATAAAAAAGAAGCTGAATCCGGTTGCAGAACTTTAGACTCCAAACTCCAGAACTCCATATAGGATGAGTGCAGGGTCATCAGTCTTTAGGTCCATTTCCTTGTAAATGGAAGACCTTTCTGAAATGTGTACATCTGCTAAAATATAGGGTATTTGTCAAAGTTTAGGAGCACTAGCATATAGATGATCTCAAAGCTAATAGACAAAAACTCCAGATCTCTAACTTCAACAAAGAACCTGCAAAGCCACACTAGGTTTGATCATTCAAGATGCGTGCCAGTGGATTGCAGTGCCAAGCTCAGGGGCACAGGCCATCACACCCGAGTACGTCTGAATCACAGCCAAGCTGGTCTTCATTTGGTCTGTGATGCTGAGTCATCAGATTTCTTTTACTCAAGTCCTCACGCTTTTCCCTTGTTTCACTCATCTACTTCCCCTTGTTCCACATTGTACTGCTGTCAGTCTGAGCGACATTTAAGAACAGTGATCAATGCCTGCAAATGGATATTTGGTTGTGTGTTTTTGTTCAAGCTTTGACTCAAAGGGTTATTAAACAATTCACTGGTTATATTTTGGCGCAGGGCAATCATTGTAAAGCAGTTCTACATGATTATGCGGTCGATACTCAGAAAGCAACAAAGACTAAAGGTATATAAGAAAATACAGAAGATCAAATACGATCTTAATGTCACAAGTTTACAATAACACTTGGCAGCATGCTGTTTAGAACATTGCAATGTCAGAAATCAATCAGGGAGCAGGGCAAAATGCCACAAATGAGCAGAAAAAAGGCCTTATAGTGAATTTATATTTTAAAATATTATTTTATGGGTTTGGTACTTCTGCGTCTAGCAGTTTCAGAATGGGGTGTTTATAGATATTGGCTAAGGGATTCTATCATAGTGTTAAGCGCTACCATTTCAAAGTTTGCTGGTCGTTATAATTATTTTATTTGTATTCATGTATTTATTAAAAAAATTGATGAATTGAATTGATCAAAAGTGGCAGTAAAGACAATGTTATAAAAAATCGAATAAATGCTGTTGTTTTGAGCTTTCTATTGCTCAAAAAATGCATCACAGTTATAACTGTTTTCAACATTGATAATAATAATAATAAATGTTTCTCAAGCAGCAAATCAGCATATTAGAATAATTGTTGAAGGATCATGTGACACTGAAGACTGGAGTAACGATGCTAAAAATTCAGCTTTACATCTTAAAATATTAAAATATAAATTTGATAGAGAAATAATATTTCAAAATATTATTGTTTTTACTGTACTTTAGATTAAAAAAGCCTTTAAGCACAAGAGTATTTCTTTCTAATACATTAAAACAATATATGTATTGACCCCAAACAGTTAAAAGCTAATGAAATATTTGTGTGTGTGTGTGTGTGTGTGTGTGTGGTGTGTGTGTGTGTGTGTGTGTGTGTGTGTGTGTGTGTGTGTGTGTGTGTGTGTGTGTGTGTGTGTGTGTGTGTGTGTGTGTGTGTGTGTGTGTGTGTGTGTGTGTGTGTGTGTGTGTGTGTCTATAGTTTAGTCATATTTAAGGGATCTTTTAATTTTATAGGGATCTGATTGCATTTATTTTCACTCAATATATTTATTAAAATAGTTTAGTAATTTATTTCTCATTTTTAATCTGAAATATTACAATATTATGTTCCAGGGGGCTGATATTGACCCATACACTGTACATTGGCCCTATGAAAAAGAAAGTTCTGATACTGTTCTATTGACTGACCTTTCTTCTGTTCAGGACTTCCAGTGACTTCCATTCAGCTGGAAAAGGTGCACTGATTGTCTGTAGATTCTATCTAAATCAATGGCACTTCTGGCTACTAGGAGCCGATGTTTATCAGCAGAAGGAATAGCAGTACAGTCTGTTCCTCTGATAGACTGTCTTAAATAAGAGCCCTCTGGATCTAAAATCAAAGTGACATGTTTGCCAGGGTTTAGACACATTGTTTATCCTCCCGTTCATTTGCTGTATGTTCCAGTCAATACGACATTGCTGTGTAAACAACATGGGGTCAGGAGCTTTTCAGTGTCCAAAGTTTGTCGAAGACATACCCACCAGAGAAACGGTCATTTGAGTGACTCAAACCCCAGGCTAAGCTTCCTATTAACCAGCCAGCCATCTGGAACAACTGCCTGCAGCTTTGTGCTGGTGGCCTGAGCTCCCATCCCATAGATGTCCTCCATCACAGCCTGGCCCTAGGCAGGAGGCAGGAGGAAGGAGGGAAGCTAACCCGCACGGATGGAGCTTAAGCCCCAGAGAGACCTCGGGCAGACTGGATTAAATGCCAATCGTGTCTCTCACTTAAATCTCACAACAGTGCTGAGAACTCCATCCCACTGTAGGGCTGTAGCAACACATTTATTTCTTCGTATCTTTTCTCCAAACAGATTGTAGACCAAAAAAAGAACTGTTTTTAAAGGGGTAGTCCACCAAAATGTGTAAATATTTTGTCATATTCACTCACTCCCATGTCATTTTAAATTTGTATGCTGGTATTTTTCTAAACAACACAAAAGTAGAATTTTCAAGCAGCTCATAATTTAAGAGTTTTAGACAAAAAAAAAAAGATAATTGTGACTTTATACTCAACCTAAAACGTCTTTAGACACTGAAGTTACACTTAATAATGTCTGAATGTCATTACATTAGATGTTCATGTTCGATGAGGAGACATTAAGTCAGTTTCCCTTTGATTAAGCAGAGTAACACTAGCTCATCACATTAGCTGTGAACATGTTCCACTGTTTGAGAAGCAGACTTTTTTTAACAATATGTATAGCTTCATATTGTGAAACCAAACCATTTTTTTTTTTATGGGAATACATAATATACATGATACATGATAATAAGAAATGTTTCTTGAGCACAAATCAGCATAACAAAACACCATAAAGCATAAAAGTAGGCTACATGAATATATTCCAATTTGTGTTTTTTTTTTTTTCTCATAGAAAGTTATTGTAAAACTTTAGAAGACTTACATGAAAATGATGTACTAAAAACAGAAACGTTTTTCCTTTGCATTTTCCGCATAGACGTGTCAACATTGTGAAAATGATCCCTGTGTACATGGATCTGCAAAACCACACAACATGCTGTTTTCTGCTGTCAGGCCAGTAGTTGGTGATGGTACTTTACTTTACTTTAGTGTAAAGAAACACTACGTGCCTATATACTGAACAAGTAACAGTGTTTTCACAAACTATCGCTTTTGAAGTTAACACTGAGAATATAACTGATTTTTTTCCCCAAGCATTTCAGGCCCCCAAAACGTCGTTGTTGTGTAAATGAACTTTCAAAACGCATAAAAAGTGTTTTTTTTTTTTTGCTGAAAATGGTGTCATGCAATCAGCCCATTAAACTATAGACAAATTGTATGGATGACTTTATTTTTCAATATTTTTTAAAAAGCTTGTTGGAGCTTAAAAACAGTTGGTAAATGAAGAATTGATAAATGCAGTATAATGATGATTAAGAATTCCGGAATTCGTGCTCCATTTTTGGCTGAGCTATTCCTTTGATAAAAAAAAAAAAGTGGAATTATTTAAACAGTTTGCATTCCTAATTTGAATCTCATGATTTAGTCTGCATGTTCCACATCTTTTTACACTCTCCTTGATCTACTTCTGCCTGACCTGCGCAGCTGCCATAACATCACAGAAATGAACTCTCCTTTACCCCCTGAAGACACAGCTAGTGTGAACACACAGACAGAGATAGCCGCGGGCAAGGAACAGCAGAGATACGCGAGGCGCTGAGTCAGCAGAGCCCTATGGGAGCACATCAGGCCTCGCTGCCAAGAATCAGGGCCTATGATGCAACCAGCAAACGAAAAGGAGAGGGAAACATCATTTGACAGTTTAGAGCTTGCTCCAAGCATCTGGACATTATATTTTCCAGCTACCTGTCACATGTCAGAATTCCAGAGACCAGGCCTTTTTAAAAATACACAGCAAATGAAAACGAGCTGGGCAGTTGTCAAATCTGGAGCTTTGTGACTTTAAACACCCTAAAAGCAAGTAAGAAGCACACGTCAAGTTCAAAACCCCTGGTGTTAGACATCCGGATCTAAAAGCCCAAGCCGTGGTTGGAAATCAGAAAAGGGATCTCAGAGCAAGGCATAAGATGTGTTCGACGGAGAGAAAAGGAGTAAGATCAGTAAGGAAAGAGTGTCAGTGCGAGCAGAGGAATCTAAAAACCCTGCAGCCTCAACAACACTAGCAGCAATGACACATCATTTATGGGTCTGAAACCTGCTTTGTCCTGAGCATAAGCTTTCAGTCCTTTGATATCAGTTCAAGAGCTGAATCTACAAAGCGTTGCAGAGCAATGAAGCCTGTTTCTGGAGCAACGCTTCCTCATTTTCTTCGCCAATGAGCATCAGCATAGATAGGAAGAGAGATGGGACTGTTTCAGCTGCTGGACTGATGTGTTAGCCGGCTATCCACCGTTTAAAGAGACCTGAGATTGATGTTTACTGCCTACAGTTTATGGAAGCATGCTAAATGAAATGGAGCTTCATAAGCAGAAACTGACCAATAATTGTTTTGACCAATTTTGTTTTTAACAGTATGCACACTTATCTACATTATCTTCCAATTATTATTATTTTTTTTCTTTTCATGTATTTCAAACCAAAGGTAATGAACAATGTGATGAAAATAAATGTATTCTTATTCAGCTTAACTCCCAACTTATGTCATTCAAATCAATATGATAAACGTATCACATTGCTAAGCTAATAATGTAATAGTATGCACAGATACTGGGTTATATTTATCATTTGATCTATTTTAATCAGTGTTTTAGGTATTGACTGTATTATACTCTATAAGAAAAAAAACTATAAAATGTACACTACTATTCAAAAGATTGTCGCCTGTAAGATTTTTTTTAATTAAAAATTTATATTTGTCTTTGGCAAGGATGTATTTAATTGATCAAACTTGACAATACAGATATTTATAATGTTACAAAAGATTTGCATTTTTTAATAAATGCTGTTTTTTTTTACTTTCTATTTAAAGAGCCCTGAAACTAATTTTATTATGGTTTCCAATGTTTTTAACATTGATAATATTTGGCATATTATAATGATTTGTGAACGATCATGTGAAATTGAAGACTGGAGTAATGATGCTGAAAATTCAGCTTTGCATCACATGAATAAATTCTATGTTAAAATAAATTTTAACTGTATCACAATATAGCTGTTTTACTTTATTATAAACCAGCTTTCGAGAGCATTAGAGACTTTAACAAATAAAATAAAAACACATCAACACCAAACTTTCAGCTTACTGTGCATTCTAGGATTGTCTTCTGTGTGAAGTGAATTCAACATTGCCTTATATTTGGACAGAATAATGGAAGATATCATAATTGTGCTAAACGTTTTTGAACAGCTTATTCCTCATTTCCTCTGTGTATAATCAGCTCACTGTGTTTTCGATCATAGTTTTAGACTGTGCATCAGAAAATAACTCCTCCTTCTTTGTCACTTTTAGTGTGAAATAGAGGTCTTCACAGTGCACCCGAGACCCGTCGACCCGGGACCCGACCCGGGACCCGTACGGGTTCGGGTCTACATTTTAAATGATCGGCCGGGTCCGGGTCGGGTCCGAATTTATTACTTCGGGTCCCGGGTCTGTTTAAAATTGTGTGTAATACCCGTGCGATCGGACTCGATCAGAGCCAGAATGAGTCAGATCAGCACTGCTTGTGTTTTTTTGCAACTTGTAAAAGTAGGTAAAGAAAAGAGAAATAATAAAAAAAGCGATCTCTCTCTCTCTTTCTCTCTCTCTCTCCCTCCCTCCCTCCCTCCCGCGCCCAGACTCAAAGAGAGTTAATGCAACTGCATGCACGGTAATAATGGATACCTTTGTGTGCAGTGGGGAAACAGATCTTTACTATATTTAAGTTTATTTTATTTCTATATTTTATTTTATGTTTTTCTTGGTAGTAATTATTGATATGTAGGTAGGCTACTATGTATAAGTGTCATTTTGAGTTCGTGTTCCTATTATGTGACATAGTAAATGGTTCAAATCTCAAAAATGCTTGCAGACTTTGAGTTACACACTCATATTTAAATATATTTCAAATCAGCAACAAAATCTGAGGTGAATTGTCACATAAATGTTTTCTATGACTCTCAAATTCGTTAAAAAAACCCCAACATTTTAGGCTGATCCAGCTAGCGCGCATGTGCAGTCTCAAGTTTGTCGCATCATGTCATGTTTCTTTGGCAACCGGAGCTTCCAGCAGAGAGCACATATGATAGCACATAAAATTATGTAAGACAAAAAGTTTTATTTTTCGCAACTTGTGTGAAATATAAAATGTGACAATCGGGTCCAGTCGGGTTTGTGTCTTCCCGTCGGGTTCGGGTCCAGTTTTCAAATAATAAACGGGTCCAGGTCGGGTCCGGGCACGGCGTTTCTCGGATATGCACGGGTCCGGGTCCAACTTTTGAAATAATAGACGGGTCCGGGTCGGTTCGGTTTAGCACATTACGGGTCTCTTCCGGGTCGGGCATGAATTTTTGGACCCGTGAAGACCTCTAGTGTGAAAGCGCCTGCTAACAAGCTGACTCAAATATGAAACTTTTCTCAGTTTATACTTCCTTTGTAACACCTGAACTTTTAAATGAGCTGGTTAGAACTGCACCATATGTTCACTGGGCAATCTGAGAGGCATACTCATATTAATTCATAAGGTATGGCTTTATCTGCACTTAGATTCTAGACTCATCTTTATTCATAAGTGCATTATGCCAGTGAGAGAACACTGTAGTTTACAAATGAATATTAATATGCTGTTTTGATTGACACATCATTCTTTATCAAGCGTCCAAATGTACAAACACATTTTTTTTTCCATCAAAAAAGAGTTTTTAGTGAAAATATTCCTAATACAGACCTTCCAGAGACTCAAGGCCAATAAAAGAAAAACAATCACTCTTGTGCTCTTTTCTGTGATTGTCCGTCTAATGTCCCAGATGGAACAATTTATGCTTTGATCAATTTCGTTCAGTGTGTGCAGAAAAGTGAACCAGCATCGGGTAAACTTATGAGTGATGGAGGTTGTAAAAGCAACTTTTTTTCTTTGTAAGTGTCCCTTGTTGGAAAAACTTTTATTATAGAGAAGGAAATGAAATCTTTCAAGCCAATAAATCACTCGCATGCCTAATACTCCATCTTGCTACATTTGATTCCTGTTAAACGAGAAGCTTCATTAGTCTGACTGTAAAGCACTGTTCCACTCCTGCTCTCCCATAAGAGCACTTTCCAAGCAAATGATAATTGTGTTAATTTGCAACGCTTTACTTAATGGAAACACTCATTCTGAATTATTGTTTTTTTCCATTTGGTCCCATTGGATCAGAGTCCTTGGCAGGCACATACAGACTTCAAACTGAGTTCTTCAGTTGTTGTTGTTGTTGTTGTTGCATTTGCGAAATGACTGGGTTCTGTAATTGTGCAAAAGTAATCCACCAACTGCAGGTAAAACTGTCAAAATATTGATTAACCTCACTTCTCTGAGTTTTTGACTGAGTACTTCCAGCAAATAATCTCTTGGCAGTAACTAAAATGAGTCATCCTCCACAGCAACAAATCTTTTCATCTGAAAAACGATGTCAATGATATATGTGAATCCATTTTAGCGAATGCCAAATGAAAGAACGCTCCTTTTTATTGATGGAAAGGCTACACTTAATTTGTGAATTTGACAGATTGCTTACAGCAGTTTCTTTCATTGCTGCAGTCTGTAATCACCTGGTCTTCTTACTGGTCATTAGATGTAGCTTTGTATTGTGTCATTGTTCTTGATGTTGTCAAACATGTTTTTTTGCATGCATATGCTACGCACTGAAAACCCCTTGGGTAGGGTTAGGTGGGGGAGTGCGTGCGTATTACATGGCATAAAGTGTGTATCATATGCACGCGAAAACTATTTTTGGCGTATCAATGGCACGAGAAATAACATTTGTTGTATAGATACGCAGTTTCATGAGATCGGGCTGGATATTTCATAATAGCTCACCATGCTCACATGGTTATATTGGTGGCAACCAATTATATTAGCCTGGGTTTCCCCATACTGCCTTACCGCAGCGCGATTCAATTCACGCTGAAAGCCAGTCTGGATACCATGGCCAGATTTTTCGCCTCATTTAGGGAACCAATCACAGAACGGGGAGGGAGCAGCTAGACGATGACGACATCTATGCGACACACGGAAACAGTTTGTTTATATCGATTTAACATGGCTGAAGACGCGAAGCTATTCTTTGATAAAAAACTTAACGTCATTGTTTACAAAAAAGATCTTTCCCATCGTCTTCTTCCTTGTCTAATTTTTGTCGCTCTACATACGTCATCTGGTATAATCGAAACGATTGGCTATGAGCTACGTACAGGCATTTGATAGACATTCTTAGGACCCAATAAACTGCGACGGGCATTCTGAAACCACGCCTCAAATACGAGAAATTGCGCATGTGGTTCCCAGACCCAATTCTCAACGAGATTGGGTCTGGCGTTAGCCAGGCTACAATTATATCTCAATTAGGTGTATATCTCATGCACTTTTCTTTGAGCATCTAATGGGTCTCATGGTAAATGGATACATGTCTTGCATGTCCTTTTTCATGTTCAGATCCTGATAAATAATTGCAAGTGAGATTTGTATCTATAAAAGTAAAGACAAAAAGAATGACTAATCACTGGATTTGCCAACATTTTCCAGGTTACTGGCATCAGAGCTTTGCTTGAGGCAAGATTTGTTTGTTAGAAGCAAGTTTATTTGATTAACAAAAAATGTATAAAAAGGCCATACATTTACAATTTATGTTGTTGAATTGCATATAAAATGTCCATCAATTAAACATGCATTGACTAATAAACGTGATGCATGTTTGTCAGTAATACATACACTCATCAGCCACTTTATAAGGTACACTGTTCAACGGCTTGTGAATGCAAATATCTAATCAGCCAATCACATGGCAGCAACATGGTCAAGAGATGATCTGCAGAAGTTCAAACTGAGCATCAGAATGGGAAAGAAAGGGGATTTAAGAGACTTTGAATGTGGAATGGTTGTTAGTGTCAGACGGGCTGGTCTGACTATTTCAGAAACTGCTGATCTACTGGCATTATCATGCACAACCATCTCTAGGGATTACTGTGGGTGAAATGCCTTGTTGATGACAGAGGTCAGAGGAGAATGACTAGACTGGTTTGAGCTCTGAACGCACAACACATCGAACCTTGAAGCAGATGGACTACAGCAGCAGAAGACACACCGGTGCACTCCTGTCTGCTAAGAACAGGAAACTGAGACTGTGATTCGCAAAGGCTTTTTTGGAGTGTGTTGCAGCCATCAAAATTGGAATTATATTTACAAAATACAATTAAGTTGTTCAGTGAAAACATTGGAAATTTTTTCTTTGTACTTTTCTCAGTTAAATAATGCTGAAAGAGAATTAACAAATCACAGATTCTTGATTTTATTGTATTTTACAAAAATGTTCCAACTTCTGGTACGTTGCTAATATGTTGTAATAACATCAGTATTTTTTGAATCCAGAAATTGTACCTGTATCTTATATACCTATACCTGTTTCATGTATGTATGGCTGACATATGCATAGCATTAAGTTTTGTACTTGGTTTTTCTATGTTATCAAAGTGCAATTATCACTTTCTCATTACAGTACGTGCTCCCCAGTACTTGAGCGAGCTCTTAACGCATTATAGTCCTTCACATCTATTGCGACCTCAAAATTCTGGCCAGTTGATAATACCTAGAATATCAAAATTGACTGCTGGTGGTAGATCCTTTTCCTATTTAGCACCAAAACTTCGGAACAATCTTCTTAATATTGCCCGGGAAGCAGACAGAGTCTGTCAGTTCAAATCTAAAAACACATCTCTTTGACCTAGCATACACATAACCCATTATAGACTTCTATAATTCAATGTTAGGCTGCATAGTTTAGATCAGCAGGAACCGGGAACACTTTTACTTGGTACATCATTAGAAGGATGGTGTCTCCGCTAATATTAGTCTCTCTGTTTATCCTGAGGTTTACCGCAGTCCGGCGGATCCAGGCCGTATCCAGATCTGATGAAGGACCATCGCATGGACACGACGACAACGCATCCCTGAAGTGCCAGCCTCATCAACACTGTGAAGGCCTCATGGAAACCTCAACAAACTCGTCTCCATACCAGCGTGATGACTCTGACCACCAACCAGATGGAACTGGATAAATATTGTGAAAGTTCTGATCCAATCTGACATCTGACCTATAATGCTGCCTGAATCATAATCATACACTGTTCATTCGTTGGCCAGAGGAGAACTGGACCCTGACTGAGCCTGAGTTCTCCCAAGGTTTTTTTCTCCATTCTGTCTGATGGAGTTTTGGTTCCTTACCACTTTCGCCTTTTTCGCCTTTCTTTGCCTTTGTCGCAATTGGCTTTTGGCTTGCTTAGTTTGGTACATTTCATTTTATATTTAATTTACATTATATATTTACAACATTATTTTCATGTTATCTCTGTAAAGCTGCTTTGACACAATCTGTATTGTAAAAAGTGCTATACAAATAAAGTTGACTTGACTTATAACGTTTCCGCAGTCACAGGATTTTCTTGCTATGAATAATTCCAAGCTATGCAGAGTTGTGCAGTTTTGGGAAGAGAATTATGAGCATAAACCGGCAGTATTTGAGATTCTAACGTAACTATTTATTGATGTGCAATGAGAAATTCAAGTGCATGGGGCAAACTCATAAATAGAGAGGTAATAATGATAGCCTGTTTATTGTATGACTTAAGGTCACAATCTAAATAAAATGCTTATGAAAACAGCCCCAGATGCCCTTCCTCAGGGGCCACGGGGAGACCCCATGATACTCTTTAGCATTCGCTCAGCCCTGATCTGATTTGCATGATTATGAAGAATGAGGGGAAAAGAAAACAGCAAATCTCTATTCCCTCCTGCGGCAGCAACAAGCACTTTTTCTAGGGCACTTATAAAGAAGCCGATTGAATTTGTATTTCAGAGGTGCGCGAGTAAATAAAGGTGCCGAGGCATCAGATCGAGAGCAGTTAGCAGTGGCTCTTAAATAGAGCCTGTTGGAGTGTTCACGTCTCTGAGGGTCTCTGGGGGAAGAAGAGGAAGATTGAGTCTTCATCACCCCAATACTGAGACTGATGTCTGCTGACAGTCAGATGATTGCCATTATGGCTGGGAGAATAGCAAGAGGTCCGCACACACGTCTGGAGATGAAAATGAGAGTGTCTGTCTCTGTAAGAAATACTTGCTATTTTCAGTAGGGCTTATCTGTAAGTGAATAAGGGAATGGTGATTGGACTGAGTCACAGATGGAGGAAGCCAGAGAATTAAGCTCATTGTTTCTGTGTGTGGCATTTGCGTAATAGCTGTATTGTTTAATTTTACGAGATCATTCAATCGTGTGTCCATGTGTCCTAAAAGTCGGGCTGTTTAATTAACTAGCTTTGTTACTTTCGAGTCTCAGATGATTTGAATGGCAGGATCAGGCTGAGGGTTGGGCTCTATGAAAACAAATGAGCTTTTCTTGTGGCAGAGTGAATGAGAAAACCTCTGCAGATATAAATATTAAAACATGTCTTCTTTATCTAATTGACTTCTGGGTCTAATATAGCCTGTGCAGATTAACATTCGGGGCTTTTGGACTAGTTTTGTTTCCATATACAATTTTCATTAATGACAATTAATGACCAAATATGATTTTTTTTTCTTTACACAGTTCATTTGAATGCAGTGACTGTTCATAATGACCATGACTTTCAAACTGAAAAAGGACAAAAACACCTTAAAATATTGTAATTTATTTAACTAAAAATGTATATTATGGATTATTATATTATTAAATTGATGACATTTCTAAATATTTATTTATATTTCTGCATTTAAATTTTTTTAAATATGCTAAAATATGTCAAAAGTTCATTTTGGTGAATATTCTCTTTAAAATGTTGCTAAGCTTATCTTATAGTAAAGAGCAGTTTCTTTTGTCTTTATCTAAATGAAATGCAATTTATTTCTCTCGTTTGTGTACATTTACCACGCAGCCATTATCAGTTAAACAATGCAATATCTGGTAATTACAGTTCCTCATAAAACCAAGTCATATACATATTTTCCACTCAGTGTGGAGGCTGTATGTTTTTATTTGGCAAACAAGAAAATTAGTCCTTGTTTTACCTCAGCAAGATTCATCACCCCATTTTTTCCCATTACAACTGTAATCTAAATGCAAATTTTGATTGGCTCTCCTCTCCAAAGTGCTTGGATGCAACCCGTAGACACAAGCTTTTGTTTTTCTCTCCAAATGGGAACATCATTTTTATGGTGGGTTTCGATAAAAGGTGATGACGGTCTACTGGGTTAATGTGCCACGAGGGTCTCAATGAAGCATCTCAATTCGAGAGAGGGATTTGTGTTAAATGAGCAAACGCACTCACGACAAGAGTGCCAATCCATCATATCATCCTTTGGGACATGATAAACTCACATTTTCTCTTCCTATCACTCTTTCGCGGTCGACTGTGTGCGTTTGTGTGCGCTCATGTGTTCCTTAATACCCTTTAACAAGCTTAAAATACATTTGTATCGATGCGGAGACTCAACGGAAGACACTCTATTGTTAGGACACAATTCAGGTGGGCTCAGCGGTGTCAGAACATTGATCCAAGAGAACTGCCTCTTGCTGCCCCGTAAACACGTGTTCGTCCCCAGCCGTACGATTCACACTCACAAATTAACACAGTGTTTCTCATCCTTCATTGCTCTGTGTCATCTGACAAGCTGAAAAATAGCAGAAATGCGTCAAGCTTGTGTTCCTGTCTGTGCCGGCGGCCGGCTCTCAAGGGCTATAGCGAGGGAACAAAACCTTGCGGAGCCCCGTAGATTTACTGCATCTGGGCCTGTGGAAGAAGATACGGAACAGTGGCGGTAAATGCTTCGTTTTATCCACTTCCAGCCACCCTGGCCATCAATCTTTGCTCTGGCCAACTGTTAGAATGAGTGACATGGCATTCACTTAGCTCTAGCTGTCAAGCATTCCCTTGGCAGACACACATACGCGCACACACACACTTTTAAATACATTTACAATGCCACATGCAGCTATTGCAGAGAGGTGATTGTGCTAGGGAAGAGAAACAGAACCCATTCCAGAGTACAATCACCAAAAGCTTTTGTTACGCTTATTCTGTTAAAAGTCCTTGAGCATTTGCATTCTTTGGCTTATGCGAGTAAAATGCGGTGCTATGACATTGCTTTCATAGTAGCCTATATTATGGCACTTCTATGAGAAGTATGAGTTGTGAACTTGCAGCCTGCAATGAATGTAATGAGAAAAAAACACTCTAGAGTCCAGACAATAAATAGACCATGCATTGCTACATTTTGTTGTCCTCGTAGGTTGCTTGCAGCAAACGTTGTGTAATCAGATCAGTGTAGTCTGTCTTGCACATAATTGACTCTTATGAACTAAATCTATCATGAGATTTAGAACCGTTCTCAGTGTATATGTGAGGCTTACAGCATGGCTGGTTGTTTATATCAGTGTTTATAGTTTTCATGTAAAAGTCAGTGTTTCACTTAATATCAAAGTCCCTTTAGGCAAGTCGGTCATTTTACTCGGTGGCCATCTTTGAAACGCCTCTCTCGGGCAGGTGTCTCTTTGAATGGGGACAAATCAAATTCTCCAAAGCTGTTCATCAAGCTTACAATTAAATTTTGAAATCACCAATAAAATCTGACAACAACGGCTACCATGATTTTGAATCGCTCTCGTGGTACTTTGATGTCATACATCAAGCGGCCAGCGCAGCGCCGGTTCAAGTCAAACAAGACTAATAACTGGTGATTGTCCCTTTTATTGAGAAGGCGGGACTTATTCCGGAAGATTTGCATGCTGCCCTTTCTCCCATTCACAGTAATATGAGTGGACCTTCTTTGTAAAATCTTTGATAATACAAGATGTAAGGCAGCGTGTCCACCTTGGCGTTTTTCCTGAGGCTAGCATATTTTTCCAATTGTTTTTTTGTTTTGTTTTAAGGGTCACGAGAGTTGAACAATTTTCAACTTTGGGTAAAACACAGCGCTCATCACTGTCAATTTTTATCCAGCCGTCCAATCATCACAAATACCCTTAGGCCAATATAAGAGCTTATTTGAGAAATACCACAACGACCATCCGTCACATTCTTCAAATGATAAAATCAAATATTAATTTAACAATTATAAGTCATAAGTTATATGTTTGAGTATCTATGGTTTCAGTTGTTCCTTTACTTTTTTGTTAATTTAGAATACATTTTAGTACAAAGGTTTGTTGGTGAATTATAATTTGTTTATGAAAACTTTCATTCGCAGATTTTGCAATAAAATTTGTGCATATGCATGCTTAGTGATGCTCTGTCTGCAATATTTGCTCCACCAATGGAGACAGTTTAACCTATATAATAGGCATATGTTTGTCTGACCAATCTGACATATTGTCTTGTTTCCATTGCAAATATCAAACATTTCTTAAATCAAGATGCATTTAAAGGGATAGTTCACCCAAAAATGAAAATTAAGTCATTAATTACTCACCCTCATGCTGTACCAACCCCGTAAGACCTTTGTTCATCTTCAGAACACAAATTAAGATATTTTTGATTAAATCTGATAGCTGGATCACTCCTCCATAGGCTTCTAAAGGATTGAAACTTGACAGCCCCGAAAAGTTCTTAAAGAAATCGTTAAAAGAGTCCAACTGACTACAGTGGCTAGATCTTAAGTTTATTGAGCTACGAGAATAATTTTTGAGCGCAAAAAACAAACAAAAATAGCGACTCTATTCAAGTATTCTCTTTGGGAGATTTCACCTAGTGTTATTGCGCAACGCTTCTGGTTGAACGTCACACGCATCACACACCCCAGATAGCAAACAGTCATTGAAACTATGTTAAATCAACATTGTGTTGTCAACCTTAAGTCATTGAATCAACATCGGACTCTGATGTTGATTCTACATCATTTTGCACCCTGTTTTAATATTGAAACAACATTGAAATCCAGTCCATAGATCAACGGAATTTCAATGGTATTTTAATTATCAGGAATATTGAAACAATGTTGAAATTTCAACTGAACTAAGGATCAACGTGATATCAATGGAATTTCAATCGTTTTTAAATGTTAATTTTAAATGTAGGGGCCTAATGCCATAAATTAAATAGCCTGCTTTATCTACAACCAGGATGTTTAAAAGTAATGGAACATTTGAAATCGTGTATAAAACACTGAAAACACCACACAAACAAATTCATTTTTATTAGCCTTTTTATTTAATTATTTGTACACTTTATTTACACTTCAATGTCCTCTGACGCCTGAATAGTTTGTCGTCCAGTCCCTCCTGCCCGGTCTGGCACATTGGGTGACGGCGGCTGTCCCCGTCTGCTGAGTAACCTAAAACAGAAAACAAAATTACAATGCAAAAAAATTAGCATTTAAGTTAAGCAGTAGATGTTATATTTGTTTGTATTGGTACATTCGTGCCGCGAGATGTTTCTATATGAAGTATGTGGGGCTAAGCCCCCCCAAGTTCCCCCTTGACGCCAGGGTTGCCAGGCGCTGTATAACAGTGCGCGCAAAAATCGTGATATCGCATAAGCACTAGTATAAAACGACTGTTATCATTTATGAAAACCAACACAACGGAGTTAACTGTATCGCACGCATATCGCAGCCCTGCTCGAGGATGGTCTAATCGGCATTTCCAGTTACAACTCGAGACAGTTCTGCATTGAATAAAGCAAAGTAAGACATGTCTTCTGTGTAATTCTGCCCGCCGCGGTCACACTTCTGTGGGCGCTAGGAGCACTGATAGCGTTGGTTTCGCTGGTGATCTCCGGCGGTCAGAATAAATAATGGTGCTGTGTTAATAGATTTCACGACCCTAGCAATGGGTACAGACATGTATTTTGAGCTAAATATTACAAAAATAGACTGGACTCGGAGGTTTTGCTAACTTTATAACATAGAAGAGAACTACAAATTAGGCCTCTATGCTATTTTGGGCAGATTTTGACACAGTGGTAAAACAAAAATCTATTTCAGTGACTGCAGCACTGCGTCGGTTACGTTAACAATCGGCCTAAAAGTATTTGATTTGGTACAATTTATTCATATCAAACATTAAGCAAGCTTACCTTTATGCTTGTGCCAGGGTCCAGAAATGAGCTGTGTCCGGTGCAGACGTGCACGTTGGTATAACACCCGTTGATCTCCTGGTCAACCGAAAATCTATTGATTTTCAATCCTATTTCCCGGTCAACTATATATCGATGCATTTTCAATCATATTTCCCGGTCAACTATATGTCGATGACTTTTCAACAACAGCGTTGTTTCCCGGTCAACTATAAATCAATGACTTTTTAACACATTCATCGATCGCCCGGTAAACCAAATATCAATGATTAATCAATCATAAAGATAACTATAGATCAATGTTGTTCCAATATCGTTGCCATCAACATTAATAACATCAGGTTTTCATCGAAAGGGTAATGGTGATTCAACATTAATTTTGCATTGAAATTTCAATATCAACCATAATGATGATTCAGATGAAAAAACAATGTTTATTCAATGTTGGCTTGCTGTCTGGGACATGACCAGCGTCGGCCAATAGTGAGCCTACGTGTGACGTATAACACAGAAGCACTGCGCTGTTACACTACGCCAACAGCTTAGGAGAATGACACGGAAGAGAAGAGATGGTTGAATAAAGTCATTATTTTAGTTTTTTTTTGCACACAAAAAATATTCTCGTCACTTGATAAACATAAGATTGAGCCACTGTAGCCATTTGGACTATTTTAACAATGTCTTTAATGACTTTTCGGGGCTGTCAGGTTTCAATCACCTAGAAGCCTATGGAGGAGTGATCCAGCTCTCAGATTTAATCACAAATATCTTAATTTGTGTTCCGAAGATGAACGAAGGTCTTACGGGGGTTGGTACAGCATGAGGGTGAGTAATTAATGACTTAATTTTCATTTTTCGGTGAACTATCCCTTTAAAGTAGTAAAATGCCATGAGATATTAAATCCTGTTTTATAGGGCAATTCATCAAAATTAAGTGAGTTTTTGCCTAAAACAAGCAAAATGATCTGTCTATGGGGTAAGAAAAATAATCTTCTTTCTGTTTGAATTAAGATTTTTTTTTCTTACCCCATTGGCAGATAATTATGTTTTTTTTAAGCATCAACTCACTTAATTTTGATTAATTCCCCCGGAAAACAGTTCATGTCATTTTACTCATCTAGTAAATGCTTCTTGATTTAATTTTTTTTTATATTTGGTCTGGAAACAAAACAGAAATACTAATTAGAAAAGCATTTTTTTGCAGTGTGGCGCATAAATTACAACGTTAAAAGATCAATTATTTTAAGTGTTGCTTGTTAAATATACAAAAAAGGATCATTTGTAGCACTGTACAATAAAGGTTCATTTCTTAACAGTTAATACAGTTTTCAATTTGAAAGTGCAATATGTAATATTGACAGCTAGCGTTTGAAATGGGACTGCAGTCCAAATTCTAAATATTTGAGAGAGTTGACCCTCCCCCGTCCTCCTCAGACTCAACGCTCATGCAGGGGTGCGTTTCCGTACAACGACGTAACTCGCTGCTTCACTACCATAGTACGATGCATCGTTGAACAAATCAACTTGCTAGTCACGACTGTTTCCCGAAACCAAATCGTCGCAAAGTGGTCGTTCTACCACGTTGGTTTATGACATCACGCACGTGGTGGAGTAATAACTTCCTTTAATGAAACTGTTTGAGATCAAATTAATGCTAGATGTTTTGATATAAATTACAGACATGGCATCTGAGGATTATTTATCCTTTTTCTCAGTTATTTCGCTTTATTTCCAGATTCAATCATAGGCTCGTTCTTACATAGTAGAGCACGTTCGCACATGCGCAGTCTTCAAAAACGGTGCATTAAATATCTTGACAAACGCAAAGATGTAAATGACATTTGTATGTATTCTAAATAAAATTACACAGGTTGTACTGAATGTCAGCTTGCTTATTTTGCTCAACATATGGATTTATTAAGTCCACAAGTCATGCAACTTAGAAACTATGCTTCTAACCGCAGCCCGAGAGCTGTCGTTCCAACCACACAACTTTGCGATGCCGTTTGCGAATGTTCGTTTGAATGATGGTTTCGGGAAACACCAACTCGTTGATCTATGCTGATAACGACGGAACTTGCGACCATAGTTGGCCAACTAACCTTCGGGAAACACACCCCTGGTTGGTAGATTGGGACCGAATGAAATTGACAATGGAAGGCGAGTAGATTGATTCCTGAATATTTGCGAATATATTGTGGTATTTTTATGCTTGTGCATTTTTATTCTATATTATAATATATATATATATATATATATATATATTATAATATATATATATATATAATATATATATATATATATATATATATATATATATTTTAAAATTATAATTATTATTAAGTTTTGAACCTTTTTTTTAAGACTTACCAAATATTTTATTTATGATTCAGCCCATTGCCTCAGGCGTGTCTCGGGGCTCCGTTTTCGGCCCTCTTCTGTTTATTATTTATCTATTGGCTTTAGGACAAATTTTCCTTTTTTTTCTCTCCTTTCCTTCAGGTTAAGAGTCTGGTGTCATCCTTGACAGCACATTACCTTTTGAGGCACATGCAAATAACATTACACTGTCAAATTATTATTATCTGAGAAATATTAATTGTCTTCGACTATCTCTTTCTGCTAGTAGTACTGCTGTCCTTGTATAGTTACATCTCATATTGACTATTGTAATTCTCTTCTCAGTGGTGTTTCACAGAAACTTTTTATATACTTCAAGTGGTACAGAATTTAGCAACCCAGACCATTACACGAACACAGTTATTTGAGAAAATTTCTCCAACTTTAAGTCAACTCATTGGCTTCCAGTTAATTTACGATTTTACTTTTCACTAATAAGGCTGTCCATAGCACCTTCATATTTGCGTGATCTTCTCCATGTGTATTCACCTGATCTCTTAGTTGCTTCTAAAGTTTTTATTTTTTTCAGGCAACAGTCATCTGAAATTGCTCATAAGGCAGAATCTCCCACAGTCAGCATAAAGCATACTCATCTCTGAACTCGGTAAACCCCCGGCACGCATTTAACTGCTTACAATAGTCACACAGTATTGTTCAAAAACAGTGATTCATAGCAGATCTGATTCAGCCAATTTATAGTCCGTTTTCTGTTTATCAGTTGGTGTAGAGAAACCAATTAGCATGTTGTGGTCGCAGGCAGAGCTGTAGCATGACTGACACCGTAGAAAGCTGAACTTTCTTTAATGAACCGTTTGCTCAGCTTTGCATAATGTTGCTCATTGTTGGGGCACGCGTAGCCCTAAGGAGATGATTTAGGCTCACATAGATGCTGACTTCACTTGGGGAGTCTGGGAAATGTTTCCTCAATGGAGCATGATGGTTTGGCTGCGGATTTTAATGGGAACATTTGCTGTATTCATATAAAACCAATTCTGGAGATGTTTACCTGTTCTAATGTTAAAAACTGTGCTATGTTTTTAAAAGTTAAATAATAATATCAATTTTAACTATTTAAATATTAACAATGTCACAAAGACAATTATTTAGGTTATAAGTAATGTAAACATTGGTTCAAGATTTTTCTAATTTCTAAGTTATTTTCCTAGACAGAGAGTGCTAAGGTAAATAGCACTGTACTAACAATCCATTTGATTTATTTTATTATTTCATTTTGTTATTTTATTTTATGTTTATCATTTATTTATTTGTGACAACATAGTACAGCAGCACAGGTACTTTTACCTAGAATAAATTATAGGAATATATGAACATCAAGAAGAAATCAAAAAAGTATTGCGGTAAAATGCTACATATACTGTATATCCAACCCGATCTCACGGCAATTCGTACGAATTTTACGAGGTGGCTAATTCGTAACAATGCGTACGACCTTACTCGTAGAATTAGTAAGATTTTTGCTAAATCGTGCACATTTTACGAGTTGCCCAATTCTTATGAATTTGTACGAATGACCTACCCCTGACCCCGCCCCTAAACCTACCCATCACGTGTTTAGACAAATCGTACAAATTTGTACGAGTGAGGTCATACGAATTGTTACGTATTAGCCACCATTTCGTACAACAAATTTGTACGAATTGGTCGTGAGATAACGTTGGTATATCAGGACTTCCCAATGTTTTATATGACCTAATAACCTTTCAATACATATTGATTTCACATTGCTACATGTTGTTATATGTTAAATTATTTATTTATTTATTTATTCATCATCAAGGTTTTATGGCAAGCGCACAAACCCCCTGCAGTTCCATTGTAAACCTCCTGGGAGCGTTTATTCTAAGCACACACACGCTCCAGTTTTATTATCTGACACTTTAAATTCTCAAGCTCTTTAAAGCAGGAAGGATTCTTATTGGCTGTCAATGTTTTTATCATGAGCTGGAAAAACACCTCTATTTATGTTTACAATTTTTTAGTTTTATGAGCGAAAAATTATTTTTTTTTTAAAAAGGTTCCTCATTAATAAATTATTCGTATTAATAACAAACACACATAATGGTATGTTTAATGCATTCAGCTATATTTAAATTTTGCTTAAACCTGGTTTAAGTATTGCTAGAGAAGAGGCTTTTGAGAGAACCAAGTGATATTGTAACCAGAGGCCAAGGTCAAGACACATGCAGGCAATTTCAATGGCAGCAATGAACACAATAGATTGAATAGCTTTTCAGTCCCCTGGATTTGTCGAAAAAGGGATTGTCTGATATTGGTTCCTTTACAGGTGATGTGAAATAATTTTGAGTTGTTCTTTGTCCTTTTCAGTTTCTTGTTCTTTGTTCCATTTTTTTCCACAAAGGAAGAGTTTACAAAAAGGAGATTTCTTTTAGTCTACACTTAATGGTGTGCAAACTAGCGTGAAGTAATGAAAGGGTATTGAGTTGCATTGCAATGTGTTTCTAACTGAGATACCATTAGAGTGTGTGAAGGTACACGATCAGGCACCATAGACAGAATGAAAAATCTTGTTGGAGCTTACGTTTATAAAATATGAGCTTGTATTCGGGGTTGTTCGTGGAATTGCTTGCTTTGGGCTGGTAGGGCTATAATCCATAGAAAGTAAACACGTTAAGGTACTCTACAAGTAATTACAGAGTGCAGCAAATGTGCTATGGTCCAATAAGCATTCTGCATAAATAATGAAGGATTGGTAACTCGGAGAAAGATCTGATTAATTATTTAAAGCTCTGAATGGATTTACCATTTTACCCCCGAATGAATTATGGCTCAACATTACTGAGAGACAGATAAAATGAGGAAACTCAAGAACAACGAGACGCTAACATACAGAGGTGGTAAAAATGTCCAAAACTCTGGGATTGATAATTAATTATATTTGAATTGCTTCAGAATCCTAATATTTTATATATACTTAATATTTGTAGAGATACAAATAAATCTATGCATCTCAGAAAATATTAAGTATTTTGAAGCAAGCACTTTTGTAACATTATGCATGTCTTTCTTTACCGATCAATTTTAAATATCCATCCCTTTAAAAAACTTAATAATAAAAAGAAAAAAAACACTTTAAAAAGTAAACAAATTACTGACCCTAACCTTTAAAACATTTTTCTTATCAAATATTTTGGATTGCTTTATAGGTCATCAAAAGTGTCAGCAAAGTTGTGACCATTCAACTCCATACAATACAATTGTAAAATAATAGCATTTTCATTAGTGGACACATGCTTTTGGATCCCACTGTATATTTGAATTGTTTTATTGACAACAGTCTGTTTTTGAGACGGAAAAATGAAAACTAGATTTTATGAAATCAGCTCATTAAATATATTATCAGTCTATAGATGGTTTCATCATGTTGGCTGGCGCTCATTATTATAGAACAAATAACCTTAAGCAATTCATAATTTCTTTAGCATGATGGAGAGCGGGAATAAGAAATCCGATATATATATATATCCAATATCATGCATGAATTCTACCCATTTTACAACACGCACACATTGGTACGAAAAACACATGAGCAGCTCCATTCAAATAGACTAGAATTGAATTTCTCTGCTATGAAAACAGGTCCACATTATGGATAATACATTACCAAGAGACATAGCATAGTTGTTCCATTACTTACTCAAAATAATGAGCTGAAACAATCGCATAAAAACAATAAAAAAGTGCCAATGCTTGGAGGAAATGCAAAGAAAATGTATTTTAATACCCGTTTTGCAGAAGTAATATAAAATGGACCAGATAACGCATACAGTATGCTGAGGGGGAAAAAAATGCTTCCACAGTAATGTGCTCAGATAGGATGAATTTGAGCGCAGACACTAAAGATGTAGCTAGACTCTTTTTTTTCTAAAACAGAACCAGAGGCCTGGTCGACCTCCAGGGAGACGCGCCATTAATATATCATTTTCTTCAAGGATGAACTTGAACAGATGAACAAAACATGCTGGCCAGAGGTGTCAGCTCATGATAAGGATACTCTCTCCACCTGGACGTGGCGATATGTCACCAACGATTTGTCACCAACACTGCATGACAGGCAAGGGGAGTTCAGAATGGATGCCGTACATTATCCCACTCTCTACACTCTCTACGCCAATATCGACCGGCCCTAACTTTCCAGAGCGGTTTGATGTGCTTTTCTTGGTGTTGAGCTTGGTTGTTGAGGTCATTCTAGGCTTAAAATTGAGCGTACAGTGCAAGGTGAGAACAAAGTTGACAGTGTGACCGGTAAGTGCAGAGGTTACTGTCACTTTAAGAAGTAACATTTAGGGCCCTATTTTAATGATCTAAACGCATGGTCTAAAGAGCACATTTAGGACGTGTCCGAATCCACTTTTGCTAGTTTAACGAAGGGAAAAACGGTTGATGCGCCAGGCACATGGTCCAAAAGGGTTGTCCCTATTCTCTTAATGAGTAATTGCTGTGTTTTGGGTGTAACATGCAATAAACCAATCAGAGTCTCATCTCCCATTACCTTTAAAAGCTATTTGCGCTCGTGCCATGGTGGATTGCTATTTACATGGCGGAATTTGCAAGCGGAAAGACTGAACGCTTCTCCAGAGAGCAAAGGTTAAAGAGCACAAGCAGACCATCTACGGGACAAGCCGGATTCCACCATATATTTTTGTATCACAATAATAATCTTTTACATCGAAATCCTTTTATTTTTAATATTTGGCTAGTTTGTGTGCTGCTGCGCATCCCTGTGTGTGTAATAAGAAGAGTGTACGGTCGTTGTGCACCCGCCTAAAGGCACAAGTTATTAATGTGTCCTTTAAATAACTGTAAAACTTTTCTTTTCTTTTTTAAATACTGTGCCATTGACTTTAGACCAGGTTTTTGTTGGTCAATGGTGCATTCTATTTCAGTTGCCTCAAAATAGCATCTGCGACGTTACCCATAGACTTTCTGAAGAACGGTTTTGAGGCCGTTTATGGGGGGTATGGGCGGCGCCATCTTGGAAAATCTTTTCAGAAAGGATACAGAGGTGGTATGATGTGTTGTGTCAGATCATGGCCGAGACGTCAAATTTCAGGAATTCCACTCAGCGCAGCCCGTTATCAGCTGTCAATCAAAGTTAACCACACCCTTATTCAGTTTATATCTAAATACGATTTAAACTAACGAGTTAGGGAAAAAATTCAACCCCATCACAGTTGTCAGCACCCCATCACAGTTGTCAGGCACTCGGAACCTATCGAAAAATACAATAAAAGTCTATGGGACCAACCTGTAAAAACATGAATTTATGCTGTGAAAATGGACATTTTAACATGGGGATCTATGGACATTTGCTCCCTTTTGGGACCTGCCCCTAGCGGATTTTCGATGTATTGCAGTTTTTCGCACTTCCGGGTAGGCTTCATTTTTCAGATTAGAATGTTGCCGCTTGGTCTGAACACACCTCATTTTCAGACCAGCACATGGGCGCACAAATAGGCACCAATGCATTTGCTATTTAAACAACATGGCGCAGGATATGAAAATGTTAACTGCGTCGGTCTGAAACTAGCAAAAAACCCGTGTGTCGCGCCTGGAACTGCATTGTGCTGGGCGTACGATAGGACCCTTAAGCTTAAACATCTCTTTGTCTTTTGTTCTATCCTTCCGTCTGTCTTTCTAGACATCTGTCTGTCTTGACGTCTGTACATAAGGTCTCTAAACCTTACATTTTCAAGAGCCCCCCATTAAAAAAAAAAAAAAAAAAAAAAAAAAAAACGCTCAAACAAATATCTGGCTTGACGGTCCTCAAATGCAAACTCAATTCTAATTCAGGGAATTTAAAATGCATTTTCTATTCAAATCTCACAAACCTGTTGGACATTGGTTTTATTACATTTGCATGCTGCTAGTGTAAGTGATATTGCAAGATTTACTCTCTCGGCCTGGGTCATTATGTAATGCTGTGTTGGTTTAAAGTCTTGAGTTAAAGAACATTCTAAGTGACAAAGACAAATGAAGTGTCTTTAGCCAGTGTGTTATCTGCTTTAATTAATACACTACTTGATTACATATGAATGTCCTTTGCCCCCTTACTATGTGTACTAATTAGTTAGGACTAAAATTAATGGCCACCTGTCTGGGGTATGTATCTAGTCTTAACTTGCCCTATCTTCCTCAAGAAATATCTTACCTGCAAGTTTGATGAAACCTACTCTTTTTGGCGCTTTGTGCATATGCATCTCAGGAGTGTTTCCCCTTCAAAATGAGTCATTAATCATTCACTGTGCATCAGATATTGTGGAAGTACCTGTGTATGTGTGTTGTACGATATCAGTGGCTTTGTGTATAATTTTGTGGCACTCATAAACACTTCTGGCCTTCATACAGGATAAGTTATAACATTAAACAGCTAGATATATATGGTATTTATCTGACAAAATTATTTAGCAAAAAAGGCAAACTACAGCAATATTTGACTAAGCAAAACAAAGCATAGAAAAACAAAAAGCTCGCAGGAACAAGCATACATTGACTATAACATAATTATTATTATTTTGTTGGTTCTCTCTTGATTCTACAAGTGTTCAAAAGGGGGTCCAGTGGGTGGAACCCCTTTCAGTCAAAAGTGACCTTTTTATGAAAATTCCTAATAACGAGTTTGAGATGATTAAATTGTATAATGTTGTATGACTAGGATTGTACGAAAACAAAATGTATATGTGCATTACTATGAAACATTTACACTTAAAAATATATATATACTTCTAATGCTGTCAAGGCAACGTTCAACGTTTGTTTTTGTCAAACTTGCCTTTTTTTTCTTAAAAAAAATGCACTTATTGGAAAATCAAGCTATTTAAATTGTACTTCCTTAAATTGTCAGGGACTTCCCGGAATGTCACATGATTGTGGCACTTTTTCATGTCTTCCATATATGGACTGGATGTGCATATGGCGCCCTCAGGCTGCCTGTATGGATTGAAAACACAGTACATCAGAGTACCCAGCGCTCATAATTATTACATCGACGTATTTGGGTATAAATTCAATAAATCTTATTCCTGTCTATATAAATCTGATGTAAACCTATGAGAATCTATCAATATTTCTCCAAATCTGCACATTTTTGAGCTAAAAACCCTGAGGGATGTTGTTTTGTCAAGAACTCTCATGACGACAACACCGGAATTTTTTTTTAATGAGAACGGTTGGCACTCATAATTAATATTTAAGGTATCGACTCATTTTTTCATTACATATATCCTGACACAAATTAAGACATAATTATTCACTATAAGTTTCTCATAATACAATAGTGGTCAAATACTGAAACTTGAGTCTTATATATTTTTAATGATTTATAGTTTGTCAAGGTAATAACATTAAATCCGATAGTAACTTTGAACTATTTAAACAAAAAACAAAAAAAAAAATGCTTCAGTGCGTCGGCGCACTAGCAAAGGTTAACAGGTTAAGAGCTCTTGTTTGCTATTCAAATTCATTATAAATTCAGTAATATAATTGGAATATATATATTCGAAATTGACAATGACTAGGGTTAGATTTTGCATGTACATTTTTATACAACCCAACTCATGCAATTACTTGTTTAAATTATTATGACTTCTCATGTGACGTTACAAAGGGTGGAAACATTTAGACGTTGCATTATTTTCCGGTGATTTCCAGAGATTGTAGCTTACCAGTGAAATCATAAAATAAAATGCAACCACATCCACCACTATTTCCTAAATATACTGACAAACAGATGCAATACATTTTTTAAAAAAAATCATATGCTTCACTGTGTGTGTCAATCTATTATTTCATGAAACAGTGTCCATCTGTTGCCCATTGACAAATAATTAAAAAAATAGAAAGAGAATGCAAGAGTAGAAAAAGATACTCCTGCTCACATTCTTGCTCACATGCTGTAGATATAATGAGAACGCTACTTCCTCTACAGCATGTGAAACAGGATACACCCCAGCACAAGTCCGCCCTTGAATTCTTGTTCACCCTGGAGAGACACCACCTATTCTGATTGCATTAAACAGTAGATTTTGCCAACTCAGTGAGCCTAAAACGATGCCGCTGACCTTGTAGCTCACTGGATGTTGAGTGCTGGGGTGATTCAGCTGTTTCCCACCAGGATCTGCACATGCAGGTCTGAATTTCTCTCTTATTGTCTCTCTGGCCTCTAGCTGTTCATCAGGACAGATTATTCTCTCTCTTTTTTTGTGTCATCTTTCTCACCCCATTCTCACTATTTGACTTTTTCTTTATGCTTTCACAGTAATCTTCCCTTTTTTAAATGCTCTTGATAGTTTTGAACTCGAAACTTGCCATGAAACGGCAAATATTTCTCTGGTGCTTTAAGGGTCGTTAGTCGCATTGAGACTCATTAGCGCTTTGAGAGTGAAAGGCTCAGTGAATGTGTGCAAGTGTACCAAATTGCGAGAGATGAAAGATTGCCAATTGGTTACACACTCTTGATCTCAATATATATAAAAAAATGAGGAATTTCTTTGTGATGACATTACGGCACGGGTCATTTATAGCAAAACGCTAAAGGGGCATTCATGCTGGTAGCAACTTGCTGCGACAAAGTGACTGGAAGTCATTCATTTTCGATGAGAGTTGGCGAATTGAGGCGGCATGAGCAACACCAAACATTGGCGATGCAATAGTTGAGCAAGATGAAGGAATAGTTCACACAAAAATTTAAATGGCCCTCATGTTGTTTCAAACCCAACTTTTTCCCATTTTGAAAATGGGCTCAAATGACACATTTTGTAAAATCGGGTCTCTTAGACTATTATCTGTCCTGTGACAGACAAATTTGACTGAGCTACTCTCAGGCCCTATTTACACCTGGTATTAAAATGTGTTTTGGTTGATGGGATCACAAGTAGACGAGAGAGACACATTCCCTGTTTTAATCTGTCTCTTTTGTCTACCTTCAACCACTTCTGTCCTGATTTATTAAAGGGGAGGGTCTATGGGCAGGATTTTTTTTATTTAGATCTAATGCACAAAATAAGCTTGCGCAATTTACGAACATGCACGGAGATGACGAAAAAACATATGGAGAGCATCAGCTTTCGCCTCTGCTTTGCCGCAAGACAACACTGTGAGTGGGTGTTTTAAATCAGGAATGCTACGAAATACACTACAAAAGCAAACTGGTCGAATGCGTTTTCGACTACCTCTGGAAGTGGTCAAAAGTGGACAAGCTCAAAACGTTTTAGACCCTGTTTAAAACTGTATTTAGTGTCGTCGACTTGTTATATGATTGACCAAAACTCATATTAATACCAGGTCAGGGCCTCGGATTCAGAGAAAAAGGACTGAAGATATAACTATAATACATTTCTATTATTCAAAAGCATTTATTTTCACTGTTGTCATTTTGTCAGTGTCTGTGTTGGTGCATGTTCTCTTAAAAACTTTTGTGTTGCTAATGGTTCCAGTTATCTAATTTTGAACTAATTGAACAGCACTACAATAGCACTTATTTAAAATGAATGGGAACCAAGCCATAATCAAATTAGCATGTGTCGTCTATGAGATGATCCTGAGATGTTCTATTTATTAATGCTCACACAGGGCCATTAAAAGCTGTCTTTTCTGTCCAATTTTCCGTAAATAGGTCTATCAAGTTTGATTACAGTGCATTATCCTTTTGTCAGAGCTCTACATATCACCGCATGCTGAGACCTCTGGGTCTGGTGAAGGATGTTAACCAGCACGGGCTCCTCATATCGTGAATATTTATGGCTGATCTACCCGGGCTTAATTTGACTAGGCGTAATTCCATTGCACTGTCATGCACTTGTGATTACCGAAAACAATCTCAGGCAAAGGTGACAGGAAGAATTAGGCCTTTATGGGGTGACGAAGTTCTCGGTACATTCAGTCCATTAAAATATTGTCTTGGAGCGCTCGAGCCTCCATCTAACTCCCACCGTGCCTGGTGTAAATTGAATAAAGGTTCAGTAAATATATGTTGCTTCAGCTTGCGTCGGTCTTTCCATTTGTTTTACTTTTAAGTACATCTTATAAGAACCTGCGGTTGCTCTCCATGTACTCAGCAGTCAATTCGACTGAAAAAACGAAAACATAACTCTTTGCATTCATCAATAATCGCAGACAACACTTGACTGTGCATTGGTCATGGATATTTTAAGCCATTTGTTCATGGTGGCAGAAGCTGTGGCAGCAATCAGGCCATTTGCTGAGTAGCTAATAAAACGCTCTTGAGGACAAGTTACCGCTCAAGTGGGCTGCCTTTTTGTTTGGCTTACACAGCTATTTCACATGCTGTGTATTACACAAAAGTTTGGTGAGTCAGACCTTAATGTGATATAATATATTGAGACATATATATGCATGTTATTAGAAAGGAAATTTGTGTGCATTCTGATTTTTATTATATTAGATATGCACTACCGTTCAAAAGTTGTTGCATTTTAAGAAATTAATACTTTTATTCAGCAAGGAAACATATACAGAGTAAAGACATTTAGAATGAAATGTAAGATTTGTATTTCAAATAAATGATGATCAAATAAATGATTTCTGAAGGATCATGACACTGAAGACTGTAGTAATGACTGCTGAAAAGTCAGGTCACATTTTAAAATTTGATAATTTTAATTTATTTAAAATTTCAATAATATTTTACAATATTGATTTTTTTGTTGTATTTCTGGACAACAAATTGCATTATTACTATGCATTTGAGACTTCTTTCAAAAACATTAAAACATCTTACTGAGCGCACACTTTTTATCAGAAGTATCAGCAACGTTGTTTTTTTCGCTTCTTTTTTTTTCACTTCTTTTTTTTCACTTCAAGTGCTGGTTTAAAATGCTAAATTAACATTTGAGGGTCCACTAATTATTCTAAGATTTGATATTGGACATACTCCTTGAATCATAAGGAAAATATTCTCCTAAATGCAATTCACATACGCTAATGTATTTTGATTTAATAGCTGAGCCAGATGAATAAAATGTGAGAGACACCAGGCCCGCTTGGTCTCATTAGAACTCTAAATGCAGTAATCAAGTAGCAGGAAGAGGCACATTAGCCCTGGGCCATGTCACAGTAATCCCACTGCCAGGTATTAAAGCATGGCTATTTCAGGCAATGAGGTGATACAACTCACTTAATCAAAGACTTATCATGCTGTGAAGACACACAGAGGCATGCAAATCCCCAAATAAGTATGAAATACCTCCATCAATGAATTAGACGCATGCTTTTCCATTTGCAGTATAGGCAGTTTGACAGTGAAAAACAGATCACTCAGGGATGTCAAAAGTACTGGTACTTTAGCACCCATAGGTCGTAAAAAAAAATTAAAACAAGTCAACGATAGCAGTCGTTCTACTTAATTTGATGCCCACAGGCTGTATGACTGATATGCAACTGATTTGAAATGAATATTTGTGCACATACTCCGTGTTTACTTGAGTAATTACTTGCAAACCTTGAAACAATATTTAGAGAGTTGAGAAATACTTATTGTTTACATTTAGTAATATTAACTTGATTTTTAAAAATGAGCTTGTTCGATATAGACAGACAGACAGACAGACAGACAGACAGACAGATAGATAGATAGATAGATAGATAGATAGATAGATAGATATAGATAAGAATAGATAGATAGATAGATAGATAGATAGATAGATAGATAGATAGATAGATAGATAGATAGATAGATAATGAATGGATGGATGGATGGATGGATAGATAGATAAAAAAAGTTCATTGAAATCACATTGATATAATCATTCTGAAAAAAATTCAATGGAACATTTCATAGAGAAAAACTGTTGTTGGCAAGTTGGCGACGTTCTTCCATCTGTTATCATCTCCCTTTTCCCTTTTTTGCACTCAGTTTTATCTTTTTGGAAGGTAGATCAGCCGCTCCCAGGTTCTCAGAGGATGACAATATTTCCCTGTGCTTTTGACTGCAGGCAATCCTATTGAAATATTGAATAGCTCAATTATAACACTCACAAAAGCTTTGAAACCGCTTCAAGTGATTCTATTTCTGAGCCTGAGTGCTATTAAAACTTCCTGGAGTTCCAGGTATGAGAAGTTCTAAAAACCTAGGAAGTGAAAATGGATCTGAACTTCCAAGAAGGTGTTTGTAGTCTAAAGTGTCAATAATTAAAGCGGCTGGAAAGGTTGTAAATGTAACCAGCTAAAATTATTTTGAGAGTTCTGCATGCTTATGCACAATTATAGCATGCTGACAGTGTCTGCAAACACTTTTTTCAAGTTCATCTATTTTGATCTAGGCTGTGGATGTATGTGTTTCTGCATACATAAACTCCTGGATGTCACATCTAGGCTGTGTGTGAAGTCATTTGCACACACCTATCATGGAGACTAATCAATACCCTTGGCTCTCTCGGGGCAGCCAGTGAACAAATGATAATCTATCATGTTGAACTCATTTAGGGTGTCCACATGCTCCAGTGCGTTGTTACAGTAGGTGTGGATGGTCATGTGTGCAAAGCCAGAAATGGTAGAGAAGTAGATTAAAAACAGGTATTGATGGAGAATAGAGGCAAAGCGAACACAATAAAATCATGAGACCTTCCCAAACGTGCAGACACAGAAAACTCACTATTGATTTCCCCAGGGAAATTAGTCTTATGGTGATGCACAACCAAGGTAGGGCTTGCAGCAAAATGTAATTTACTTTTAATACATTACTACCTCCCCTATATGACTCATCATACATTTAGTATATACTAGTGTGTTTTTGTACCGTTTGTTTCCTCCGAACACATTCTGTTCCTCTGCAGTATCCGTGAAGCGCAGGTTCTGAATATAAAAGCTAATCTGGTTTCTCATACGCAGCCAAGCTTGGTTTGCTATGAGCTTTATCCTATTGCCGCCCACTCTTCCATATATATGTACCACAGTGTGACATGCAGAATTGCTGCAGTGACAATGGGGAAAGCCGTGTTGCTTAAAATCTCTCCATCCTTGATTTGACCCATGGAGGGAATCGGAAATTGGTAAGCCTTGGGCATATTTGTGGAAGATTTAATTACAGGCACCGCTGGACTTAAAGGAATTTACGACAAGAGCTTGTAATTTAAATGAGTGAATACAAGCGTAAAACGTTCAGTGAAAGTCTTGACTCTTTGTGGAGTACAGGAAATCCTCAACTATCTCTTGAGAACGGTCTTGATGGCTCCCCATACTGCTCTATTAAGAAAGAGAACACTTACAAATGCAGTACGTGCTGTGGCAGACTGCAGGCACTTCACTGGAGGAAAAGTAGGACAGGGTTTGATTGACCTTTTTCGGAGCAGAGAACATAGAAGATGTCTGATTTCAAGACCTGCTAGAATGGATTTCCTTATTTTTCTCTGAAAGTGGTTTGTTCTGCTTTGGCTTTTGGTTGATTCATAATATCCTTTGAACGTTTTGCTAACAAGACTCTAATGATGTTTAACTTATAGTCATCATATATGCAGTCGGTCATGGATAGTTACCCCCTTCAATTGACTCACAAATGCCACTATTTTCATTTGCGTTACTAAATTAAGTTAAGCATAATGTCATAACTTTTAGTGGAGTCGTAATACGCTTTTCTTTTTCAGTACCAGGTGTCAAACATGTACATTATATAAATATAAACAGTTGTGCTCAAAAGTTTACATACCACTTGTTGCTCAAGAAGGACACTTATTAATTAATCTTAAATTTCTCACAACTTGTGTGCGTTTTCTGAGCAAGAAATTCTGAAATGCGATGCACAGAAGACCAATGGCAAAGGTATATTGAATATATTATACATTGAATAATACATTACATTTCGGTTTGTTTTTCACCAAGTACTATTGTACACCACCAGAACACTTGGGAAATACTACACATGTTTCATGGGACTTTTCTGTGATACTTTTGCATCTTTTTTTAAGCTTAATGCTGGTCACTATAACTGGCAATATATGTACAATTATATGGATGAGTGGGACATTTAAAAAAAAAATGTAACAAAAAAATAACTCCTTTTGTGATCCAAAAAAGAAAGAAGGGCTTTAAACTTGCAAAAAAAAACTTAAAACATGTTCTCTGTAAGAACAGTAAGCCAAGAACTAACCAACCTCAGTAGGGGTGCTACAATCTCTGTGGATCACTGAGGATAAGAAAGATCAACCCTGCTGGTCCCAGTGCACTTAGACTATAAGCTAGCTCAGATGCTGTGTGTGCCGTGTTCTGCCGAATGGAACACAGAGCAGTGACGTACTGTAGACAGAGATGACGTTTCAAATAGAGCTGTTTACAAAAAAATCAATCACGTATGTGGCGTAACGCCTGCAAGGCTCCCAAAACAACTGCCGTATCTATATGCAAAGTCTACTGAACATTCCTGATTATCTCTCTGCAGACACAAATGGGCAAAGTCATTCTTTTTTAACTGTACTTCTTGGCAGATGATATTGGATGATGACATTTCTGCTGCTCTGGAACAATGAAATTTCTCACTCAGTTTCACCCTGTTACTTCTTGTTAAAGCTATTTCAGCAGCAATTTTTCAAAGCACAAGACAAAATTTTTATTAAAAAAATGAAAATGTTGTCTAAAATAATTTAGAAAGACTGTTGGCCATTTAATTCAGTTGATACCAATTTCTGATAAAAAACTAATATTATTTATTTAAAGGTAGGCTATTTATGAATGTAAATAAAGTTACTATAGTTAGCAACCTAACAGTCAACTGCATTTACTGCTAGATCTGATTTTGTCCTGTTTGTATTCACTTAAAATGTACCTGACATTGGTACCTCACCAAATAGTGCTTTGGACGGTTTTGTGCACAGCCCGCATCATCACTGAAGTGCAGCCTTTGTTTTTCGAATTCGCTTGTGCGTTAGCAAAACCTGTCAGTAGTTTTAGTGCATTATCCATCTCCTGGGTTTAGAAGAATGGTTCACATGAGAATGTGAATTCATTTATGCGTTTCTACATTTCCAGTTGGTAATGTATTTTCTTCACCCTGTAGGTCATGTTTGACGGAGAGGGAATCTGCGAGTATGGATGAGGTGGCAAATAACTATTGCCTTTCTTTCACCTGCAGAGTATCAGGTTCAACACCACCGCCGTCCGTATGCAACACCCCCGAGCAGACGCCACAGGAAATACGTTTCTTACAGGTTTGGCTGCAAACACCTCACCACATCCATTTTTCCTCAACTCTTATTTATTTATTTATTTCATTTTTTATGTCTATCTCTGGACTCAGTGTAAGGAAGAATTACTTACAGGGGCATTTGATATTTCAGAGGTAGCAGATATGGTCTCTTTTTACTTGATCAAATGAGTGCTTGTGTTCATGTCTCTGTATCTAAATGTTTCTATTTGTACAAATTGCTGCACATTTAATTAATATGTAATAATGCAAGTTGAAAGGCATTTGGTTGTGGAAAGTAAAACATATCTGCAACATTTATCAAGTTTATGGCTGATTGCACATGCATTTGTTAATCATTATGATACTAATTTCATCCCATACTACTGGGGTGACAAGCCAGCTACAGGTATTGGATGTAGTCGTCAACAAGCCATTCAAGGATAATCTGCGAAAGAGGTAGGCTACACCGAGTGGCTCCTGTCAGGCGTTCACTCACTGACGCCTACTGGTTATGCAATGCCTCTCGCTCTCTCCCTCTCTACCGTGCACGCGCTACACGGTTTGGTTTGGAGCACATACAGTAGGCTAAGTTCTGTCTCACATGTTCGGCTCTAGTCAAGATTCCAGGAGATTTGAACTAATTTGCGGGCATCAGGGAGCCACTATCAATACGCAGGATTTTTATAGGTTAATAATAGAACTGATGCGCACAGTGAACTGAATTGAAAACAAAAAACTTACATCACACACTCCGCCCCTGCAGCGCGGGTATAAATACGGAAGTGGATGCACGCACTTGTTGCTTTTCGCTGAGGAGCCGAGCGTAACCCGGGGTCAGCGGTGGTCCAGCGGTAGTGGCAAAGGGACTGCGTCCTCCGTTCCCTCCTTCAGGGAACGATGGGTTGCATACGCAACCAGGACGTTCCCTTTCAGTCGAGAACATCAGACGTAGTCGACGTCGACTGAATGGGGAACCCATTGAAAACGCCACTAAAGCTGCCACCTTCCAGTGCCTAGACAAAAGCCTTCTAATGCCCCCGCTATGTAAGGCGGGGAAGGTCTTAGGCCAGGAAAGTCACTGCTGTTCCTACAGGACCACTGGGAAAGCGTTCCCTGACAAGGAAGGAAGGGACGCTGCGGAAGCCACAACCTACCGAATGGGGTAACATGGAGAATACACATATGAACTGGGCGGATGACCGGGCAGTCCAACATATGGAATGTCACTGGGGTAGCTCCAGCCTATGACAGGGGGGGGACTCACCGGACAGTGACGGCAGAGCAGACTCTGCCGAGGGAAGACATGGACTCACCGCAGGGAGCCATACCGTGGAATACACATATGGGATCACCGTAGGGATCGCAACATATGGACCCAGCCTAACACAGGTTCCACAGGGATGACTGCGGCAACACTGAATTCAAACAGAAAACAGTGAAGCACTCACTTTTTCGCCCTCAACCAACCTTCAACACACACACAAACAGGTGAAATTTGCTTGCTGTTTAAACAGCAGTTGAGAGCTCAAAAATCTCGTGACCACCGCTGCACCGCGCTGTAGAAACACCGGCACCAGGAGAGTCTTCCCAAAAGAACCCCGACATACTCGCTCGTTGAAACCAACAGCACTCTTCAGAGACATCAAAACGATCGACTCCGAAGCGAAAGGCAACTAGTGCGTGCATCCACTTCCGTATTTATACCCCGCGTTGCGGGGGCGGAGTGTGTGATGTAAGTCACGCACGGCAATTACCTTGGCTCGTTTAATAGTACTCGAAGACAGTTGGCTCCCTAGCATGATCCCCATTCAGTCGACGTCGACTACGTCTCACGTTCTCGACTAAAATAAACTGGTTGTCAGTGGGTGTACATTAGGCATCTGATCTTCAATATGGTACTCGTTTTGTCATCCCTTCCTGATTGTTTGCTTCTAGCAGGTGAAGAAACGTTTTAAGACCAGACCGTTTATCGAGTACTGTTACAATAAACAGTACTCGAAGACAGTTGGCTCCCTAGCATGATCCCCATTCAGTCGACGTCGACTACGTCTCACGTTCTCGACTAAAATAAACTGGTTGTCAGTGGGTGTACATTAGGCATCTGATCTTCAAATATGGTACTCGTTTTGTCATCCCTTCCTGATTGTTTGCTTCTAGCAGGTGAAGAAACGTTTTAAGACCAGACCGTTTATCTGTTGCATACAGATACTGTAGAAAGGAAAGTGACATGGGGCAGTGAAGTAAAGCACAGAAAGCTGCTCCAAGAAAGTTATGCACTAGGACACAATTCATTTTCAGTGAGATGTGCAAGCGGAATGGAGAGCAGCCGCATGTTTCATGAGACTGTCTGAATAAGGATGGAGTGCTAAATGCAGAAAACTGTCTTATGCAGTGATCTGCCACTGTTTAAAGAACATTGTTTGAAGATTGGTTCTTTTTATAATCAAGTCACATATTGCGGTTGTTAAAGATGGCATGAAACGGAAGTTGCGACAGTCCTTTCAAACAGAACAAGAAAAAATCCAGGGCATGATTTGATTTTAACCGTGGGGACTTGATTGGATGGTTGAATTGTTGTGGATTTCTATTGGTGGATCTCATGTAAGTGATAGGTTGCCCCGCCCCCGCCAGTAAACACAAGATGTTGCTGCAAGTGGTAGGGAAGTTATTTAGATTAAAGATTACAAGGCCACATGAATGTAAAAAAAAAAAAAAAAATTGCGCACATAAAAATCAGAAATCAGTTTTGATTTCATGGTGACTATAAACTAGAGAGAACAAGAGAACGATATCATAGTTTGGTCCAAAATGATATTCCACCTGTGAGGCACAGTGTTCTGACAACAGGGTGACTCTATGCAGTATATTCAGCATGAGTCAACATAATACTATGATATATGGCAAACCAAACTTCGGCATTGAGATTCCTGCGATAGCATCAGGAAAAAATTGTCCTCAGGTGCCTGTCATCATGCTGCATCTGCTGTCTAACAGATTTGTTATGCAGGATTAATGTTGTTTCTGAATTGCACTTTGATAAAGAGATTCAATGATATCCTAAATCTCTATCTGCCTCTTTGACATCCTTGTCCGTCTCATTCTGTCAATCACAGTGTATCAGGCTCTCACCTTAAACCTTTCACCTTTCCCAGACTAAACTGAATGTGTTAACCCATGCTCTTATCAAAACCGACTCTGTCTTTGTTTTCAGGGAAGGCTCTAAAAAAACAGTGACCTTCAGCCTCCCTTCATTCTCTGTGCAACTCGCCGGGCCCTCAAGACGCTAGGCTCTGTCATGATGATTTCTTATTCCATTTTGGTAGTTGAAGAGCAATGCTTTATCTCTACTCCGGGTTCATGGTTTATTCGAGGCACCACTGTCGGAACGGAGGGGGGGCCAAGCCCTAATCCAAACAGTAAGCTGTTTAGTCAAAGTATGGTGATGAAACAACGTTCTTCCCAGTCGTTGTAATTTAAAGGGGGGCTTTGGGAACATGGAAAATTTTGTTGTAAATCCGTAGCCGTCTAGAGTCTTTGAAGGATTCACAGATACGGTTTTAACTTTTCTATCTCTTCAGAGACTCCTTCATACATAAATACTGGTTTGTTGTGTGGACATTGTAAGGAAGAAGGTAGAGTTTGCACCGTCTTGGTCAAGGGCTTGTGGGTATTTGCTCTGGTGTCCTGGAAGGTTAATCTGCATTGGCTCAGATGTGGGTCAGAATTGACGAGGCGTGGACAGCATGTTGGTTTCTTACTGTTACACACATCAATCATGAAGTTGTTACTTCAGCAATAGCATTTGAATTTGTCTGAAGGCTTCTCAAGGGAAATGCTTTTCCTTTTCGGGTTGCCAAAAGTGGCCTGATTGACTGTCATTTAATCCTGTCCCATTTCTGCACTCAAGAAAACTCTTGTTTCTCTTCCTTAATGTGATTTAACAAAGTAGGACATGTTCCTGGATCAACATCCTTTGCTTGTTCTATAAAAGTATTTCAATAAACCAATCCATTCTCTGGATTCTACAGGTTGTCAGCCTCCATTTAAACATCTAGGGCAAAGGTTTTTAAAAATGGGATCTTAAAATGAAATTTTAGTGGGTTTGTTGAAATTATAGCAGATAAGTATAGTGTATACATAACTAAACTTTGATATTTATGTTTAACACACAAAAAGAAAAACATAATATATGCAGTCTAGAAAACTCAAGGGTCTGAATGGTGTGTGAATAGGTTAATGGTTGCTTATGTTTAATGCTAAGACTAATCGGTGACCATCCTGAGATCATGGAAATGTCACTGGTATTTACTCTGTAAAAAAGGAATCATGAGAGTGGCTAGGACCGTGACCCTGCAGGAAGGGAACATGAGAAGGAGAGAAAGCAGGAGCTGGAGGAAGAGAAATCTCTGTGATTGATGAACAAACACTGAGACTGTTTGCTCCTTCCATCCAGCTCAAGGGAAACAGAGAGGCAAGCCAGAATCTGAGCCAAGATCCCTCACTTGAGTGAGGTTTGAGCCACTGCAGCAGGAGCGCACAGACTGCGGTTTTTATTTAATTATGAATCGCAGAATACCACAATTTGGGAAAAAAATTAATATTGTATCTGTTTTTTTTCCTCCCTTTTACAAACCCAGAGCTTGCCATGAATGAGGTTAATTAGGGTAACCTAGTGATATATAGCATCAATAAAATACTATATCAGTCTTTCTACTTTCTACTTTCTGAGTGAAAGTTGTTTCTACACCATTTCCCCCTGAGTGTATGTTAGCATTAACTTATTACACTGTTTGGTTTGGTTCCTTTAACACATTCTGTTGAATATAAGTAGCGTTGCACCTACATGTCTACTAACTCTCATTAGAGTATTAAAAATAACCGCCACAATGTATGTTGTATCTTTGTTGTTGTAAGAAGAAGATAATCCTGATGTACTGGCTTGTGAAACGAGGTCAAATTGAGTAAGCAAGTATATTTAAATTCTTATGAAATTCAGCTTTGTCGTAGATCAGACAGATGACACATCACCAGATGACACGCTTCAAATGAACAGTTGATTTTCTGATGAAATCCAGCACACAACTGAAATACTTCTTGTGTAAATGTTACATTTCTAAAATCGCATCATATACGTAAGGAAATTCCATTACCTTCTGAAACATGTATTGTATACACATCATATATTTCATTTTCATTGGAATTCCTGAACCATTGGACTGGGAAATGACTTAATCAGGGGAAATGCTTTTTCCTCTTAATGAAATGAAGATAGGATTTGGCATGCATGGATATAACCTCAAATTTTCTGTGACACTCAGCAGTGGATAAAATATTAATTTCAAAGAGGTAGGAAAGGGCTCTGGTGAAAAGCACGATTAGAAAGTTATACTTATTCGTACTGACAACCTGTGTTTAAAATGAGTCAAAGGCTTCACTTAGGCCTCAGTCATGTTTAAATAATGTGGTCAGTATTGGTAATATGCCCAATCCTCTGAGATCTCTTCTTTGCAAAGTGTAGCTCCAACCCTGATTGAATACCACTGAACCAGCTTATTGAGGAGCATTCACAGTCAGGTTTGTTGGATCAGGGTTTGATCTGAACTCTGCAGGTAGGTAGATCTCCAGGAACAGGATTGGGAATCCCTCATCTAGACCGTTGCAGTAGTACGCATATTTTTGATAAGACAAATCTTTTCTTCCATTATCTTCCATTGCCAAGTAATTACACGATTTCCATGGATTAATGCAATTCTAAATAGTCATATTAAGTAAAATCATGCTATTACTGTTATTTCAGCATCTGAAATGCATTCACAAAATTGTCATGCTTAAAAAAAACATGTTTTTTTTCTTCAGCAGTCATTCACACTCAAATTTGACATCAGTCTCATGATATGAGATCCAATTTCTGACGACTCTGCTTGCTAGAGTGCTCTTTGTGATGGACAAGTGTAAGACAATTTGTGGGGCGGCACTGAGTGCTATCAGTCAAACTATCAGCTGTCTTCCTACTTTCGAATGCAGCTTCAAACAGTCAACTGTCTTCCATGAACATGTAGCTCAGCAGGTAAAGCATTGCACTCCAAAAAATAACTCTTTGGTTGAACATGATTCAATCATGGACAAAGGTTCTACGTGATTGAATTACGTTATTTGGACACAATTGAATCAAGTTATTTGGACACGGTTGAATCAAGTTATTTGGACACGGTTGAATCAAGTTATTTGGACGCGTCTAATTTTAATTAAGTTTACTCACTTCGCTTAAGTTCATCCAACATGAAGTATTTGAATTGAGATAACATGGTTCCATTGTGTGGAACCACTGTCCATGATTAAACCATTTTCAGCCATAGAGTTATTTTTTGTGTCTATTTAATAAAAATAAAATTTCTTTGTGAATGACGGTTAAAGTGATGTGGAAGATGGTCCGTCAGCCATCTTTGTTTAAAAAAAATTGCGGGACTTGTTTGTCTGTGTCCAACTGTGAGAAAGCACACACAATATGTATTAATTTCCCACTGACAAATTGCATATTTAACACTTGCCGCCGATAACTTTGATGTAATGGCGCGTTGGCTCCTCGCTTCTTTGCTAGCTAACGCTACGCACATTAGCGTTACTGGGCTGATTAATCTTCAGATAGAGAGATATGACAATAAACCATAAAACGTTCAAGGTGCTTTAAATGGGAATAAAGAAGTTTGAAATGCTTAATATGAAATAGATGTATGTATTTACAATTGTTTCTTTTTATTTGATTAGCTTTTAGTTTCCAGAGATCGGGTCATCCAGAGATCCACTAAACACCAGCCCCTTACGATCCCTCCTGCAGGTGGTGAGTCCACGAGAGGGCGGCCCCATGTCACTCTTTTAGCCCCGGACCTGGCTCCAGAGTGGGGCCCCGGCTGCGCCATGCCGGGCGACGTCTCAACCCTTGATTTCTCTTTCTTCATAAGGTTTTTTTTAACTGCTCTTAGGAAGACCTAGGACACGCTGGAGGTATTATGTCTTCCGGCTGGCCTGGGAATGCCTTGGTATTCCCCTAAAAGAGCTGGAGGAAGTGTCGAGGGAGAGGGAAGTCTGGGCGTCTCTGCTTAGACCGCTGCCCCCCGGCCCCGGATAAGTGGAAGAAAATGGATGGATGGATAACTTTTAGTTTAGTTATGAAAGAAAACGTAATAATAAATCGAGCCCTATAGCCTATAAATGTAACTTCTCAGAGAAAATGATTTAAAATAAATTAGAAACCATGGAGTATAAGTTCAAAAGTATTTTACATATTTTGTGGTCAGGACATAAGCTACTAGATTAAGTTAATTTCTGAGTTACTTGATTGAAATATGTTCTTTCAAAATGAAAGTAAATAACGTAGTTCATTAATGTTACTCAGTACTTATTTCAGTAAGTAAAATGTAACTACGTCACCATCAAATAAAGTGTACAAAATTAAACGTGACTTACGTATTACGTAAATGAAACGTATTGACTGGCATCTACTGTAACTTCCAGTTCACTTGTACATTGATTTTGTGCAGATGTAAATGTAATATTATATTTATGTTCTGTATACTGTATTTAATTAATCACATTAATTTGTAAGATGCATTTGGGTGAGCAAGTTTTCATACACTGGTGTTCAAAACATGTTGTTTAGTAGTTTTGAAATGTCTCTTTAAAAACTGTTTTTTTTTTTTTTTTTTTCGATTTTACCGTGTTTTAAAATGTAATTTATGCTACTGAATTTTCTTGAGTATCACATGATCCTTCAGAAATCATTCTAATACGCTGATTTGGTGTTCAAGAAAAAAATATTGTTAATATTTCAATAATTTTGTGGAAACCATATTTTTTATGATTCTATTATGAACAACGTTCAAAAGAACAGCATTTATTTTAAATATATATATATATATATATATATATATATATATATATATATATATATATATATATATATATATATATATATATATATATTTGTAACAATGTAAAATGCTTAACTGTCACTTTTTATCAAATGAATGCATCCTTACTGAATAAAAGTATTAATTTCTTTAAAAAAAAAATACTGACCTCAAACTTTTGAATGGTAAGTTACTTTTTTCATATATTTTATTTAAAGAAAAAGAATTTGTCTAACTGTATAGAAAATAAAAAACAAAACCCTTTGTTACCGAACATTTTGTTAATTTATTTTGTTAATACCTGGTCATGTTTTTTTCCCAGGGAACCCCCCAGCTAATTCATGAATAAATATTTAGTACGAATGCCATTCCAGGGTCCAGAGGGATTGAAGGTAATTGTTTGAGCTCACATATAGGCCAGAAATGAGTTTATGTATCAGTCTTTTCTCTGACAGAAAATCTATTCATAGAGAACCTCTCAGCATAGCTTGACAACATTCAGTTATGGATGAGAGAGAATATGTATTGATGAAATTGATGTGACTCTTTGGGCCCTTTTGTCTGAAAGGAGCATCTCTGATGCTTTGAAGTTGCTTCATTGATTTTGTTTAGTGGCTTGTGGCCGAGACTTTCTCCTCGTCGCCCCTTCTTTCCTCTTTGCTTCCTCTTATTTTTATTGTTTTCTCACAACAACCACTTCAAGTTTTTGATCATCCAACAGTCAGCCTTTTTAGCTCTTTTCCATGCTATCTCCTCTGCCATTCAGAAAGGGTGAAAAAGAGAAAAAGTCCCCAAGAGAGTGGAACACTGTAATATGGCTGGGGGAGAATAGTCAGAGCCCATCTCTGAGGGCCATTAGATTCCCCATTTCCCCCCAGTCCTGCAGTCTCCGTAAACTAATAGTCATTCACCTGGTTGACAGGAAATCTTTCCCCTGGTGCCAATGCGCGATGGCTGGGTTATGTTTAAGGTTACAAAGCCTCGGAGGAGACCATCGGTTCTGTGTGCCTACTCTAGCATTCCCCTGAGCCGTGGGGCTTCACAGGCGACCCTAGACTGATGAATGCAGCCAAAGTGCTAAGAGAGATGCTTTGTACAAATGTCTGTCGGTCTGAAAGGATATATTGTGGCTGGAAAGGAGAGTTGATGAGAGTTTATCTGGAGAACGATTACTGGTATCGGCCGCACACAGCTCAACCACAGACTGCTTGATGCATAATGCACACAAGACAAAAAAGTTTGTGAGTTCCATAACTGTGAGTTCCAGGTTGATTGCTTCCAGTGTCAAATCATAATGTATACCTATCTACCTATCTACCTATCTACATATCTATCTATCTATCTATCTATCTATCTATCTATCTATCTATCTATCTATCTATCTATCTATCTATCTATCTATCTATCTATCTATCTATCTATCTATCTATCTATCTCTCTCTCTCTCTCTCTTCTATCTATCTATCTATCTATCTATCTATCTATCTATCTATCTATCTATCTATCTATCTCTCTATCGATCTGTCCTCCTGTCTATGTAGACTTACACATATACACACAGAAAGTACAACGCATGTTTGGCAATGTCATGCTGAGATTAATACAAATGCAGCATATGTGGCAGTACACGCAGACACACAGAAACTTTCTTTCTATTTTACACACGAGTGCTCACACATTTTCTGTCCCCTGCTGTAGCAATGGCATTTTCTGCATGGTTCTGGTACTTCAGCCAGTTTGTTTCTGTCTGGATGTTGTTTCACTGTGTGGGTTTCACTTCGTCCCGGGAAAACCCATGAATATATTTAAAACTTCCTCTACAGGCTGAACACATCAGCTATCCAATGGCACGGTTCTGTGACACATTCACAAAAACAAAAAAAAAAAAGGAACTGAAAATAAATACAAGAAACTGATAATGTAAAACACTGAAAATGATCAAAGCCATGCAGAGATATTCATTAACAGTATGAAGACAGAAAAAGTGGATAATGTCACTGCACACACAGCATCCACAGAAAGAAAAGAGGAAGGTTTATACAGGAGAGATATCATGGCACCGCGTGTGACAGCGGCATGATGCAGCACAGAACCGCATGCTGGAGAACACAAATGAACCGTGGAGAGTGAATAATGCAAACACATCACATGAAATGGTGATCCCAATTATTTCATTTCCATAATGTGACATTTATGACTAAAACAGAATATTTTGTGATAAATACTTTAGGGTGAGACTTTATTTTAACAGTCTGGGTTTGAATGAATTGAGAGAATTGGTGAATAACTGGTGAATTTAGCTGGCAGGCATTTTTTTAATTATATATATATATATATATATATATATATATATATATATATTATATATATATATATATATATATATATATATATATGTCTCTCTTCATGGATAGAGAGAACAGATAACATTAAAACACTACAAATCTACAAAGATATATGCACTTTTATACAATGAAAAGAGATTGCCAAGTAAAACATGTTAGGCTATAATATTATTAACTGATATTATATCACTCTGCGTGTCTTGGTTACAACAGAAAAGTTGTTTCAAAAGCTGAGAATGCACTTTGAAGCTTTTTTAAGAAAACATGATACATTGTGCACAAAAGGACCAGGGATGTTTATTAAAAAAAAAATTGGGTCAATTGTGGTGTCATGTCTTTTCACATTGCAAGATACATTTCTCATGTGTCTGTTTTACTGCATCGTTATTTTTGAAATATTATAATTTGTTGTTGTCTTTATTCTTCTTCCAAGCCACCTCTGCATTGGCAAAGGATTTCTCTTCTTCCTACTTTCCTTTGCTGTTCTTTCTCTCAAAGGAAATGCAATAACAAGAGTTCTTCATTGTCTGAAAATGCAGGGCATTTAAAGAACAAGAGAAATATTTAAAAATATGTTGGAAATATTATGTTTAATATTTGTGGAACATGTTTGACGCTCAGTTGAAGTGTTTATCTCCGGACTGGTATTCCACTAAAGACATCAAAAGTCAAAGCTAGTATGCAGATGTGTTGAGACTGCCATGTACTAGTGTGTGTATGAGTGCTGGAAACGCGCAGGGAGGATAGAGACAAATCAATATAAACGATGGGGAGAAGTGGCTATCATTCACGGGGGAAACAGGTGCAATATCTCTCTCAGATAGGAGCCCATCCATCACAGCCAGACTTTAATTTGAGATGTTTAGGCCCCCTTCTGCTGATTGTCTCACAGCAAGTGTGTGTGTGTGTGTGTGTGTGTGTGTGTGTGTGTGTGTGTGTGTGTGTGTGTGTGTGTGTGTGTGTGTGTGTGTGTGTGTGTGTGTGTGTGTGTGTGTGTGTGTGTGTGTGTGTGTGTGTGTGTGTGTGTGTGTGTGTGTGCTAGACCATGACGGTGACTGTGAGGGGTTACATGTTCAAAAGCTTGAAAACGGTTGGAGTTCTGACACGGAACGAAAAAAAGACTAACGTGAAAGTGATGGAAATGAGAGAAAACACAGTGGCTCTGTTCCAATTCCTTGTGTACTGCCTTGGGAGCATACAAACGGTAATGGACTGATTTAAAAAATGCTGTACATACATAGCAGTTCTTCTCACAAAGTGCACAGCTGTGGACATGTAGCTAAGTAACTCAGCAATACCCTAATAAGATTTACACTATTGTTCTTAAGTCTGTTGTCTCTTGTGTATCTTATGCTCATCAAAACTGCACTTTCTTGATAAAAAAAAAAAATAGAATTATTGTGAAATATTATTACAATTTAAAATAACTAATTTTGTAAAAAACTATAATACTCTTGTTGAGGATTTGTGAATGAACAATGTTTAAAAGAACAGCATTTATTTGAAATTTATATACTTTTCCACTATAAATGTAGAACAACATTATTAATTTCTTTAAAAAAAAAAAAAATCGGACCTCAAACCGGTTTTGTATGTTTTTAACAGAACTCATCGGAATTGAATCCTTATCTTTCACGTTATCACACACTACCAGATGAGCAACAAAAAAACATTTTGTTATATTTTTAGTCATTAAGTTTATATTTAACATTTATTTTACTCCATCTGCCATCTATTTTCGTAGCTTGTTGCAAAGCATTTTGAGATGACCTTCTTTTTGAAGGACACATGCTATGCTGCCTTTGAATTTGGCTAAAAGAAAGTGTTTATAATGTCATCTATGGGAAGCTCTGTAGCTTTTGAAACAGAGTTGGTGAATGTTTTATTGTTGCTTTAACCTTGAAACGCCTCAAAATTATTTTTATTCCGTTTTCTTTATTTATTTATTTCAGGCTGCTATATGTTGAATAGATTGTGCATTGGAGTTGTTGCATTATATGTTTCAAAACTTTCACAATAGCAGTAATAATGTCATGGTACAGTTACAGATATATTTGTGGCTGCCAAGGACATCTCAATTGTGCGTGAGTAGACGCACGTACACGAACACACACACTCAAGCAGCTCTGTGATAAAACAGTGTAGAAATGAGTCCCTTTATTGAAGCTTTAAACTACATATGGCCCAAGGTGAAGGGAGTCCAAATAATCTCAATTATTGATCGGCGCTGGGCAGAGGGCTCTCTGCAGGAGTGTTTGCGGCAGTGAGTGTTGATGCCAGGCATATCCGGATGAGTGATCTGGTCGGATCTCTCGCTCTGGATGAAAATGATAATGGATACTCAGATGCACACGCACACACCCAAGTTCAATACCAGGAGCTATCATCACTGCGGACACGAAGGAGCAGCTGCTCTGTCTTCCCATTAAAATTACATGGGAGAAAAGAAAAGAGCAGAGACAGGAAAGCAAGAAGTGAGATCTTAGAAAGCGAGAAAGAGATTAAAATAACCACAGCAAAGAAAGAAAGAACTAAAAGGCGTAGTTCACCTAAAACTGAAAATTCTGTCAACTTAATGTTGTTCCCTGTATGGCTTTCTTTTTCAACACTTGTGAAGACATATATGCAGCTACAATAAATGGTGACTGGAGTTTTCAAGCTCCAAAAAAAGCATTATGAAATATCATAAAATATATCCATATGTATATTTTAAGTCTTATGGAGGCAAGTAGAATTGAAATATGTCGTATTTTGTGTTTAAAAAGACCAAAAGTCATAGTTAACTGACAGTATTCCTCTCCAGTGACCTTTTATCCATTGCACAAAGAATATTAAGTGACTTAGTGAATCAATCAGACTGGATTCAGATTCTCATTCTGAACCAAATCTACTGATTATTTGAATCATTAAAATTAATAAAGTGGTGAGATGTCATTTCGAACAAAAATAGCCCAAAACGGAGGTCATTTGGAGTTCGTTTCGGGAGTTCGAAATAGCTTTGCCAAAGCGAAGTTCGCTCCAGCTGGTAAACACCTCTGAACTTCCATTGTTCCGTGGCAATTACGTAATATAAATTATGTGTGCTCTGGGACACTGGCTTCTTTGACAGTTCAGCTATCCTGTTCAGTCCGTGGTGGTCAGACCTTCATGAGTAAAAACATGAACACACCGAAATGACGACATTTTTACATGTTTAATACTGTAAAGCTGCTTGCTTTAATGCAGTACATTGTATAAAGTGTGATATAAATAAACGTGATACGTCTTTACTGGAGTGCCGAATTGCAGAGCTTGTAACATCAGATGCTTTCTTAACGCCTGTCATTTTAGTTGTGTGTTTATTTTGTTATTGAGAGGAAGCACGCAACACTTATTCATCTAAGCGCGTTGGTATGTTCGCTAACTTGTGACATGTAACTTCGAACTTCTTTTTACCCCTAAACGAAGAACGAAAAATATTTTAGCTGTGAGCTATATTGACCAGCCGTCAAAAATTTCAGTGAATAACGAGTTAAATTTCAGCAGACTGATCTCATGAAACTGCGTATGTATGACACGCCAATTCGTATTTCCATTTTTGGCGTGCTATCAACACGCATAATCGCTTTTCAGCGTGTTTATGAACGCCGTTGACTTAACGTTACATTACTGTATATATAAATATATGACCTACCCCAACTACGTCCCTAAACCTACCCGTCACTGGTTAATACCATTTATGAGTCTTTCCCCACCATCCTAGTAAGAAAAATATCGCTCCCCCAGATGTATATCAAAATTTGGGTTTATTTCGGTCATATTTTTAATGGCGTGTACATACACACGGAATCACTCGGACATAACGGCGTAGATATACACGCATACATGCGGATAGCTCAAAATGCGTATAAATAACACGCCACTTGACTTGAAAGTGGCGTGTATGTTTACGCAAAAGTCATGATGTCATGTTGAATTTCAGCCACTATTCCAGTCACCTATTGTGTGGAATCTGAAAACAGCAAACAAGTCATGGAACACTTTTATGATGCCTTTTTTTCAGCTTGAAAGCTTCAGTGCACATTTAATGTTTAATGGAAAAAAGCATAGAAAACATTCACATTTTCTATTTTTCCATTAAAAGCATAGAAAATTTGAATGTTTTCTATGCTTTTTTCCATTAAACATTAAATGTGTAATGGAAAAAAGCATAGAAAACATTCAAATTTTCTCTTTTGTGTTCTGCAGAAGAAAGTCATACACGTTTGGAACAATATTAGGCTGAGTAAATGATGACAGAGCTGTCATTTTTGGATGAACTATTCCTTGAACTGTCTAATGCCTTGTTGACTTTGGCATTAGAATGGTTCAGCTGGCCTGTCGCATCACCTCTCTGCCACCCATTCAGTCTCCAGGATATCTGAAGGCCCTCGTCAATCACACAATAAGTACACGGGATTACCATGGATCTTTCCTGCAGCCTACGGCTCCGTGCGCCACACCAGAGAGGATATCCTCCTCTGTACAGCACAGCCCAGTCATTCACTCCCTCAGTGCTCTTTCACTGCATCAGCGATGGCTTTCTTTAAAGAGAGAGCTTATTCAGCTGCATTATGCATTGAGATCACTTTAAGAGAGAACTCGAGATAAGCGGCTCAGGTTTGTGTGAATGAGAAGAGCCATTGGGCTGGTTGAAATGAGGAACTTGATGCTTTGGAGAGTCAAGGGAGTGTAAAGTGTGTTAAGGACGTGTTGTGAAGTATATCTCTGGGCCATATCATACACTTTGGCAGTATTTTATTTTCTCTGAAGTCCACTTATAATGTTAAAGGTTTGTTGCAGCAGAAACAGTTGTAATTTAGTTCTTCATGTGCATTTGTCTCCGCATTTCTTACCTTTGGAGTTAACAGCATGTATTTTAGCTATTTTTCAAAATGTGAGAGACCACAAACATGACAATAAAAAAATCATAGATTTAACAGTTTTGTGACCAAGACAGCACAGCAAACACTGACATATTCCATTGGTGGTATTAAAGTAAACCAACATGGCGAACGACGGGCACTAAGAAATGACGGTAATATTGTTTGGAAAGCTTTTTACAGAAAATGTTTGGGGATAAAAGTTTGGATGTCGTGTTATGCTTCCGTCTTCCATCAGCTCGCTTTCTTATTGGGTATCGTTTCGTTCCACGTGACAATCTACAGAGTATGCTCACGATTGTCCGCAGAGTTCTAAATATTTAACATGGTGGATAGTTAAGATTTGAGATAGGTGCGGCTCAGACATTCCTCCAAGCAGATTCAATCACTGTTAATACACATCACACCACAAGAAAAATCTGATAAGATAATCTGTAGAATTGTCAAGATAATCGGGACTTTACCTAGGATTGAATGGGGAAAATTGGGGCCAAAATCAGCCCAGTTATCTTGTAGTGTATGTGTATTCAAAAGGTGATTAGCTCTATTTTGATTGTTAATGTAGACATTAGTGTTTATATCCAAATTATATGATTTTTAACTCTGTATTTCTGTGATCATTTGGATACTTGTAACAGAAATAATTTGTCACTCCAATCTCTTTGAAAAGATGTTTGTGAAGCTGTTAAACATGCTCTCTCTGGCTCAGCGGTAGCGAGAACACAGATTTGAATGTTCCTGTATGATTTTTTCAAAAGGTTTAGGAACAGGCGAATCGTTGTCATTTAGGAATAAGATCGCATGGGTGTTAAAATCGAGAGAGCAATCTTTTACAAATTAATCGTGCAGCTCTACTCTATGTTAATGCTTTTTGAATGACCCCTTTTGCACTGACTTTTTCATAATTGTATGGTTGGACTGTGAACAGAGCATGTCTACATAGTACATTTAATTAATTAATTTAATTTAAAAGAGGAAGTAAAACCCTTTGGTCCATGATATGGTGTTTAATTTGGTCATTTTATGGAGATGGATAGGCTGGGGGTTTTATGGGAATGGTATAGGGGCACGTTCAAGGTTAATCTAGGTCTATAGTACGCACACACACACACTCAAATATATCAGTGTTTCCAGCTGTTATTGACCCTTGTGTTCATGTCCCTGGACCAGTGCCAATTTATGTCATCATTTTCTCCCAATTCCAATTGAATTCTGATGAGAGGGACATAGGGACATGTCAAATCTTGCACTCCCGATCCCCTCCGTCTCAGGGTTCCCATCTGCTTTGAGCTGATTAGACTCATTTAGCTCACCCTCAAAGCCGTCTCTCACTCAGAGCTGTCTCTCTCTCCATCAGTGCTGATTGTCTCTCTCTCTGAGAGTTGTCTGTCTCTGGTGTTACCAATGGTCAAAAGAGGATTCCTCATTAAATCCAATGCTAATGCATCTGCTATATCGCTCTGGAGAATTGGACTCTTGTTGGGACACGGCTTTGTTTTCACCAGAAGCTCAGATCACTAGGAGCTCTGCTTTTCTACTGTCTGCTCTGATCTCTGTCACAAAAGCAAACCCAAGACCTGCCAGCTCTGAGTTTCTAAAGTACGTTCAGGAGGGATCTTTGGATTGTCCCTGCCTACTGATTTCAGACACTGATTGAAGCCTGGCGTTTCCTGTCTTTGTAAAGGCTGGCTTGATCCAGGGAAAAGATAGGACGTGTTTCGGCTTCATCTGTGAGTTAAATTCTGTCCACTGACTGTTGTGCATTCATCTTTTATTCTTCTTTTTTTCTGTCTTTTTTTGTCCTAGAGCGTCCCACAAATCCGTGCAACCTTTAACAGATGGACGGGATCAGCTTTTTTTAACATGGGACTGCAATTGCAATGCCACAACAGATCAAATGAAAATACGTGGATAATACCGTTAGAGATGGGCCGATATTGTGTCGTATTCCTGGCACATCACGTCCTCTGATTTACGACAGCTGGAGGCAGAGTCTGGATGAATTTAAGTGGATGTCACAGCTCACCTCCTATTATTTTTAACATCGTTTTCTACTTTGTGGTTTATTCTAGGAATGCTGATTCTGAATTTTACTATCCAGAAGGGATTACACCACACCTCCCCCAACACACACACACACACACACACACACACACACACACACACACACACACACACACACACACACACACACACACACACACACACACACACACACACACACACAACACACACAACACACACACACACACACACACACACACACACACACCATAGCTGCCACAATACGATTGTTCAAACAACCACTGGAAATTATAGATGTTTTCTCTAAGGGACAACTTACCACCAGAGTGTTATTCTACAGTATATTTGGTTACACCCGCCATAATGAGTAATTCTGACAGTCATAAAATGCTTTTCAACACTGATTTCTGAGATTAATTGTGGGTTTGATCTTTATATTAAATCTGAAATTATGTTCTTTTTGCATTTCAATCCAATGCTCAATGCAAGAAATGCTATTTTTAAGTGTCTAAAGTGTTTCCTACAAGCAAACATGTTAAATCAATGCAACTTCTATAAGGAGTCTGAGACCACCTGTTAAAAGGGCTGTTTTGCAACCTTTTTACTTACTAATTATATTATCAGAGTATAACACTTTTGTTTCGAATTACAACATTTTATAAATATCTGAATGAACTCAACAAGAGAAAACCCTGATGATCATGTTCTCCAGCATGATTTGGAATGATTCAAAGACCATTTTTGTGCTTCTGTGGAACCAAGAACATCAGGTCTTTTGTATTAATGAATTCGCTTGGCTAATTTCACAAATTTACATTTGTTTATTTTTTTTTTTATAATTATCAAACCCCAATAATTTACTTATTTCTAGGTTCAAATGGTAAAACATATTTTGAGATATTTCCAGCCCTAAATCAAATAATAATCAAAATAATATTAAGAATATATATTTTTTATTATTATTATTCCTCTTTTGTTGCCAGGCTATTATAAAAGTCAAGCAGTGCATTTTCAGCTATCACATAAGTCTTACATTTGTTTATCCAAATCAACATGGAACATCCTCCTCAAAACAAAGAAATACAGTAGAGTGCATGTTTTTTTTTGTATGTAATTCATATACCTCAGCAAAACAGAAACCGCTTGAGGTCTAATCCCTCTCGCATGTCACAAAGTCCATAATCTCTGTGAGATTAAATTAATATGTACATAAACACCAGTGATTTGCACATGAATATCTCTATTAATAGTATGACAATTATGTGTGAGAAACAAAGATTTAACAAATGCATTATGTGGATTAAGAATCAAACTCATAATTCGCAACACGCTGAAACTGTTCATTGCACTGCTGTTTCATCTGGGAACAAACTGTCAGTAGAGCCACTTGAGATATCCAGCGCTGCAAGTAATTTGTCTGTCTTTTCTAGTCTCTCAAAAGCAATTGAAGCAGGACCTTGATGTTGCCCAAAATGTCTCTTGGCAGAGCTCTTTTTTGAGCCAGTGTTTCACTACTTTGTGGCAGTAAGAAACAAAGCACACATCTGCTTTTATATGTAAATGCTGCCTCACACTCATGATTCAAGCTCACATACACTCCAGGTACGAGTGTTTGCACTGGTGGGTTGCAATCAGGATTTCCCACTCCAATCTCTGCAAGCATCAAGCCAGTATTCACCTGACTGAAGAGTCAGCAAAACAACATTCCCTCAGCCTCCACAGTCAAACTCTCATGCCTTTCCAAAAACGAGGGCAAAACTGTTCTAAGGGTGCAGGGATTAATCATGTGCATGTTTCCTTCTGGACTCTTAGCACTGAAAGTATTGCGTCTTACATGGCTGTAGGATTGAGGATAAACGCTCATAATTGAGGATGCTGACAGGTCAGTGATTTAGCAGAGTCTTGAGCGCAACCCAACACTTACACCAAGAGTTATGAGCTCCCACTAACTGTTCATTACTGACCTGGTAAAAAAGTCCACATCAGCAAAACACACTCACATATTCGGAGATTTAAGCACAGAAAATGTCCTACCTTAATTGAATCCTTTTCACTGGCCGAAATGATAGATTGAGGCTGGAAACCAGTAAAATCCAAAACGCTTCACAAACTCTCTTCCTTCATCTGTCCTCAGCCTCTTTTCAATCCTCGTTTCAGCTTGCCTTGGTTGTTTTAGTTCCTTGTTTTCTCATTTACTCTCTCTCTCTCTCCCTTTGGAGTCTATCGTTCTTTTTCATCCTGTAGGCTACAGTACAGAAGCGGAGACAGATCCGCGTGCCGCCAGTGAGGAAAGAAATATGGTTGAACGAGCGCACGCGCGAGAGAGTGCTGAAGTGTAAGTCCTTGCGGTTTTAGAATGAACAGAGCGCGCGCGAGTGTGTGTCAGAGAGAGAGAGAGTGACAGTGAGTGAGCTGGTCGGAGAGGAAAAGACCGAGTGGAATGAGGGAGCGCTTTGCTGACGGCCTCGCTGTCTCGTCCGTGGCGCGCGTGATTGGAGAGAGTGCGACCCCTGTCAGGACTCCGGAGTGAGGGATCTTCATTAGGGAGATGGAGCCTCCCCTATATCCCTCCCTTCACTCCTCATCCCTCCCTCCTTTCCGTCAGTCCCGCAGAGAAGCAACGATCTGTGTGGTCATCGCAGGAATATGATTATCCCGTTCTCGGCGTCTCACGGAACGTTTTTTTCTTTTTTTTTTCTTTTTTACTAATACACTTGCAGATGTACTGTGCTAGTCTGGCTCTCTCTCTCTCTTCCCTCTCTCTCTCCCCTCTCTCTCCTCTCTCTCTCTCTCACTCTCCCTCTCTCTCTCCTTCCCTCTCTCTCACTCTCCTCCTCTCTCCGTCCCTCCCCCATCTCCTCTCTCTCGCTTTCTTTCATCTCTCGTCCTCTCCACTTCTTTTTTATCTTTCTCTGTCTCTCATCCTCGTCTTCTCTCTCTCTCTCTCTCTTCTCTCTCACCTCTCTCTCCTCCTCTCTCTCTCTCTCTCTCCTCTCCTTCATCTACTATTCTCTCTCGCTCTCTCTCTCCTCTTCATCTCACTCTCTCTCTCTCCTCTCTCATCTCCTCTCTCTCTTCTCTCTCCTCTCACTCTCCTCTCCTCTCTCTCTCTCTCTCTCCTCTCTCTTCTCTCTCATCTCTCATCTCTCTCTCTACTCTCTTCTCTCTCTCCTCTCTCTCTCTCTCTCTCCTCTCTCCTCTCTCTCTCTCTCTCTCTTCTCTCTCTCTCTCTCTTCTTCTTTCCGGGCCATGAATAAATTTCGTTGTTTTCAAATATGTTTCAAATGGTTGATTTGAATTACTGTATGGAATGTCACTTTTGAAGGTATCTGGTTTGTAATGAGGCTTTGTGTTCTGTATTTGAAGGGGTGAGGCCACTAGGGAAAAGTGTTCTCATTGTTTCTTTATTTCTTTCTTTTTTCTAATATAATCATTTCTTGCGTTGCATAATATATTATACACATAATATTTTGATTGAAAAGTTTGGTTCAAATTTGGTGCAATGCTGCTAACCATGAACTTATTGCATGGGTAGGTATGATGGCTGAATGATTGAATCCAGACTGGAGTCTTTTACTCTCTGCTTCAACTCCTACCCTCATAAAGTGACAGGCAAATATAGATGGTGATATGTAACCTTTAAGGATATGGGGTTTGTCATGAAGAGGAGCTGTGTGCCTTGACGGCCATCACTCATGAGAAAGGTTAACTTTTCCGTTCACATTTCTCCTGCATCTCAAATAACTACACCTACACTTAATGCAAGCAACATGGAATAATGGTTCTCTTAAAGTGTACCTACAAAACTTTTTTATGAGTTAAAAGAACGAATTAAAAAAAAAAAAAAATCTTCATGGTCAGTCAGAAAATAAGTGAGGTTTTGACGTTTTGCAAACTTCTCTTTCAATTTAAGATGCATGCTTTTCAGCGAATAATAAGATTTCTTATTCCTCCTCTTGTAAACATGTTTAGTATTTTCAGAAAAAAAAGATGACATCACAGACGCCTGAAGTTTCCAATGGGGTGTCCTTCAGGATGGGATAGAGGGAAGATAGGACAATGTATTTATTCCCCATCACTATCATCCACCATATCCTACTCTCTTGACCATTATCTATATTTCAGTTGCTTTTTGATCTTACAAAACTGATGCAGCCTACAGTATACTTAGTGCACATTATACAGTATCAAACTTGTTTCTGGTTGTTGTTGCCTTGTCAGACCCATAATGTAGCACTCTGCAGTAAAAATAAAAAAACATTCTTAATGACTATTTTTGCCTTATTTTCCCTTAAAAAAAGGGAAAATATTCCCTGCTCGAGATATTAAGACAATACATCTTCAATAACTGTGTTTTGTCTTATTCCACTGACAGATAAAAACATATATATTTAAAAAGTCTGATATTTTATGCATTGTTGCTTATACTATATGTGCACATTCATTTCAGAACCTGCTTAATTAATTAACCTGCAGAAGTCTGATCATTGGGAGTTGCTGCAGAGGCTCAGCTGTCCCAGTGAATCCCTCCAATCAACAGCTTCCTAAATGCTCTTTTTTATCATCAGAGACTTTGTTAGTAAGCTCAGAGATCGCTTAGGGCAAACAAAAAATGAGCAAATGAGAATTATCAAGAGATGCAAGAGAGCTCGGATTACAAAACCCCTTTTTTGACCTTTTACACTTTCTTGTTGTGATCATATGGGAAATATGTTAATATGTTGACTTTCAGAAATCATTATGAATGAGGTCATTTTATTTACCTCATCACAACTTAATGCCTGATAGGAATATTCTACCGAACTTCGAATGAATTTTCGTGGATCTCTTGATAATTTCCAATTTCAGTCTTTTTTTTTGTCTTAAAGAGACAGTTCACCCAAAATGAAAATTACCCCATAATTTGCTCACCCTCAATCCATCCTAAGTGTATATGACATTCTTCTTTCAGACAAATACAATAGGAGTTATATTAAAAAATGTCCTGGCTCATCCGAGCTTTATAATGGCCGTTTATGTTTTGAAGTCCATAAAAGTGCATCCATTCATGATAAAAGTGCTCCACGCGTCTCGGGGGAGGTGGGGGCTGTTAATTAAGGACTTCTGAACCGAAGTGTGCATTCGTGTAAGATAAATATCCATATTTAGAACTTTATCAACTAAAATGCTTTCAGCAGACGGCCGTACGCATCGATTTGTGGCGAAAAAGTAACCTTTGACATGACACATTTACGAACATGGAAGCGCAGAGGATAAGGCAAAACATAGCACCGGTCAAAGTCTAAAATGAGATTTTTTAGAGAGAAAATGTCAGAGGAGCTTGAGTTTGTGGCCCAGCGCTGTTTATTTGAACCGCGAGAGTCGTCAAAGCTTACGCTACTGTCACAAGGTGACGAACCAGCAGCGGAACTATATATTCCACGGAGGAATGTTTCCGCCCGGAGCGCTCTCGACGCAACACCCAGTCAGCCTGATATGCGTCGCTACCATGGCAACAGCAGCCGCTGATGACAGAGTGACAGCAGGTGCGGCGCATCAAGGGGCTGTTTGGTGATTGGGACACACAGCGGCTTGAAACACATAAAGACCAAGCTTTGGTAGTTCAGTGGAGTGAAGTTCAGTGCAGTGTTCTGTGTTCGGTTTTCGGGTGCTGTGTCCTGACCTTGTTCCGTCGAGGGAGGCTGAGAGTTTCTGTGGGACAACTTGACTGGCGAGATAGATCCGCGGAAGGGAATCCGCTACGAAGGATTTGGTGGAGTGGAACAGAGAAGCAGAGGAGAAGTTGCCTTGGAAACATCAAGTCCCCTGCCGGGTAGAGATAAGTGCAAACCTTTTACTGGCCGTATGATACGTGATTTATATACCAAGACACTGTATATGAAGAGAAGCGATCTAGGAACCGGAGTCTAGACACCGAAATGAGAAGACAGCTGTTATGATGCACGAGTGAGATCGCTATATATTCTTCCGTTTTACTGTCCCTGCTGTTCAGTACAAGGAGGTGGGCTGGGGCCTTATATTTCACAGAGTGGTTAAGAGTGACGTGAGTTGACGCTGTGCTCACCGTGTGTGTTTGAAGTGAAGCTACTGCATGCTTACTATACCAAATTCTGTCACGTGCCCATCGGCCTTGCCCTGTGTTGCAGTTTGGAGCCGCTGAAGAAGAGATAAAGCGACGGTGGAATTTAAAGCTTGCGGTGTTCTGATTCATCGTTGATGTTGTCTGGAGAACGAAGGAAGTCCAGTGATCTGCTGTTCCGAGTGTCCCCCATCGAATGCCATGTGCATTCTGTGTTATCAACACTGTCGTGAGCTTTCTGCATCCCCTGCATAGGAAAGAACAAACTGGACTCGAAGTATCTACCTGCTGTCTAGTCGACGCCCCTTTCACAGCCCTGAGCTTTCTGCATTTCCTGTATAGGAAGGAACAAACCGGACTCGAAGTACCTACCTGCTGTCTAGTCGACGCCCCCTTCACAGCCGTGAGCTTTCTGCATCCCCTGTATAGGGAAGAACAAACCGGACTCGAAGTACCTACCTGCTGTCTAGTCGACGCCCCTTTCACAGCCGTAAGCTTTCCGCATCCTCTGTATAGGAAAGAACCAACCGGACTCGAAGTACCTACCTGCTGTCTAGTCGACGCCCCTTTCACAGCCGTGAGCTTTCTGCATCCCCTGTATAGGAAAGAACCAACCGGACTCGAAGTACCCACCTGCTGTCTAGTCGACGCCCCTTTCACAGCCGTAAGCTTTCCGCATCCTCTGTATAGGAAAGAACCAACCGGACTCGAAGTACCCACCTGCTGTCTAGTCGACGCCCCTTTCACAGCCGTGAGCTTCCTGCATCCCCTGTATAGGAAAGAACCAACCGGACTCGAAGTACTTACCTGCTGTCTAGTCGACGCCCCTTTCACAGCCGTGAGCTTTCTGCATCCCCTGTATAGGAAGGAACCAACCGTACTCGAAGTACCCACCTGCTGTCTAGTCGACGCCCCTTTCACAGCCGTGAGCTTTCTGCATCCCCTGTATAGGAAAGAACCAACTGGACTCGAAGTACCTACCTGCTGTCTAGTCGACGCCCCTTTCACAGCCGTGAGCTTTCTGCATCCCCTGTATAGGAAAGGACCAACCGTACTCGAAGTACCTACCGGCTGTCCAGTCGACGCTCCTCTTCACCGCTGTAAACTTCTGTACTTGGGAGGTTGAGAAGAGTACAGTCCGCTCAGAGTCCGAGAAGGAAAGCCGTGCTTAGAGCACTTACCTGCTGGTCAGGTCCGCGTTCCCTCCATTGCCGAGAACCTCGGCACCCGAAGAGTCCGAGGGGGTTGAGTGGACCCAGTCCCCGCCTGTCGTCCAGCCGACGTCCCGGCGGCCACTGGATGCTGGGAGGAAGGAGGAATTTTAATTAGGATATACAAATTCTTTTAATCAATAAAGCCTGTTACATTTTACTTTCCTTGTCCGCCTGGTTTCTGGTCTGCTCCTCAGTGGTACATTCTAAAGGGAGGGGGTAGACCCAGTCGACCCTCCCGACCTGTGACAGATTATTGGCGTAGTCGGCAGGGTTACCACTGAGTTGAGCCACCAGAAGCCGTTATGGCAGAAGAAGAGGCACCGGGAGCACGAAGACAAGCCATGCCCATATTCATGGGAGCCCCTTGGGCCCAAAAGTACCAAGGTCCGGGATCGGAGATGAGTCTGTCGACATGGAGGGCCCAGGTCGAATATTTAGTCGGGCTCCAAGGTCTGGATGCCCCTCAGGGAGTACAGTTCATCTTGAATTCCTTGGAAGGAGAAGCACTGAGGGAAGTGCGAGCAGCGCCAGAAGCGAACCGTACCACGGCTCAAGCTATCTTTGACTTCCTTTCGGGGCAATACGGCGATACCACTCCCGTAGCCGTTCTGCGAACACAGTTCTTCAACTGCAAACAAGGGCCGCGACAGACCATCCGGGCATTCACGCTACAGCTGAGAGAGCAGTTCGCTAGGCTAAGAGGAAGGCAAGACCATGGTCTAGGGGGTGAAGAGAGCCTGCTGCGAGACCAATTCCTCCTGGGGCTACGGGAAGGCCCCGTACGCCAAAGCCTGCGAATACAGGTCCGCCGGAACCCGGACTTGTCTTTTGACGAACTGAGACAAGAGGCGTTGGCCTTGGAACGGGATCACACGGTAGAGCCCTCAACGTGCATGGCTGCGAGTGCACCCGTCGACCCCCCACGCCCGGTCGAAGCGGAATGGAGACGTGCGTTACGAGAGGAGTTGAAAAAGGACGTCCAGGAACAGCTGGCCGAGCTATCCAACTCCTTCAGAGAAGAGCTCCGGCGTGAACGTTCCAGTCCATTGCTCCGAGAGCGGACCTATTCAGCGGGGAGCCGATTCCCAGAGCGACGCCCAGCTAGGCCAATGGGGCCGCGGTTCAGGTGGGACGAACAGGGACGCCCCATTTGTCATGGTTGTGGAGAGCCGGGTCATTACTTCCGCCAGTGCCGCTCCCGTCGGGGATCACAGGAGGATTTTTAGAGTTGCCGGCCACTGTGGGTCAAGTGGCTGGGACTCCCATGGTAGACCCCCTATCGATTACGAAGTCCAGAGCATGTTTGGTGGGGCATTGCCCCATTGTAGTGGCCCAGGTCAACGGGTTGGAAGTACAGTGCCTGTTAGACACTGGGTCACAAGTCACTCTGTTCTCTGAGAGCCTGTCACGAGAGCTATTTAAGGGCCAGGATTGCCCCACCTCAGAAGCCCCCTGGTTGACGCTACGGGGAGCCAACGGTCTGGACATCCCATACGTGGGATACCTGGTGACTGACTTGAAGATCCATGGAGTCGTTGTCCCCCAGAAAGGGGTGGTGATCGTTCGTGACGCCTGCCTGGGAAACCATCGCGCCTTGTTGGGCATGAACGTTATAGCAGAATGTTGGGAGGAACTGTTCCAAGGTGGATTAAAGCAGACGGCCTCGACCTCGGAAAGTCACGAGTGGGACCGGATCAAGGCCGATTGTCGGCGGGTTCGCCTTGCCGAGACGCGAGGAGATCGAGAGGGCACTGGGAGGACGGCGTGCCGATACGCGTTATCCATTCCCGCTCAGAGTGAGGCTGTGGTGTGGGCCAGGCTCCCCTCGCAACTCTATGGCCCGGGAGAGTGGGTATTGGTGGAACCCCATCCGGACGGCCCAAACCTTGAGGTAGCTCGGGGGCTAGCCACAGCACGGCGGGGGAGGATTTCTGTGAAAGTACGGAACGTGAATGCGTTCCCCGTCCTGTTGCATCGACATCAGTGTCTGGCCCGAGTCACAGGGGTGAGCCCGCAACAAGTGAGAGAGCCGGGTGAAGTGCAGTTTAACCGAGTAAGCCCCTCCGTAGTGGAAGTTGCCCTGACCCGAACTGGACCGCCGGTGGGTAGTGAGGGAGAGGAATTGCCTAATCACCTCCAGGGAGGGTCACTACGCGGTGAAGGACTGGGAGAGGAACAGACTGGGCGGCTCCAGGATTTCCTGCTCAAATGGCAGCACTTGTTCTCGACTCACGACGAGGACTATGGCCGGACGGACATTGTAAAACATCAGATTCCGACCGGGGACGCCGCCCCGAGTAGAGAACGTTATCGACCAGTGCCACCGACCCTGTATTCTGAGGTCCGCACCCTCCTGCGAGGAATGTTGGACAAGGGGATTATCCGGGAAAGTAGTAGCCCTTGGGCCGCCCCTATCGTACTGGTGCGCAAGAAAAATGGTTCCTGGAGATTCTGTGTGGATTACCGTAAGCTGAACCAGGTGACTAAGCGGGATGCTTTCCCCCTGCCCCGAGTAGAGGATTCACTCACCAGTCTTACACAGTCCGCATGGTATTCTACTCTCGACTTGGCCAGTGGGTACTGGCAGGTACAGGTGGACGAGCGGGACAGGGAGAAGACAGCCTTCACGACCCCTTTCAGGCTATACGAGTGGGAACGGATGCCGTTTGGCCTTTGCAACGCCCCAGCCACGTTCCAACGGCTTATGCAGCGGTGCCTGGGAGGTCAGTTGACGGAAACCACGCTGGTCTACCTCGATGACGTCATTGTCTATTCGCCGGACTTTGAGACTCACCTCCAACATCTGGAGCAAGCTTTCCGCGCCCTGGACAAATACGGGCTAAAACTGCAACCTGACAAGTGTCAGCTTTTCCGGAAAGAGGTGAAGTTTCTGGGCCATGTGGTGAGTGCAGCTGGGATCGCTGTGGACCCAGAGAAGGTGTCGGCTGTGCAAGGGTGGGAGGCGCCGAAGACTGTGCGACAGGTCAGATCCTTCCTGGGTTTTGTCGGATATTACCGGCGGTTCATTCAGGACTTCTCCAAAATCGCCAAGCCCATTAACCAGCTGCTCGGGGGCACGGGACGTTCGAGGGGCCGGGGATCTCCCACGGTTCAGTGGGACCAGGCATGTGAGGCTGCATTCCGGAGGCTTAAACAGGAACTACTACAGGCCCCGATTCTGGCCTATGCAGACTTCTCCCAGCCTTTCATCTTGTACACTGATGCCAGCCATCTCGGCCTGGGTGCCGTGCTAGCCCAAAAACAGCAGGGGAAGGAGAGGGTGATTGCATACGCCAGCCGAAGCTTACACCCGACAGAGAGGAACGATGCTAACTATAGTTCCTTTAAACTTGAGTTGTTGGCCATGAAGTGGGCAATGAGCGAAAAGTTCAAGGACTACCTGTGGGGGACCAAGGTTCTGGTGGTAACTGACAACAACCCTCTGGTACATCTTCAGACGGCAAGGCTAGGGGCTGTCGAACAGAGATTGGTGGCACAACTGGCGAATTTCGACTACCAGCTGAAGTATCGGCCAGGGAAGGAGCATACGAATGCTGATGTGCTGTCGAGGTTTCCGGTGGCAGGTCCAGTAGTTCAGGGGCCCAACTCTAGCTCCGAGGAGGAGGAAGGAGCAATGGTGGGGATCGTGGAAGCGCCTGGATCATCACAGGAAGAGGCCCCCAATGGTTGGGGCTGGGACCCACAGTGTTGGAGGTCGAGACAAGCGGAGGATGAAGGGTTGCGGATGGTACGAGAGTGGGTCCAGACTGGGAAATGGCCAGAGGCCAGAGAACGCCGGGCTCAGACTCAGGCCGTCCGAGGGTTGCTAGGACAATGGGAAAGGTTGGCTCTGAGGGAGGGGGTGCTCTGTCGCTCCATCCAGGACCCTAACCTGGGCGAGAAGATCTGGCAAATAGTAGTTCCGGAGGGGCAACATCGGTCCCTGCTACAGGCCTATCACACCCAGTTGGGCCATCAGGGCCTGGAGAAGACGCTCTCGCTATTGCGACGCCAGTTCTATTGGCCTGGGATGGGGAGGATTACCAAGGCCTACCTTCAGGGATGCCCCCGGTGCACCCTGTTTAAGACCAGGAAGGAGATCCGAGCCCCATTGGTCCCGATTCAAGCAAAGGCTCCCATGCACATGGTCGCCATGGACTATCTGACGCTGGGAAGGCCGGTGGACCGGATTCAGAACATCTTGGTGGTGACAGACCTACCCAGCAAACACGTGTATGTGGGGCCCACATGGGTTACACATGGGTTACGTGGGTACAGAGTGGGCATGGGCTCAAAATGGGCATCTTATCTGGGGCCCACTTGGGTCAACTAAGTAGGTCCAACATGGGCAAACCCAGGTGGGCTCCCCATATGGGACCTAGTTGGTTCACTAATGGGAAATTGAGTACATGGGTTGAAAATGGGCTACAAGGGGACTAATTCAGTTTACCAAGACAAGTGCAAACAGTTAATCCCAAAGATTGATTACACTGCACCTTTAAAAAAAAAAATTTGACACTTTAACACGTGACTTTAATCTATTAAAAATCTATAAATGCCAACACAATTTTTTTTGCAATTTAAAAGGACCAAGAGCCTGCGGATACATATGATTGAGAAAAAGGGCTAAAAAAAAAAGAAAAAAGACTTGAAAGTGTACAAAACTTCGGCAGGATGGATCTCGCGAGATTTCATTCAGCAATTCCCATCCCCCCCACTCCACGCCCTGAACCGCGCGGGAGCTGCGCCATTGCTCTCTAACTTATTCTGCTGTAATTTTCGGGAGGAGATTCTTGCTGTCAGTGTATTCAAGGTAAGAACTACAATCATTTAAAAACTGAAATGTTAATTAAAATACATTGTTTTCAAAACATAATGTTAACCAAAAGCTTATTGTCACGTTAGATTTTCAGTTAGAATTTTGAGTTCCCTCAGATCGCGGCATTTTCCTTTATTTCTGGTGCTCTGCAGTGCACGCTATTATAGAAACATTCTTAGTTTCTTATAATTGTTAAAGGTTAACTCTCCCAAAAATGCAGCCTAGGGCCTTTTTGTGAATCTACCCGTGGCAAACATTCGTTTAAAAGCATAATTATGATGGAAACGTCCAGTTTTAATTAAGATTGACCATATTTTAGCTGTTGTTGTTTCCGGCCGCCGGCTTCTTGTCAGTAAAAAATAGTAGAAATAATACTATATGAACTGTGTAACGTTATAACAAATTGATTGGAGTTGAGACTCCAGCTTAAACTGTTTTACAATATAAATCCCACAATGGCAGCAATTTAATTATTTTTATAAGATGTGCACATTAAACACCCAAAATGAAAGCAGGACTTATTAATATTTCGAATTTAATTAACGTTACCAGAGTGACAAGACGTTTAATCTGTCTGCTACCGTCTATATTGTGATAACAGAACAGCGCCATACAGCGACCATTTTAGCTTTGATTCTAAAAGTGTGCACATTCAATAAAATATTTAGGCTACATTCTTGATGTTTAATTTTAAATAAATCTTTAATAAATGTCTATTTTGTCACAGAACAACTAGTAACTTTTCACTGAATTATGAGATCTGAGAAGCTTTAACACCATCTCGGCAACCCTTTGGATTCCTGTGCTATTTTTTTCTTTCTTTATTTAGTGCTAATTCAAAAACAACTGCACAAAAGATACCCAATATAGTTACACTTTAGAATACGGTTTCAAATAATTTGTAATTCCTTTTGATGGATTTGGTAACACACATGTACATTATTTTAAACATTTACAGGTATAAGTCGTGATTTTATTGCCTTCTGAATCCATAATGTCAGTGAATGTATTGTATATTGTATTGTATGTATTGTGTATCTATCTAGTGTATGACTTGATACACAATACACACAATAGATTACTACTTCTGATGTAAAATAGCCATCGATTAACCTATGGCTGCACGATTTGGGAGGAAATGTAATTGCGATTATTCAGGTACATTTTTTTTGTGTTGTCTCCCCATAATGATAATCTTGTTTTTCCTTAGGTTGGCATGGTGGACTCACTCTCGCTCTTATCCAAGGTAAATTATCAACACTATCACCCCTTACATGTGTTTTATTTAACTAAATACATCATAATCAGCTAAAAAGCATGCGCAGGTCACTTTACTTCCTGAACAAGTGCGCAACCGAGTCCGTGTTGCTTTCACATTCACGCGAACCGCAGCACGGATCGAGTGCAACCGAACTCAGACCACCTCCTCCAGGTAGTCTCGGGTTCGGTACCCCAGTGCGCACCCGGGTCCGCATGACAGCGTTCACATTAGCGATTTTTCATACAAACAGTGCTCCGTTCCGAACTAAACTGCCAGTGTGAAAGCACTCTAGACTTATCAAGTAAGCCAACTGAAGTAGCCTACTGTACACGTTAGGGCTGTCACTTTACGGTCGAAAATCGATTGCACAATCGATCGGACCAACCAACAACAAGTATCGAAACGAAAATAGGGAATCGATTTTAACTGCCCTTTTTTTTTTTTTTTCCCAAAAATGTGTTTTAGGTGCACAGGTCAATAGAACATGTAGGATGTTGGAAAATAATAATGTCTTTTCTGTTAACCAAATGCTTTTTAATATTCGCTATTACTTCAAGGCAAGTGAACAAGCGCGCCGTTATTTGTTGCCAGAGCCGTTGCTTAGTGACGTGTGTGTTCAAGTAAGCCAGAAATGCGCAGATTCTGCGCAATACGCTGTATTTAATATATCACGAGGACTCAAGAGTTGCGTATTTGCGCTAAATCCACACAGATTTGGCTTACACGAACTTCCACAGCAAAGAAAGTGAGTAAACAATAAACATAGACGCACGCCTCTGGATTTGACAGCGTTAGCCGCCAAAGTTCATTTTACCCGCATTTGGCGAGTTGAGGGTGTTCATTTCAATCCTTGAATGTAGCACTCCTGTTTGTCATTGTGCACGAAACTTCACACCAATAAATCATCACGAATATTGCTGACTTGTGAGCGTCTCAAGCGCCCTCTTTACGTTCGTCGTTCGTCCTAATGCCTGTTAGTTGTCCGTGGATTTGCCTATATTTGGTGTTGAAAATGGAAATGTCTTTAGACACGGAAAATCGATTTTACAATCGATTCAATGAACACTTATGTCTCAAAAATCGAACAGGATTTTTTCATAAAAGTGACAGCCCTAGTACACGTTAGTGCCTATTTGTTTACGCTAGTAACTGCTAGCTAGGAATTTGCAGATTAAGTGACTGAGGGTGCTTTTACACTGGCAGTTTAGTTCGGTAACTAACTATCCCAGTGCCAGTGCATAACAACAATCGTTGATTGCTGAACAGAAATCGTGTCAGATGTGGAGTGTCATACAAGCAGCCTACTGTAAGGTTGAGGATGGCCTTACGCAATATTTACACTCTATTCCAGTAGATAAATGTATAGTCTATGTCTTGACAATGAATTTTATATCCAATACTATTGTATTTCCTGAAAAAATGTCAAGGTGGAGATAACTGTTTTGCTGCAAGGGCTCAAATATGGAATTTAATCTCACTCTAATGCTCTTTATGTATTTTTCAGGAGGCTTGAAAAAAAAAAAGAGCCCTTACAAACCAAATTACCGAAAAGGCAGTGTGAAAGTGGCTAATCGGTGCCAGGGACAGGGGAAGAAAGCGTACTGCAAGGGCACATGGTGGAGAGCAAGATGGGTAAAAGTCTTAAGATATGCTTTTTTTATATGTAAATACAAACCTTAAAAAGACAAGAATGATCATAGCCAAAACATATTGAATCAGGGGTTTTCAAACTTCAGCACTGCACACACCAACTTCAGATCTTGCAGTTTCTACTAATGAGCTAATGTGATGAATCAGGTTTATTAGATGTGGGAGACATACAATGTCTGCATCCGAAAATTTAGGCAGCTGACTAGGGCAGTCACTTTACGTTCGAAAATCGATTGCACAATCGATCGGACCAACCAACACAAGTATCGAAATGAAAATAGGGAATCGATTTTAACAGACTTTTTTTTTTTTTTACTACCAAAAATGTGTTTTAGGTGGACAGATCAATAGAACATGTAGGATGTTGGAAAATAACAATGTATTTTCTGTTAACCAAATGCTTTTTAATATTCACTATTACTTCAAAGCAAGTGAACAAGCGCGCCGTTATTTGTTGCTTAGTGACGTGTGTGTTCAAGTAAGCCAGAAATGCGCAGATTCTGCGCAATGCGCTGTATTTAATATATCACGAGGACTCACGAGTTGCGTATTTGCGCTAAATCCATGGAGAATTGGCTTACACGAACTTCCACAGCAGTGTAAGCAACAGAAGAAAGTGAGTAAACATAGACGCACGCCTCGTGATTTGACAGCGTTAACTGCCAAAGTTCATTTTTACCCGCATTTGGCGAGTTGAGGGTGTTAATTTCAATCCCTGAATGTAGCACTCCTGTTTGTCATTGTGCACGAAACTTCAGGCCAATAAAGCATCAGGAATATTGCTGACTTGTGCGTGTCTCAAGCGCCCTCTTTACGTTCGTCCTAATGCGTAGTGTTGAAAATGGAAACGTCTTTAGACACGGAAAATCGATTTTAGAATCGATTCAATGAACACTTATGTCTCAAAAATCGAACAGGATTTTTTCACAAAAGTGACAGCCCTACAGCTGACTCATTGCCTCGCTGCCCTATCAGGCAATGTCTTAGCAGGCAGCGTTTACACACTAAGGTGCTTCACAAAACTGATTTTAGTCAGACTTATGAGGCAGCATAACGGTTTAACAACAAAGTGAACATTTAATGACTTGAATATTGAAATGATTTCAAAAGTGGTAAAAGTGGGTCAAAATTTACATTTTGTGCATTCAATATGTGCAGATGGTGTTCCAGGACAGGTTTGCAAACCCCTTATTTTGATAAACTTGATGTGGGGCACCAAAAGGCTCACCTGACGCATCTGTTTGAACTGTGAAAAGGAATTTAAAAAGTGGCATAATGGTTGATTCATTTATTTTCTCTTTTCAAAGGGCCGTTGGGAGAGCGACAACAGAGTGACAAGCTGTTTTGGAAATTGTCAGGAGCTTTAACTTTTTTTTTATAGTTAACATTTTGATACTTGTGTTTTATAAAGTTGTAAATGTGAAATGCTCTAATAGTCATGTTAAAATTATTATTATAACTTGCTTAATAAAGTAAAGAATGAACTACTGCTTTCTGTTCATTGAATACCTTTAACATTTTAGTGTAGTTTACTGGATTACTTGTTATGTTTGTATTTAGGGGTTTACTGTAAAATAAGGTAACCCAAACAAACAAATATAGTAGCCCATATATATACCTGTTGTGGCCCATAAGAGCCCTAGATAAGACCTATCTGGGTCCCATCATCAACCCATGTGGGCAGACTCATGTGGGCCCTAAATGTGAGCTACTTGGGTTACCCATGTGGGCCCGATATGGAGCCCATCAAGATCCCATCATCACCCCATCTGGGCTAACCCATGTGGGGCCTCCATGGAAACTGAGGACAAAATTACCTGGGTCCCAGTTGGGTAGCCCAGGTGGGCCCCAGATATCAGCCCAAGTGTAACCCCTTTGGGCCCCACATGGGTGTGTTGGCTGGGTATTTACCAAATATGCCTGGGCCATTCCCACCTTGGACCAAACTGCTACCACCACCGCAAATGCCTTGTGGAGGGCTGTGATTCAGCCTTTTGGGTGCCCTGAAATATTCCACTCAGACCAGGGGCCGAACTTTGAGTCCAGGGTGGTCCAAGAGTTGTGCCAGCTGTACGGGGGTAGGAAGACCCACACGACACCGTACCACCCCCAGGGGAATGGAGGATGCGAGAGGTTTAACCAAACATTGCTGGGCCTATTGGGAACGTTGGAGATGGATCAGCAGGGCCATTGGGCAGATACGCTTCCGGCACTGATCCAAGCGTATAACAACAGCGTGCATAGCACCACTGGATATGCTCCAACATATCTGATGTTTGGAAGACACGTGCGGCTACCAGCCGACTTAGTAACGGGGGCTGCTACCCAAGGGGAGGAAGGGAGCTTGTCAGACTGGGTGGCGAGGCACCACCAGCGACTCCACTGGGCGTATGGCCGGGTCTCGGACCGGATTAACCAGGCGGGGGCAAAGAGCAAGAGACTGTACGACCGAACGGCTCGGGAAGCCCCACTGCTCCCAGGAGAGAGAGTCTTGGTGAGGGATAATCGTCGCCAAGGGAAGGGTAAGCTGAGCGATCGGTGGGAGCCTCGGCCCTATGTGGTCTTACGACAACCACGTCCAGATCAACCCGTGTATGCTATCCGACCCGAGGGGAGAGCGGGCCCAGAACGGGTGCTCCACCGGAATCTGATTCGCCCTTGCCCGAACTACCCAAATCCCAGAGAGGAAGCCCCCCCGGTTGTGGCAGCACCAGGACCGTTACTGGTAGGATGGGGAGTGGTCCCCAGGGGCTTGGGCCCAGCACCGGGACCGGTGAGACCCGAGTCTCCGCCGAGGCGGTCCCAGAGGGAGAACCGAGGTCGACCCCCGGTGAGGTATGGAGACTGGGAGAGCGGGACCCGTTCTCGGGACTAGAACGGATTGGCGGGGGAGTATGTCACAAGGTGACGAACCAGCAGCGGAACTATATATTCCACGGAGGAATGTTTCCGCCCGGAGCGCTCTCGACGCAACACCCAGTCAGCCTGATATGCGTCGCTACCATGGCAACAGCAGCCGCTGATGACAGAGTGACAGCAGGTGCGGCGCATCAAGGGGCTGTTTGGTGATTGGGACACACAGCGGCTTGAAACACATAAAGACCAAGCTTTGGTAGTTCAGTGGAGTGAAGTTCAGTGCAGTGTTCTGTGTTCGGTTTTCGGGTGCTGTGTCCTGACCTTGTTCCGTCGAGGGAGGCTGAGAGTTTCTGTGGGACAACTTGACTGGCGAGATAGATCCGCGGAAGGGAATCCGCTACGAAGGATTTGGTGGAGTGGAACAGAGAAGCAGAGGAGAAGTTGCCTTGGAAACATCAAGTCCCCTGCCGGGTAGAGATAAGTGCAAACCTTTTACTGGCCGTATGATACGTGATTTATATACCAAGACACTGTATATGAAGAGAAGCGATCTAGGAACCGGAGTCTAGACACCGAAATGAGAAGACAGCTGTTATGATGCACGAGTGAGATCGCTATATATTCTTCCGTTTTACTGTCCCTGCTGTTCAGTACAAGGAGGTGGGCTGGGGCCTTATATTTCACAGAGTGGTTAAGAGTGACGTGAGTTGACGCTGTGCTCACCGTGTGTGTTTGAAGTGAAGCTACTGCATGCTTACTATACCAAATTCTGTCACGTGCCCATCGGCCTTGCCCTGTGTTGCAGTTTGGAGCCGCTGAAGAAGAGATAAAGCGACGGTGGAATTTAAAGCTTGCGGTGTTCTGATTCATCGTTGATGTTGTCTGGAGAACGAAGGAAGTCCAGTGATCTGCTGTTCCGAGTGTCCCCCATCGAATGCCATGTGCATTCTGTGTTATCAACACTGTCGTGAGCTTTCTGCATCCCCTGCATAGGAAAGAACAAACTGGACTCGAAGTATCTACCTGCTGTCTAGTCGACGCCCCTTTCACAGCCCTGAGCTTTCTGCATTTCCTGTATAGGAAGGAACAAACCGGACTCGAAGTACCTACCTGCTGTCTAGTCGACGCCCCCTTCACAGCCGTGAGCTTTCTGCATCCCCTGTATAGGGAAGAACAAACCGGACTCGAAGTACCTACCTGCTGTCTAGTCGACGCCCCTTTCACAGCCGTAAGCTTTCCGCATCCTCTGTATAGGAAAGAACCAACCGGACTCGAAGTACCTACCTGCTGTCTAGTCGACGCCCCTTTCACAGCCGTGAGCTTTCTGCATCCCCTGTATAGGAAAGAACCAACCGGACTCGAAGTACCCACCTGCTGTCTAGTCGACGCCCCTTTCACAGCCGTAAGCTTTCCGCATCCTCTGTATAGGAAAGAACCAACCGGACTCGAAGTACCCACCTGCTGTCTAGTCGACGCCCCTTTCACAGCCGTGAGCTTCCTGCATCCCCTGTATAGGAAAGAACCAACCGGACTCGAAGTACTTACCTGCTGTCTAGTCGACGCCCCTTTCACAGCCGTGAGCTTTCTGCATCCCCTGTATAGGAAGGAACCAACCGTACTCGAAGTACCCACCTGCTGTCTAGTCGACGCCCCTTTCACAGCCGTGAGCTTTCTGCATCCCCTGTATAGGAAAGAACCAACCGGACTCGAAGTACCTACCTGCTGTCTAGTCGACGCCCCTTTCACAGCCGTGAGCTTTCTGCATCCCCTGTATAGGAAAGGACCAACCGTACTCGAAGTACCTACCTGCTGTCTAGTCGACGCTCCTTCCACAGCCGTAAGCTTTCCGCATCCCCTGTATAGGAAAGGACCAACCGTACTCGAAGTACCCACCTGCTGTCTAGTCGACGCCCCTTTCACAGCCGTGAGCTTCCTGCATCCCCTGTATAGGAAAGAACCAACCGGACTTGAAGTACCTACCTGCTGTCTAGTCGACGCCCCTTTCACAGCCGTGAGCTTTCTGCATCCCCTGTATAGGAAAGAACCAACCGGACTCGAAGTATCTACCTGCTGTCTAGTCGACGCCCCTTTCACAGCCGTGAGCTTTCTGCATCCCCTGTATAGGAAAGAACCAACCGGACTCGAAGTACCTACCTGCTGTCTAGTCGACGCCCCTTTCACAGCCCTAAGTTTCCTGCATCCCCTGTATAGGAAAGAACCAACCGTACTCGAAGTACCCACCTGCTGTCTAGTCGACGCCCCTTTCACAGCCGTGAGCTTTCTGCATCCCCTGTATAGGAAAGAACCAACCGGACTCGAAGTACCTACCTGCTGTCTAGTTGACGCCCCTTCACAGCCCTAAGTTTCCTGCACCCCCTGTATAGGAAAGGACCAACCGTGCTCGAAGTACCCACCTGCTGTCTAGTCGACGCCCCTTTCACAGCCGTAAGCTTTCTGCATCCCCTGCATAGGAAAGAACCTACCGTACCAGGAGTACCTACCGGCTGTCCAGTCGACGCTCCTCTTCACCGCTGTAAACTTCTGTACTTGGGAGGTTGAGAAGAGTACAGTCCGCTCAGAGTCCGAGAAGGAAAGCCGTGCTTAGAGCACTTACCTGCTGGTCAGGTCCGCGTTCCCTCCATTGCCGAGAACCTCGGCACCCGAAGAGTCCGAGGGGGTTGAGTGGACCCAGTCCCCGCCTGTCGTCCAGCCGACGTCCCGGCGGCCACTGGATGCTGGGGAGGAAGGAGGAATTTTAATTAGGATATACAAATTCTTTTAATCAATAAAGCCTGTTACATTTTACTTTCCTTGTCCGCCTGGTTTCTGGTCTGCTCCTCAGTGGTACATTCTAAAGGGAGGGGGTAGACCCAGTCGACCCTCCCGACCTGTGACACTACTCCTACATCATACATCGTCAAGGGTTACTCTTTTGCCGTAAGTTGACTTGCATAGGCCGTCTGCCGGAAGTCGATAAAGTGTTAAATATGGATTTTTTTTCTTACACGAACGCATCGCTTTGCTTCAGAAGGCCTTTATTAACCCCCATTAAGCAATCTCTGAGCTAACCGTGCGAATCTCCGCTGATAATCATTTCGATAGCATTAAGGAAGCAGTTGCTCGTAGTGATTCATTTGGACAGCTCCCCCTCTACTGGAACTGAGAGTGATCAGAGATTAATTAAGCAGGTGTACAGCTGCGACAGAGCAGCGTCCAAACATATGGACATGAATAGAGCGAGAAGGAGACAGGCACGTGGGGACAGCCAGGCTAAATGATCCTGTATAGTGTCTTCCCATCCCTGAATGGTTACATCCATTGACTGCTCAGTTCAGATGCAGGGGAGCTATATTCAGTATGCTTCCATTGAATTGTAACATTACTAGACAGGAGTATTGGATTAGAGATACACCACACACACACACACCATCAACGTCCTAACGGCTCCAGACGTGGCCCCTCCCCACACAGGGTCACCTCCCATCCAGATGGTGTGTAACCCTCAGCGGGGCATGAAGATAATCCTCTTAGAAAACACACACACACATACACAAATATAAAACACATGCTGAGGAAAGGGATAAGATAAAGATGAACGGCCAACCCCTTTGCTTAAGTATACTTGTGCTTTTGGTTATAGACTCTTTGGTTTGTGTAGCTGAATTAAACTCTTCATCTCTTTCGGTTGCTCTATGAGAGGTTTTACATCTAAACTTGTCTTTCAGCCAGTCCGTCTCACTCTACAGTTTCTGTATTTTTGGACCTGTTGAGTTCAGAGAGTTCCTGTGAGTTATTTTCTCTTAAATATCTGATGCTGTCTGACAGAAAATTGCACATCATGCCTGCCGCTGAAATCGCTCGGTGCATATGAAATTGTCTGCAAATTGAGGTTCGTAGAGAACAAGCAAATTGAGGCATTGCAATTCGACAATGTGGAGATAAATCATGTGGTCTAAGGCAAAATCACACAGTGCTAGTAATTCATTAATAAGTCTTGTTCACTAATCACCCACAATCCAGTTTAACTAGACCCTATGTAACAGAGGAAAGCTAGTCAGAGCTGTGTAGGTAAACGTAGGGTGACCAACTGTCCTGTTTTCCCAGGACATGTCCTGTTTTCATATAACAATATAACAAATTTCTATCCATACAGAATGTCTGCATCTCATGCAGTAGACGCCAGTTCGAGTCCCTCTCTTACCTAAATGCGCTTAAAAAGCACCATGAAATTAAGACATTGGGCCTTATCACACACCCGGTGCAATGTGTCGCCAGGCACGCCAAAAGTGTTTTTTTGCTAGTTTCAGCCTGACGCAGTTATCATTTTCACGTCCTGCGCCACGTTAGTTAAATAGCAAATGCATTTGCAGCCATTTGTGCGCCCATGGGCGTGCTGGTCTGAAAACGAGGTGTGTTCAGGTGAATTAGACTGCACCATTGACCAACTAAAACCTGGTCTAAAGTCAATGGCCCAGTATTTTTTTGTTATTCTTAGGGCGCATTAGTAATATGTGCCTATAGGGTGCACAATGCTAATACACTCTGCTTATATCACACACAGGGACGCAAAGCAGCATAAACATGCCAAATATTAAAAATGAAAGGATTACAATGTAAAAGATTATTATTGTGTACATAAAGATATGGTGGAATCATGCTTGTCACGTAGATGGTCTGCTAGCACTTCAGTCTTTCGGCTTGCAAATTCCGCCATGTAAATAGCAGTCCACCATGGCGCGAGTGCAACTGGCTTTTAAAGGGAATGGGAGATTAGACTCTGATTGTTTTTTTGCACGTAATGCCCAAAACACACCCATTACTCATTAAGAAAATAGTGGCAATTCTTTTAGACCATGCGCCGGTCCGTCCGACCGTTTTTCCCGTCGTCAAACTAGCAAAAGTGTATTCGGACACGTCCTAAGTGCATTTGCACCCTGCTCTTTAGACCATGAGCTTAGATCGTTAAAATAGGGCCCATTGTCTTTGTGCATTGCGTATGGACTTGTCTGAACTTGTCTTTCAACCAATCTGTCTTTGTGTCTGTCTCACTCAACAGTTTCTAGATTTCTTGAGTTCAGAGAGTCCCGTGAGTTATTTTTCCTTGAATATCTGATGCTGTCTGAAGGAAAACTGCACAAGGGTATCATGCCCGCCGCTGGAATCGCAATGTGCATATGAAATTGTCTGCAAAAATGACTGTTCTCAGAGAGTGAGCAAAGCAAGACGTTCTGTTTCCTAGTCAGGGTAGAGAATCAAGTGGTCAAAGGATGATTAAATTATACATTTACAAAGGTAAACCATTAATCTGTAAAAAACTGAATGTCACTCAAATGAATGTAAAAAAAGAAAAGTCTTGAGTGATCTCTGAATCAGGGCTGAATTAACACTATGCAAAGTAATTCAGCTCAGTCTTATTCAATCATCACAATCCAGTTTAACCAGGCCCTAAATATTCTTAAATAGAACGTATTTCAAATTAAGTCATTGTCTTTTTTTTTTGCATTGCAAAAACATGTCTACTTTCTATGTATTATATTGTCTGTGCACTTTTGTTTTTATCAGGGCAGCAGCAATTTATCAGACAATGGTTATTGAGCATATACAGTAGACTCGAGGTGTAATCAAACACACTTTTTTCATTTTAAAAGCGTTGACTAGGATGACTGGATACAGTGATATCGTGAAACTGTTTAAGGGTAATGAAACCCTAAACCAAATTTAACAGAGGTATGTGTGTTGAACACCATTGAAGACAATGTTAGCATCTGTTAGATTTAATATTAGGGTGAAAATGGTTATATTTTCGTCTTCCGGGTTTAAAATCTTCATCGTGTCCACGTCACAGCCTGTGACGTGGACACGATGAAGATTTTAAACCCGGAAGACGAAAATATAACCATTTTACTGTGAGTGCTTGATGACTCATCGGTGTCTCATAATTATTAATGAGACTGAGTTTTCATATCCTAACCCTTAATTCGTGTAATTAAATATGTCATTGGGGTTCAGGGGGTGCGTAGATCTAGGCTATGCACGGAACGTTTTTCGAAACGGAACGAAAAAAAAAATAATTATTTACAAATATATGCATTTATAGTGTGTATATAAGCAACTATATATTTTATAATGACATATAATTAGACATGTACATTAATATGTTTTAAATAGAATTACGATCACTGCAATATATGTGGCAGGGCATTCAGTTACTTTTGAAAGGACAATAATAAAGTGTCAGTGTATTTCATTAGACTTTAACTTTGCCAGCTACAAAAATAATCGGTAACACTTTATTTGAAGGGGTGTGCATAAGACTGACATGACACTGTCATAAACATGACATAACACCTGTCATGAACATGAAGGAGTCTTTATGAATGTTTATGACTGTTGTCATTAAGTGTCATTCGGTAAATTCTGACACTTTTAATGCAAAGTTGGCATTGTTTAAAATGTCTTTGTTATGACAACTTGACATTAACAAAGACAAAAAAATGTCTTTGTTATGACAACTTGACATTACCCAAGACAAAAATGTCTTGATTATGACAACTTGACATTAACAAAGACGGAAATGTCTTTGTTATGACAACTTAATATTAACCAAGAAATCATAACCTGTCAACCTGTCACAAATATGTCATAACAGGTCTAATTATCAAACTTCAAGCATTTTGCAGTGTAATAACCCTTAATGACATCTTTATAACTAGTACAATGTGTTCCACTTTACTTGAGGACAAGTAAAATATTCATGACACAGTTATAATGGTGTCATGACGGCCAAAGTTGTGACAGGTTGACAGGTTATGATTTCTCGGTCAATGTCAAGTTGTCATAACAAAGACATTTCCGTCTTTGTTAATTTCAAGTTGTCATAATCAAGACATTTTTGTCTTGGGTAATGTCAAGTTGTCATAACAAAGACATTTTAAACAATGTCAACTTTGCATTGAAAGTGTCATAATTTACCGAATGACACTTAATGACAACAGTCATAAACATTCATAAAGACTCCTTCAGGTTTATGACAGGTGTTATGTCATGTTTATGACAGTGTCATGTCAGTCTTATGCACACCCCTTCAAATAAAGTGTTACCAAATAATCTAACATTTCCTCACGTTTTACCACTGATTTTTAGTGACAGTCGATATGCATTGGCCATGGCCACTGGCTGATGCCAGTTCTCCCGCTCCCCTGGCGTGCCACACCCACTCCCTCCCTTTTTACAGCCATCCACGCCCATTTAAGTTTAATTTTTCAAAAAATATTGTGAGCTTGACTTGAGCTGAAAGAGGGGGTTTCATGACCCTTTCAGTACTAGTAAAATATTCCAGAATTTAGCAAGGGTGCTATAACAGTGCATGCAAATAACTGCAATATTTAAATTTTTGTATTGCCTTTGAGCTACTGGGCTAATATCAGTTCAGAGCAGAGTAAATACCTTAAAAGTAGCATTGCATACTATTTTTCAAGCCATATGATAGCTGTTTGTGGGAAAAGCGTGAGTTGCTGTTATTTGCTGAAACTTTCCTGCCACGTCTCTCAAATCTCATTTAGCTCAGCATGTTGTAATCAGTCACAATACATGCTAGAGCTAATTAAATTTGACAGTTGATGTCAAACCTCATGCACAGTATGTTTTGGCAGCAAGTTTATAATGTTAGGTTAAAAAAATATGTGTGCAGAAGTGGAGGGGCCGATTACATTTCAGTCTCCTCTTCACACAAGTCAAATAGTTTCTGCCTTGAAGTATAATGCACAAGCCATGGGTGTGGTTTCATGGTGCTTACTATATGTTGATCTGTCATTTTTAGCACTGTGACTTAAAGGGCACCTATTATGGCATTTAAAATGTTCCTAATATTGTTCTGGGAGTCCCCAACAACAGTTTTACGTGCATGCAATGACAAAAAAACACTTTTGTTGTCTTATAATATGCATTTCTCTTTACCTGTTTTGCTCACCGACTCCCAAATGATTCGTTCATCGACTCATTTTTCCAAACCCCTCCTATACGTGACGCTAATCTGCGGTGATTGGTCAGATGACCCAGTCAGTTATTTTTTGCGTTAACCCAAAGCTTAAACATATTGACAAAGCACTGCAGTGCTACAATACGCTCTATTATTTATGACAAATCCAATAACAACGACAAACATTTCACATATTTCAAAAAACAAAAATGACATTAGAGTCTTGGAGACCTAGAAGCTGCGCTGAGCGTAACTTACACAACACACACACATACTTATTGATCATGCTACAAAACCCATAAAAGCAACAATTATTAATAATACTTACAGGTTGTGATTCGGAGGAGGAATCTGATCCAAATAAACTTGGTACTGAACCTTCATTCAGTATCAACCGGCTCGCGAATCCACACTTGAAAGCATTTATGTTTGTAAAGGAATCGCGAACACAGCACAAGGTTCGGTTACAGTTGTAAATATAAACTCTAGCCACTGATTCTTCACATGCTTGTCTCTGGGCAGTGAAAAAAAAGTTCGCTTTTGATCCGCACTTCAAAACACAACGTCTCGTCGACATGATGTTTTCAAGTTTCACTGGTGTCTGCGGCGCGCGCAATGAGTGGGCGTATCTTATTCAAATAACTTGTCGAGGTGACGTCATATAGCTAGAGAAAAAGCATCGCTCGTCTATCGATTCATATCAGCGACTCAGAGTCGACTCTTACTTTTGAGAGACAATAACTTTGTATACGGTGAGCTTTCATATTCAAAACTTTACAGTATGTTTTTTTTCACTTAGATCTATGTTACACACTACATCAAAGGTAATTTTCAAAATTCCATAATAGGTACCCTTTAAGGGAATAAATTAATCTAACTCACTTTGTTTTTCACAGAAGACAGAAATACAGGTTTGTAAATGAGAATGAGTAAATTATGATATCATTTAAATTGAACTCTAAAGGTTTATCCTTGGGTAAACTAAAAGTCTAAAACCTGGAAATTGCAGCAGCATAACGTGACATTTTGTTGGTGTAGTATAAAAGTCTAGAGTTTCTCTTTGAGAGTGTGTTGATCATTTATCACAACTTACCAACACTCACATAACACGGTGGATATAAAGAAGAATAAGTAGTAGTTTGTCTGTAGTCAGTAGTCTGTCTGTAGTCAGTAGTCATCTAGCTACCTCTTTTAAAGGTGTTTTTAAATTCGTAGGAAAACAAAGGATGAGTTCATGTGATGAGTTGCCGTGTCTTCATTGGAAGACAAAACAATTATTCTGCTGGAGAGCGTTTTACAAAGACTGCTATCAGCAAGAAACAATTACCTTTTGACTGCAGACTTTAAAAGACCTTGAGCAATAAGTGCCACTGTTACTAACATTGGACAAATGCTCGACATTGGATATGAGGAACCACTATTGATTTCTTCTTGAAGTCACAATCTCACATATTTTCTCTCTTTATTGTCTTTTTTTTTTTTTCACAGACAAAATGACAAGCGAAATTGAGCTTCATTTTTACTGAACCAATTAACAACTCTTTATACCCATGCATTATTTTGGAGAGGTACACAAAAACTCATACATGTTTGTGAGTGACCACTGCAGAGCCACAAGTTAGTAGTTAGTTCTACGTCAGAATGTTGTTGTTTTTTTGCGCACAAAAAGTATTCTCATCGCTTCATAACATTAAGGTTGAAATACTGTAGTTACATGGACTATTTTAACAATGTTTTTACCACCTTTCTGGGCCTTGAAAGTAGCAATGACATTTCTGTTTTGCCAACCTCTTGTGGAAAAAAAAAATAAGTACCAGTTCTCCTCTAGCAAACGAACGAACGAACAGCGTATGATTATGATTCAGGCAACATTTTAGGTCAGTAGTCAGATTGGATCAGAACATTCATAATATTTATCCAGTTCCATCTGGTTGGGGGTCAGAGTCATCAAGTCGGTATGGAGACGAGTTTGTTGAGGTGTCCATGAGGCCTTCACAGTGTTGATGATGCTGACACTGTCGTCGTGTCCATGCAATGGTCCTTCACCAAATCTGGATACGGCCTGGATCCGGAGGACTGTGGTAAACCTCAGGATAAACAGAGAGACTAATATTAGCGTAGACACCATCCTTTTTATGATGTAACAAGTACAGTTATGCAAAGCCTAACATTGAATTATAAAAGTCTATAATGTGTTATGTGTATGCTAAGCCAAAGAGATGTGTTTTAAGTCTACATTTGAACTGACAGAGTGTGTCTGCTTCTTGCGATGTTAAGAAGATTGTTCCAAAGTTGTAGTGTTAAATAGGAAAAGGATCTACCGCGAGAGAGAGGGAAGGATTTGTTACTTTTTGAAATTTCAACCACAAAACTCCTCGAATCCATACAATTTTTTTTTTTTTTTTTTTTTTTTTTTATTCATGGTTCAACAAAAGTCCTTGGGTCTTGGACCCCTCTGATAAAAAAAAAAAAGAAAGGAGGATGAGGGTTAAGGTCAAAAACAATCAAATTTTCTCAAATATACATTTCACATAATCTCATTTGTCAAAGAGTCTGAAAAACGGTAAGTTCAGACTCTCTAATCCTCTGCCTTTTTTCGAGCCTCCGCTGCTCTGATTGGTCAGATGGCCCATGCATGGTTTACCGCTTACAGAGTATGTCAGAAAACGAAACGCATATTATCATATCTGAATTTCAGCTCTGGATCTTCCTCAGCGCTTGATACTCAGTGCTATGAACAAAAGTGTTTGCTTATCATTTGCAACATGTCGACAACACAAACCAAACTCTTCAGGCTTCAGCCACAACAGTGATTGAGGGGCGGGTCAAAATAGACGTTGTTCGAGGGCAGCCAAGAAGACAGTAGGTTGGCATTATGCAAATTTGTTACATTGTTACATAGGTATGTAACAGGAAGTGAGACTGGAATTGCTGAACGACTCGTTTCAGCCGTTCAGAATCGATCTTTTCTTTCAGGAGATCACTTTATTTGACGTCCATTTTGATCTTCAACATTTTTTCAGACCTTTTACATTCACAAACAAAAAAATTCACAAAGCTATTAGATCCTGCATGAAAGGTAATATTAAAAGCAAAAAATATAATTTAAAAAAAGCATTATGGGGCACTTTAAAGAACTGTGCTTGAAACCTTGAGGGTTTAAATCAAATAAGAGGTCTTCAGAATTCCAAGAAGATAGGCTAAGTGGTCAGAATCTCTGTGAAAGATAGTAAAATGGTGTGTTCAAGGATATCCTGTCTAATTGCAGTTCCTCAAACAAAACTCTTTAGACTATTCATTGCAGAAAACCTTGACAAAAGCCAGTCTATTTTAGTGTTTAAGCATTGTTTTGTTAAAGCTGCAGTCCGCAGTTTTTCCTCTTTGTCGCCATCTCTGTTCGAAATCTGTAATTGCAGTTATTCACGTAATTATTCATTTTACGTGAGTTGTACATCGGCATGAAACAGCGTGGATGAACACAATGTTTTGAGGAGACTGCGCGTCTGTCAGTCACCGCGCCGGTGTAGATACTGGCATTCAGAATCACAGATCCTACTTTTTGGAAGTACAGTATGACCATGACAACATACGAATTGTAATTGGAAAATGTCATCTGAACAAGTAAGTAACATCCACTTTTTTTCTGATCAACTAAGGGGGAAAAACTCATTGCAGTAGGCTAAATCACACTGATTAAATATAACGATTGCTTATCATATCATGTCAAACCTTTCAAATTGTACTTTGTTCTTAAATTGTTAATATTAACAACATCAGCATTGCGTGACTACATTTAATGTGTATTATAGCTACCTGTAGTTCAGTTTCCATTTCAGTGCAGCAGTTTACATGGTAGAGCAGTTAACATGTACAAACAAATAGCATAGTGCTATGAAATAAACGGTTTATGAACTGAATCCCTTTTATGCATAAACGTGGTTTACATAATATAACTCCGCTAACATCTTAAGACAGGACAATTTTCAATTTACCGATCTGATTCAGATCCAATGCTTGACCACGGAGGAGGCGGGTTTGGTTTTCTTGGAGTAGAGGTTGCTCCCTCTCATAGCTAGCACAAAATAATTCATATTTACCATAATAGCAAAATGAAAAAAGCCACAACAAAAGGAAACTCTGTAACTGTGTGAATTAAGCGAACAAGTGTGCTACTGTTACACGATTGAACTATTGAAATGTCCTACCTGTCCAACAGAAAAAAGCCGCCTCGTGTCCGTTTTGAACCCCTTTAAATCACGGAAAATCCCTGCCGATGTTTTTCGCGTGGGCCTGGTCGCAGTCTCTTTTTTTCCTCTACCCACTCCTTTCTGGATCCGCCATACGTTTAATTATTTAAAGTGCTGTGAGAAAAGGCTAAAAATGTCCACCTCCAACATCCTCACACGCAATATAGCCAACTAGCCGAGACTCCTTCTTTATGTGTCACAGATGTGACCTAATGACGCAAAGACATGCTCCAATTTCCTGCGGAAATCCACCAGTACCACTGGAATTAAAATCATTATTACAAGCTAACCGTTTTGAATCAAGCAGAGGGAAGCAGATATTTTTGAACACTGGCTGGTTGTGTTTTTTTATTTTTTTTATTATTATGATTTTGGATAGTTTTTAATAACACAGTCTCATCCCAAGAAGTCATATATTGACGTCTTGGGACGTCTTTTGACCATACGTCAATATCCGCCTTTTTAGGGTACCCTTAAACGTCGGTTATATGACGATCCTGGGACGTCATACAACTGACGCTTTACCTTTAACGTCAGTTAGGTGACGGGGTAGGTTTAGGGGTAGGTTTAGGTCTGGGGTAGAGTTAGGATCCGATAACGTCATCTAACCGATGTTTAAGGGTACCCTAAAAAGGCGGATATTGACATATGGTCAAAAGACGTCCCAAGACGTCAATATATGACTTCCTAGGATGAGACTGCGCTGTTTTTAACCCAAAAAAGTTACGGACAGCAGCTTTAAATTAATTTTATTTATTTAATTTTTAGTAATAACATTTTGTTTGTGTGGATCAGACGTTTTTTGAATGGAGATATGGATGGATGGGCCCAGTAAAAAAATGCATTGTAAGACACTTCTGTTAAATGTTCAATCCAGGAAAAAAAAGCTTATTCTTGCACAGAGAAGGTTTTGCTTTGCCCTCATGCACATCTTGATGTGCTGCCACTTCTCAGAATTGCTGCACAGATAGCTGACCTTGTTATCTTGCCACAACACTGTGTTAAAAACCACAGTTATTGTTTTTTCAATGAATTTGTTCAATGTGTTTCCTTCACTGATTTCGAATATCCATTGAATGACAAGTGAGACTCATTGGGGAGCACTGACTGCAACTCAGAGGCTGAGTTACAATACATTTGCAATGCAGGGAGTCTGCTTAACAAGCCCTACAAAATATTCTTTCTGAGAGATTATTAGGGCTGTGCGGTATGATGGTATAAATACATAAACATGTATGTATTTATCAATACTTGACCTGCCTAATTTAAATACAAAACAGCACCAACATTGAACATTACCTGATGGGATTTCTTTGTCATTGTATAGCATGGTATACTTATTTTCAGATAATTACCGGTAATTTGTTTTGTGTTTAAATGTATATTTACTTCTGGAATATTAAACAAAAAAAAATATATTTTTTATTTTCTATGTCATTATTTTTGCTCGAAATTACCTAATTAACTGATAGGTGAATAACACTGATAGAAGCACCTAACCCTGGTTTTGAAACTAAACTTAACTGTAAACTTGTCCCTCAAATATGATTGGTTGATTTGAATGTTGATTATGAACATCTTTTTTAAGACCCCTGTTCCTAAATTAACAATTTCTAACTATCTGCTTTGTCTTTGTAGCCCTTCTTATTTTCTGTCCCTTCAAGTGTGAGCTGAAATGGGACAGACGATGACTGTCTGTATTGGTTTGAAAGTGTCTGTGAGTGTGCCCTGTGTGTGTGTTTGTCTCTAGGGGAAAAAGGACGTTGAGGACTCAGGTGTGTCAGTGTCATTAGTGAGCAAGTTAATCGAAGGGCCCTGCTGTCTGCGGACCACAGCCCTCTTATAACTAGACCGTTTGCTCTCTCTGGACCAGCTGCGTGTCTGTCTGTGTCTGTGCGCTCGGTCTCAACAGTCTGGGATTTCTTTGTTCCTGGCTCATTATGTGCCACAGTCTGAACCCTTAATTCTCATCTATTCATTTAGGTTATCTCATCCTCACTTTCTTTAAAGATGATAATGTGACATTGTGTTCCCTTTTCAACCTTGATGAAAGACTTTTCGAATCAGGTGCAAAATACACGTTTCTCATATAAGCGTCTAATCATCTTGATGTATTTATAGCATGCATAATTAAAATGACAAAAGACAAAGGCATGCTTTTGTCTTTTTATATGCACTTTACAAGATCGTTCTAGTTTGTTCACTGCCTTTATATATGTATGTTTGTGGTAAATCATGACTATAAGCAACAACAAAAAATGAATTATAAATCATTTTTTACGTTTTTGTTTAAAATTTTTGTTTTAGATCAACAAGGTTTTCTACAGATTCACAGTCTTAAAAACCCAAACTGAGAGTTTTAGTGGTATTTTGGTTAATGAGACTGTCTGTAAAAATGATCCAGGATCTGATACTTGAACAATAATTTGTCACAGACTAAAAATATTTGGTAACACTTTATTTGAAGGGGTGTGCATAAGACTGACATGACACTGTCATAAACATGACATAACACCTGTCATAAACATGGAGGAGTCTTTATGAATGTTTATGACTGTTGTCATTAAGTGTCATTCGGTAAATTATGACACTTTCAATGCAAAGTTGACATTGTTTAAAATGTCTTTGTTATGACAACTTGACATTACCCAAGACAAAAATGTCTTGATTATGACAACTTGACATTAACAAAGACAGAAATGTCTCTGTTATGACAACTTGACATTAACCGAGAAATCATAACCTGTCAACTTGTCACAACTTTGGCCGTCATGACACCATTATAACTGTGTCATGAATATTACCTGTCCTCAAGTAAAGTGGAACACATTGTACTAGTTATAAAGATGTCATTAAGGGTTATTACACTGCAAAATGCTTGAAGTTTGATAATTAGACCTGTTATGACATATTTGTGACAGGTTGACAGGTTATGATTTCTTGGTTAATATCAAGTTGTCATAACAAAGACATTTCTGTCTTTGTTAATGTCAAGTTGTCATAATCAAGACATTTTTGTCTTGGGTAATGTCAAGTTGTCATAACAAAGACATTTTTGTCTTTGTTAATGTCAAGTTGTCATAACAAAGACATTTTAAACAATGTCAACTTTGCATTAAAAGTGTCATAATTTACCGAATGACACTTAATGACAACAGTCATAAACATTCATAAAGACTCCTTCATGTTCATGACAGGTGTTATGTCATGTTTATGCCAGTGTCATGTCAGTCTTATGCACACCCCTTCAAATAAAGTGTTACCAAATAGGTAAATTGAAGTATTTTTTTTTTTAGGTTTAAGGGTTACCTGAATGGTTAGTAATGGATTTGAAGAAAAAAAATAATGGTAAAATAAAAAGAGTGAGGAAGAAACAATAAAAACTCAACCAGTGCCACATAGAGAGACTGTTTTGATTCCTGTTAGTCTGACATTTGCACTTCCATATTGACATACTCTGGTAAACAAGGTAAAAAAAGATTCCACTCTTCCTGCTCTCTCTCTCACTAGAAAAAAAAAATTGAAACCCAGTCTGCATTTTTGCATTTTCTAAAGATATTGTGCGTTGTGCAAAACCTGTGCTAAACTCACAGGCCAAGGTGTTGTGGGTGGTTAAGACTAGATTTATGTCGCTAGGGTGTTCTGAATAGTTGCTAGATGGTAACTCAGTCTAAAGAGCCCACCCACAAATACATATGATAATCACATTTACATTTAATCATTTAGCAGATGCTTTTATTCAAAGGGACTTACAAATGAGGAGAGCAATAGAAGCAGTTAAACTACAATATGTAAGTGCTGTGACCCTTCCCAGTCTAACGCAGTATATGTAACACACACACACAAACACACACACACACACACACACACACACACACACACACACACACACACACACACACACACACACACACACACACACACACACACACACACACACACACACACACACACATATATATATATATATATATATATATATATATATATATATATATCCTAAGATACTCGATTTTCCTTGTGACCTCAAGAACAACATTTGACACCAGTCTTCATTGGTCCTACAGAATGATGACCACACTCTTAGTTTCATTATACTGTATGTCATGTTCTACATCTTAGACTGGACACATGTTGAGTAACTGCTGTAGACCAGCAGTGCTCGGACTAAACACTTCGAGATCATCTGCATAGATCAGCTGATTCAGAACAAAATCCCCAACCACACAACCAGTATTACACACTCTGAGCCTTGTTGACAGTTCGTCCAAATACAAGTTAAAAAGAACCGGGGACAAGATTCCCACCTCATTACTAACTTTGAATAGAGCAGACACACTGTTCCCCCATTTGATCTGCATTGTTTGCTGTGCATACCAGTAGGTTAAAATACATACTACATATTTGGGTACACCTTTTTGGATTCAGTTAATAAATAATTTTCTGTGGTTTACTCTATCAAATGCTTTAGATGCATCTAAGAAACTCATAAAAATGGAGGAGCTCTGGATTTTATATTTGGCAATTATCGCTTAAAGAGCATATATACAGATGTCTGTGCCCAGCATAGCCTTAAAACCAAACTGGTTATCCATAGATTTTACAAATTCTGAAATCCTGTCCAGCAGAAGCATAAGCGTTTTCGTTGACAGAATTAGCCCATTGTCTTTATGAAACTGGTTCAAGTGAATAGCAAAAATGTATTTACTGTCAGTTACATGTATATCTGAATTCATATCACCAACAACAAACACATTAGATCATTTATTGTCCTGTTTAAATTAATTTATAAAAGCAAGTCTATTAAGATATTCAGTTTCATTAAGTTGATACTCATACACATTCAAGATAACATATTCCTTGCCATTTTGTTTTAAGTGTATAGCTACACACCAGTCCACTTCAAGTCTAATTATGTTAATGCAAGAGTCAAGTCTCTTATTCCAGAGAATTGCCACTCCGCCAGGAATCCGCCCTCAAATTATATCCATCACTAATATCCACACTGGACTTCCCAGCCCCATGGAAGTTATCATTTCTTACGCTTAATCCATTTAGATCATGTTATGTCAGAAATGTCTCTTGTAAACACAGAACATCACACTGATCCAGGAGCTGGTCTATAACAACACAGCATGCTCGGTCTTGTACACCACAAGTTGTACGATACTTTTATATTCATTCATTTAGTGTTAAAGTCACACCAAGTATCTTTTCCTCTTCGGTCGCCCTACTGGTTGGAAACGAAAATGTCCATTACTGCTGTCGTAAATAATTTAGCCTACCGTCGCACGCACGCTCGCTGTTTATCCAGCACCGGCTTTAGAATGAACGATGTCCACAGACAAGTTAGAGTATGTTACATGATTTCATGAAAGGATGATGTATTGCGACATCAGAAACGAAGAAAAACGAAATAATGACTATTGTAGCGCTTGACGTAAAGCAGTCGGATTTTGTAGTTCTTTTTGTGGTCGGGTTACTACCCGAACCCCGAAGTTACATAGTGCCAGTAAAAGCGACACAGACCCTGTCAGGCTATGGCAAAAGTGCCAGTCACCCTGTTACGACTTGATGAACCACTGATACGATTTTGGAAACATTATTTTAAGGTAAAAAATGTTACATAGTGTTGCTTTAAGCCTCAGTGTCATGGGCAGACGAGTCCCCAGTCACAGCCAGACCAGTACGGTTTGCTCCAGCAACACCAGATCTGCTGCGTTGCTCATAAAGCCGTGAAGCCGTGCCGTGAAGCGCCCACAGATCTCTGGTTTATACATCTCCGCCACATCATTGCATTCCGCTGACACTTTAAAGGATGCAAATCTGTTATTAACAGTAGTTATTGTCTGGCACGTAACCTCGCAGCCCAGCTGATCCTGTATATAGTCAGTTAATGTCTGCACATTAAGGTCAGGCGAGAATTAAGAGGCAAAAACACTCACCAGTTTTGTGGTCACCATCTTTTTGTGGCCTGCTGCTCCTGTGCCAGGTGTAGCAAAGCGTCCTCTCGTGTTGGCAGTTTCTGGCTATCACTTTCCTCTTTTGACAACAATAAGCAGGCGAATGTGTCATTTTTACACCATTCTTCTCTCCACTGTTGCTTAGAGCGAGGAACCTGGCCTCGCCGCTCTCCTCACACGCAGGGGCTCGAGTGTCCTCAGTCACCGGCATGATCACGTCCTCCGCCACCAGCGTCACAAGTCACCTTGATTGCTGATCCGCACACGTCCCAGCCACCATCCTGCGCACTCCACGCTACACACCCGACAGTTCACATCCATTGTGACACACACATCCACCTGGAGCTGTAGCGCACTCCTCATGGCACCGATGTCAGCATGCATCTGCTCCATTTTCTTAAGCAGGCCGCACACATCCATATTTGAGAAAGTCACTGGGGGTAAATCTTCCAAGTAATGCGATACAAAACGTGGGACGTTTTCCCTGCATTCATTGAGGACTTTCAGACAAATCTTTGTTGTTTGCGCTGCTTTGTGTGATATATTGCGCTGCGATGAAGGGCACAGCTCAAATAACACTTTCTTGGAGGCCTCTATCCTTTCAGAGTCAAACGTGTTAACAGCCAGTAAAACAATTTCATCCTGGCTTAATGTTCTAGATTTCACAGCAAGAAAGTTTAAGAGTTCATCTTCCACAATTACTTTACCATCCACAGTCCTGTTGTCACGTTTTGATGTATTTAGTTATGTTTTGAGATCTTGTTTCCCCCTGTCTTCATGATTTTTGGTTTAGTCCTGTTAAGTTTTCCCGCTCCTCGTTTGTGTCCAATTTTCTGCACCTGTTTTCAGTTAATTATCTTGTTTGGTTCAGTGTATTTAAGCCCTGTGTTTTCCCTGAGTGTTTGTCGATCGTCGTCAATGTATGGTTGTGTGTTAACCCTGTAGTCCTGGAGTTCTGTTCTTTTGATCTCGTTTGTTTTTGGATGTTTTAAGTTTGTTTAAATAAATCTATTATATTGAAGCCCTTGTCCTCGTCTTCAGCTACCTTCAGCAACCCTGACAGAACGATCGACCTTAAACTAAAAATGGGCCGAAGGAGGAAAGACAAAGAGGTGAGCCCCTTCGATAACCCAATCCTCTTCCAAGAGGAGCGCTCACTTGAAGAGTATGCAGGACTTTATATGAAGCTGTATGATGACGAGACTCAGGATGAGGAGGAACTAACAAGGAATTTCTGGGGTGGACTGAAAGACCCACTAGCCCAGATAATTCTGGTAAGGGACCTCCATCTATCCTTCCCGGAGTTCGTGGATCACACGCTGTGGTCGTGTGGATCTAAATACCTAGTGGAAGATCTCCCACTCCAGCCAGTGCCAAGCCCGCCAGCCCCTGAGCCCATCACCTGCACGCCAGCGCCTGAGCCCATCACCTGCACGCTAATGCCAGAGCCCATCGCATGCCCGCCAGAGCCTGAGCCCATCACCTGCCCGCCAGAGCCTGCACACCGCATCAGCCCTGCCATCAGATCTTTCCCTGGATGATATCCAGTTTGACTGATCCCCCGCTGATATCAGTGCGGTTAGCCAAAAAGATGGCTGCCGAGGCTGGGGTTCACGTCAGCCACATCCAGCCAGAAACCGTCCAGCCAGAGACCGTCGCCTGCCCGCCAGAGCATGAATCCAGCCCCAAGCTCTCTGATGTGCTGGCCCCGTCCAGTTCCGAGTCCCCTGACGTGCTGGCCCCGTCCAGTTCCGAATCCCCTGATGTGCTGGCCCCGTCCAGTTCCGAGTCCCCTGATGTGCTGGCCCCGTCCAGTTCCGAGTCCCTTGATGTGCTGGCCCAGTCCAGTTCCGAGTCCCATGATGTGCTGGCCCCGTCCAGTTCCGAGTCCCATGATGCGCCAGAGCCAGAGCCCGTTGACCCAGAGCCAGAGCCCATTGACCCAGAGCCAGAGCCAGAGCCAGAGCCCGTTGACCCAGCGCCAGAGCCAGAGCCCGTTGACCCAGAGCCAGAGCCCGTTGACCCAGCGCCAGAGCCCGTTGACCCAGCGCCAGAGCCCGTTGACCCAGCGCCAGAACCCGTTGACCCAGACCCAGACCCCGTTGACCCAGCGCCCGTTGATGTTAAGTCAGTTCCCGATCCTGAGCCTGTCCTCCCCAAGAAAATTTTGGGGGGGGCGCTATACGCCTTCGCCGTGGCCGGCCAAAGATCCTTGGAGGCCTGAAAAAATAACACCTCCATGGCCACCCGAAGGGTCCTCACCGCCATGGCCACCCGAAGGGTCTTCACCACCACGGCCGCCCGAAGGGTCTTCACCGCCGTGGCCACCCGAAGGGTCTTCACCGCCGTGGCCACCTGAAGGGTCTTCACCGCCGTGGCCACCTTAAGGGTCTTCACCGCCGTGGCCACGCCCACAGCCTGCACCGTCGTGGCCACGCCCACAGCCTGCACCGTCGTGGCCACGCCCACAGCCTGCTCCGCCGTGGCCACGCCCACAGCCTGCTCCGCCCTGGCCACGCCCACAGCCGGCCCCGCCGTGGCCACGCCCACAGCCTGCTCCGCCCTGGAGGCTTCCCGGACCTGCACCATGCCCTCGTCAGCCTCCAGGGCGCCCACCCTCCCACCCCTTTGGATGTTATACGGCGCGAGGACGCGCCTTCGGGGAGGGGGAGGTACTGTCACGTTTTGATGTATTTAGTTATGTTTTGAGATCTTGTTTCCCCCTGTCTTCGTGATTTTTGGTTTAGTCCTGTTAAGTTTTCCCGCTCCTCGTTTGTGTCCAATTTTCTGCACCTGTTTTCAGTTAATTATCTTGTTTGGTTCAGTGTATTTAAGCCCTGTGTTTTCCCTGAGTGTTTGTCGATCGTCGTCAATGTATGGTTGTGTGTTAACCCTGTAGTCCTGGAGTTCTGTTCTTTTGATCTCGTTTGTTTTTGGATGTTTTAAGTTTGTTTAAATAAATCTATTATATTGAAGCCCTTGTCCTCGTCTTCAGCTACCTTCAGCAACCCTGACAGAACGATCGACCTTAAACTAAAAATGGGCCGAAGGAGGAAAGACAAAGAGGTGAGCCCCTTCGATAACCCAATCCTCTTCCAAGAGGAGCGCTCACTTGAAGAGTATGCAGGACTTTATATGAAGCTGTATGATGACGAGACTCAGGATGAGGAGGAACTAACAAGGAATTTCTGGGGTGGACTGAAAGACCCACTAGCCCAGATAATTCTGGTAAGGGACCTCCATCTATCCTTCCCGGAGTTCGTGGATCACACGCTGTGGTCGTGTGGATCTAAATACCTAGTGGAAGATCTCCCACTCCAGCCAGTGCCAAGCCCGCCAGCCCCTGAGCCCATCACCTGCACGCCAGCGCCTGAGCCCATCACCTGCACGCTAATGCCAGAGCCCATCGCATGCCCGCCAGAGCCTGAGCCCATCACCTGCCCGCCAGAGCCTGCACACCGCATCAGCCCTGCCATCAGATCTTTCCCTGGATGATATCCAGTTTGACTGATCCCCCGCTGATATCAGTGCGGTTAGCCAAAAAGATGGCTGCCGAGGCTGGGGTTCACGTCAGCCACATCCAGCCAGAAACCGTCCAGCCAGAGACCGTCGCCTGCCCGCCAGAGCATGAATCCAGCCCCAAGCTCTCTGATGTGCTGGCCCCGTCCAGTTCCGAGTCCCCTGACGTGCTGGCCCCGTCCAGTTCCGAATCCCCTGATGTGCTGGCCCCGTCCAGTTCCGAGTCCCCTGATGTGCTGGCCCCGTCCAGTTCCGAGTCCCTTGATGTGCTGGCCCAGTCCAGTTCCGAGTCCCATGATGTGCTGGCCCCGTCCAGTTCCGAGTCCCATGATGCGCCAGAGCCAGAGCCCGTTGACCCAGAGCCAGAGCCCGTTGACCCAGAGCCAGAGCCAGAGCCAGAGCCCGTTGACCCAGCGCCAGAGCCAGAGCCCGTTGACCCAGAGCCAGAGCCCGTTGACCCAGCGCCAGAGCCCGTTGACCCAGCGCCAGAGCCCGTTGACCCAGCGCCAGAACCCGTTGACCCAGACCCAGACCCCGTTGACCCAGCGCCCGTTGATGTTAAGTCAGTTCCCGATCCTGAGCCTGTCCTCCCCAAGAAAATTTTGGGGGGGGCGCTATACGCCTTCGCCGTGGCCGGCCAAAGATCCTTGGAGGCCTGAAAAAATAACACCTCCATGGCCACCCGAAGGGTCCTCACCGCCATGGCCACCCGAAGGGTCTTCACCACCACGGCCGCCCGAAGGGTCTTCACCGCCGTGGCCACCCGAAGGGTCTTCACCGCCGTGGCCACCTGAAGGGTCTTCACCGCCGTGGCCACCTTAAGGGTCTTCACCGCCGTGGCCACGCCCACAGCCTGCACCGTCGTGGCCACGCCCACAGCCTGCACCGTCGTGGCCACGCCCACAGCCTGCTCCGCCGTGGCCACGCCCACAGCCTGCTCCGCCCTGGCCACGCCCACAGCCGGCCCCGCCGTGGCCACGCCCACAGCCTGCTCCGCCCTGGAGGCTTCCCGGACCTGCACCATGCCCTCGTCAGCCTCCAGGGCGCCCACCCTCCCACCCCTTTGGATGTTATACGGCGCGAGGACGCGCCTTCGGGGAGGGGGGAGGTACTGTCACGTTTTGATGTATTTAGTTATGTTTTGAGATCTTGTTTCCCCCTGTCTTCGTGATTTTTGGTTTAGTCCTGTTAAGTTTTCCCGCTCCTCGTTTGTGTCCAATTTTCTGCACCTGTTTTCAGTTAATTATCTTGTTTGGTTCAGTGTATTTAAGCCCTGTGTTTTCCCTGAGTGTTTGTCGATCGTCGTCAATGTATGGTTGTGTGTTAACCCTGTAGTCCTGGAGTTCTGTTCTTTTGATCTCGTTTGTTTTTGGATGTTTTAAGTTTGTTTAAATAAATCTATTATATTGAAGCCCTTGTCCTCGTCTTCAGCTACCTTCAGCAACCCTGACACCTGTAGACTTCAGACGCCATTATCAAGAAATATATATACGTGTGTGTATATATATATATATATATATATATATATATATATATATATATATATATATATATATATATATATATATACTTTTTTTAAGATATAGAGTAGAAAAGAAGAGAAAGGAAAGTGTTAGTGTTAATGGATCAAGTGTTGCCGAAAAAGATTAATTTCTCATCTGTAGTGGTTAAAGTGTCCTAGATGCTTTTTATGTTGACATGCTGTATTTTGAATGTGTCCAGAGAGACTCTACAGAGACACAAACTGCTCAAGGTCATCCGTAAGAAGCTGGTCCGCAAGACCCTGGATATGATCAAGAAGATCGCAGAGCAGGAGTACAATTATAGTACTATAAATAGTTGATATATGCTAACTAATTGGTTACTTACAGTATGTTCAATCCAAGTGAGTGAATTCATTAATTCATTCATTTGTTTGTTTATTCTTGTTTGTTTTTTTTTTTTGTGCCTATTTTTCACCCATTAGGCTAAATCTTAAATCTGAGGCCATATGTTTCCCCAACAAGACACTTAGTTTGAAGTGTCATTCATATATTTAACATAAATAAAATAAAATAAATACTGGATAGGTTACACACATTTTGTAATAATTTTAATTTGTTTTAGGGACTTGTTTTTATTGACATACTCATGGTAAAACAAGCTGTAAACTCTCTCTCTCATTTCTCTTGAAGAAAACCTTCTAAATGGAGGTGGGAGGAGACCAGAAGAAAAATAAATAAATCGAGATAGAAACGGAAAACAGTGCGCTCTCAGACACACATCAGTAAAGCCATTGACTGTAATCATCTTCACAGACAGGCTGAATTGCACTGCTAATCAGACCTGAATAAACCCTAATTCTGAACTAATACGAGGCAGAATTGGCTTATTTAGACATGATTCTTATGAACAATGAGGAGAGCTTCAGTTTCTAAATAACATAGCCACACGTGTAATGACTGCTCAAACAAGAAAATGTCCATTGTCTGTATTTTCAAACCTTGCGAGGGATTTCCACTGCAGTGTTGGAAAGAAAATGGCCTCAGGGACACAGATGTAGGTTTTAATGTGTGAGCAGAAGATAGAACCACAATGCAGTGATAGTAGAGAGAGAGAGAGAGAGAGAGAGAGAGAGAGAGGAGAGAGAGAGAGAGAGAGAGAGAGAGAGAGAGAGAGAGAGAGAGAGAGAGAGAGGAGAGAGAGAGAGAGGAGAGAGAGAGAGAGAGAGAGGAGAGAGAGAGAGAGAGAGAGAGAGAGAGAGAGAGAGAGAGAGAGAGAGAGAGAGAGAGAGAGAGAGAGAGAGAGAGAGAGAGAGAGAGAGAGAGAGAGAGAGAGAGAGAGAGAGAGAGAGAGAGAGAGAGAGAGAGAAGAGATTGAATGATTATTGTGTTGAGTGACAGTAGTACACACAATAGCAGACAATGGAAAACACACAGACTTCCCGAGTCTAATGCTGCCACCACAACCAGAACTGTCCTTTTCTTAACTGGAGGCATTGGTGCATGGCTTATGGTGATGTGTGTATTTGTGTGGTAACCGTCATGGTCAATGTTCCCTCATAGCTAATGTTAGTCCAGCACAGACAATTAAAAAAAGTCGGCACAGAAGGCAGGCTCAAATGTGTGAAAAAGCTAGTGAGTCCGAACTAAATGAACGGGCATCATTTCAACTGGAGTCCATCCACGTGTCCATTGATTTTCAGTATGGAACAGAAACTGGGAAATCTTGTGCGTGCAAGTGTGCAGCGATGGATTAATTCACAAAATAAGCTCTGCATCCTAAAATAGTACTGGGATTTCAAGTTCATAACATCACTGTTTTGCAAGAGATTCAGTGCTGTTGTGAACATGAAATTATATGCGCACACACACACAACACGCAAACACAAAACACACACACACACACACACACACACACACACACACACACAACACACACACACACACACACACACACCACACACACACACACACACACACACACACACAAACAAACACACACACACACACACACGTTGGTGCAAAGTATTATGAGGACTCTCCATAGGCGTAATGGTTTTTATACTGGAAAAACTGTATATTCTATCCCCTTACACTGCCCCTATCCCTAAACCTACCCCTTACAGGAGACATGCTGCATTTTTAATTTTTTAATAAAACATAGTTTTTTATGTTTTTTCAGCCCTTTGATTTATGAGGACTTTTGAAATGTCCTCATAAACCACCCATAAGTTGTAATATCAGTGTAATACACATGTCATAATACAAATTTGTGTCCTCATAAATCACATAAACCAACCCACACCCACACACACACACACACACACACACACACCACACACACACAACACACACACACACACAACACACACACACACACACACACACACACACACACACACACACACACACACACACACACACACACACACAGTATGGTTACTTTTTGACAACATTTTTTATTTTATTTTATTTGATAAAGCCAATTACAAAAGTAACAATAGATACTGTATTTCAAGTGTATATTTATACATTATAAAAACATGTGTAACCATTTATATTTTTTAATATAATATAAAATGTAACAATAGTTCCCATTCTCTTTGCAGCACAACAAGTTTAAAATGTACACAAAAAGAACAAAAAGGGGCAAAAATGCAAAAATGTTTACAACCTACTAAATATATATAAAAAAACGATTTCCCCTTTCTCTTTGTTTCTCCACCCACTAGCTTACTCAGATGCAGTGTTTGGAATAACGGCGTTTAAAATAACGGCGTTAGGTAACGACGTTATTTTTTCAGTAACGGTTAATCTAATTAATTACTTTTCCCGTCGTTACAACGCCGTTAACGTTACTGGACGTGAAATGCGATGCGTTACCACGGGCGTCAGTATGGTTTGCAATGTGCTGGCGACAGAGACGCATTCGGAAGTGCATTTTTCAGAAGTGCTGGGTACAAACTTGTCAAACTGTGCAGCCTCTCTGCTCAACCCGTAAATAAATCCATCGATCCGCAAGTGTTGTTTGAATTCTTAAGTGGTCTAGTGGTAGATTGTTTGCCAAGCGTGTCAGAGGGTACGGGTTCTAATCCACGCTATAGTTTTTTTTCTCCCGTATCAAACCCGAATATGTTCATCAGTGGTTACATCCATATCAAGCAGGGAAACGTTTGTGTGCTTTTTACTTTTTGATTTCACCGGAATGAATAGACAGTCTCTACAACGGCGATAGATTGAAGAATCGCGTCCATGAGGACTGCGCCGCGCGCGTCACAAGAGAACAACTGCATGCAACTGCATGCAACTGCGGCAACGAGCGCTCAGCTTGAGTTCAAAACCAAAACAATTTAACGCTAGATCTCTTATTTAATAGCGAACTAAATTAATGCTCTGCTAGTTAACTGGAGATGTTTTATTTATTTGTTTCAAAAAGTGCTGAGTAGCTACAAAATGACAAAATGAATCGTGTCCGTTACTAGCCTATCGATTGAATAAACTGTGTAATCCGAACCCACCCTGGCTCACACAGCTAGTGAGGAGCTGGTTAATAAGTACAGTGAAGTGCAGGATAAACCTCTTGCTGTCTGTCAACGTGCAATAAATATAGAAAGTTATGTACAAACACCTGTCTGTTCTACTCATTTCAACTGACTTGTGAAAACTGCTAAAAAAAATCGAAATTCTTTGACATATAGCAAAAAAATTTTAACAGTAACGCAAATAGTTACTTTCCCTGGTAACGAGTTACTTTTATTATAGAGTAATTGAGTTACTAACTCAGTTACTTTTTGGAACAAGTAGTGAGTAACTATAACTAATTACTTTTTTAAAGTAACGTTCCCAACACTGCTCAGATTGCGGTGCATTCATTGTCGTATTGGCATACGTTGATTGATGTCTGAGTGATGTTTGTGTTTATTTTTTAAAAATAGAACCTCTGTCATGTTCTTTCTGCCTGTTCTGTATATTCCCATGCCTATACTGTGAAGCATATCTGACTGAAGATAATCAGATTATCATTGCTGTAATTATTTATTATTCTTCAGTTATAAGAATAATTGATTTACCAATATTTTATGATTCTGGCTTTTTGATTGGTTATAATGCATTTCATGATGTGCATGTCACTGGAGAGATTCACAGAGCTGTTTTATCGATGATGTGAAGGTTTGTGTGAGACGTGTTAAGGATGCATACAGAAACACAGGCGGTTCTGTGCCAGTCAATGATATAAAATGCTGATTTAATTATCATTGATTATCCTTTATAATGAAGTGTGTGTGTGTGTCTGCTGTTTGAAAAGTGCATTTGTACTGGATGAAATTATTAGCATTAGTTTAAAAGATTCGCAGCTCATTTTACTTCCATTATTGGACGTATTTCCAAGTGAATATATAGGACAGGAATTGATTTTATACATGTGGACCGATTGGATTGTAAAAAATAAAATTGGCTCTTGTGTACCAGATTGGAGGGAAGAGGTTAAAAAGTAAGAGGGATACAAATTCTAGTTGCCGATAATGTGCATTAAAAGGGTACAGTAAATAGAGTGGAATTTGATTGAAAATAAACTCCAATAGAGTGCTGCAGAAATTAAGTTTTTTTGTAGGCCAATCAATTTAAAGAGTTGCCATTTTAAGCACTTCCGGTTCCATTGTCAATGGGTTTTTTTGAAAGGTTTTTTTTTTTTTTCAGGTTAAATGCTTGAAATTAGGTCTGTGGTTAACAGAAGCTCAAGACATAAAATACATCAAAATTACCCTCTTGTGCTTAGCTTGTAAAAGGCGGTTGCTTACAAGTAGCTAGTTTCTTGGTGACATTACACGTCATCACACAGAAGAGGTACACTCATCTAACTTTCACTTTCAGGGAAAATTATTTTTTAAATAAAACTGAAAGAGTCACATTTACATTGAAATGCTCAAGTGACCCAATTCCAATTGTTTTGACCTGAATTGAATTGCATATGACCCATGACCGTGTAAGCAGGAAAAAATCCCATATACGATATTCTCAGATCGGAATCAGGCCTCATTCATATGTGGAAATTAATCTTATATGAGTTGGATATGTGCATTTGAGTCTGCCATGTAATGCTGTGTACACACCAAAATATTTTTTTACATCTTATAAGATTTTCAAAATGTGATAGACCACAAACATGTGGACAGAAAATCCTAGATTTAACCGTTTTGATGTGTCATTATGTGACAAACACAGCACACAACACATTAACATATTTTCAACCAGAGTCTCAACTGTGAACACAGGAAATCTCACAAAATCTCGCGAGACTTCAGAATAAGCATGGCGGACGATATGCAGGAAGAAATTGTGATGATAGTTTTTGGAATGATTTTCACAGAAAATTCACAGGGAAAAAAGAAAAGGGTTTGGGTGAAATCGTGGAGACAGGTTTCTCTGGGAAAAGAGATCTTATTCTCTTTGAAATTGCCTTATTAAATAATTTTCTTACAGTTCATGACTATTTGATGTCATTAGAGAATGTTTGAAGATATGTTGGAATTACATACTGTTGATAGCCTGAGTGACTGCAGCCACTTTTGCTTTCTTATGAGTTCCCCCACTCCCACTGGGTTTGGCTTGAAGAAGCTTGCGTACTGGCTTCTTAAAGTTGTGGTCCTCCTCTTTACTTCTTCCACTGCAATTATTAACCAGCAAATGTAGTGAACTTCTCAGATAAATGTTGTGGTAATACACACACGCTGGCCCTGTCTCTCTCCCCTTACGGTAATTTACCATGGTTTTACTACAAATAAAAAATAAAACATATTGTAGTTAAACCATGATAACCACAAATTAAACATAGTTTAGCAAAAAAAAAAAACAAAAAAAAAAACAATTCTAACTATAGTATTTATTTGGTCATACAAATGTTCAAAACACCTATAAATTTCTCCAATCCATACGTATTTTACGAGGTGGCTAATTTGTACAAATTAATACGATTTTTGCTCAATCTAACATATTTTACGAGTTGCCCAATTCGTATGAGTTCGTACGAATGACTTATCACTGACCCCGCCCCTAAAGCCTGGTTCACACGGGACGATTTTAAAATTGTCTGCCAATTTTCCAAACCTGAGAGACCCCACACACCGCGATAAAAAAATCACGGGTCTAACAGTTTTGGTCGTACAGTGTGTGGTGCGCAGCCACACGGCAAAATCAACACATCACACGCGAACCAATTTGACTCCCGAGCATTGCCAGGTCAGACGGAAAATCTTGCAAACTCCCTCAAGATCAAACGTGACTTCACAGTAAACAATCATGGCGGACCAAGAGGATGCAGTGGCGATAGTTGTTTTTGTGCAAAAAAAAAGTTATCAAAAGAAAAGGCGATGGTCAAAGAAGTGGAGACAATGCCATGCCGCCGGCTGTTTTGATTTTGTCCACAGGCTGCGTGCTTGCTTGTCTCCGGGGGACACCACACACGAGGAGAAATCGGGCCAAAAAAATCCAACATGTTGAATATCCCCGATTTGAGATCGGAGCGGTCCCGACGTCCTTCCGAGCAGACGAGAGCAGTCTTAACACACCACACACGGCAGGAATATCTGATCAGATTATTTTACGATAATCGGAGCATCCTTAAGATTGTCGGAAGGGGTAAATCGGGGCTAAAATCGGCCTAATTATCCTGCCGTGTGAACCAGGCTTAAACCTACCCATCCTGGGGTTTAGACAAATCATACAAATTCGTACGAATTCATACGAATTAGCTACCTTGAAAAATATGTACAAATTGGCCGTGAGATAACACTGGGCAGATCAAATATTCGCTTGTCAATGCGAGTCGTACATCATTGAAAAAGTGATGGTTGCGAATGACGTCAACTCAGTTGGACATCAACCGCGATCACGTGACTCTTTTCAGAGGTGCAATAGAGGACGAAGACAAAAAAGTAAAAGAAAGCAAAAGCTTGTGTTATCCTTTGATTTGCGTCCATTGCAAATCACACCGTTTTTAACTTCATTTTCAGTCAAAGATTTTCCGGGTCAGTACGTCTAACTTGGGTTAACTGCATATATTGTATATGGGTCACTTTTAAAAGATGTAAGCTCGTCTTCAAAATATTAGATATAGTCAACAAATAGAAAATGGGCATCAAGACTTGCAGTGTAAATGCAGCCTTAGTAATGATTACATTGAAGTGTAGTTTGTTTATAACATTTTTATTTCTGGCGATTAAATTTAGGCTTCAAAATGAATTCAGTTGTGGTCATTTGTGAAGATTATCATGATGCACAAAATAATAAACTTTTGTTAGTCTCAAAGCTATATGCTAATCCAAAAGCCAATGAAAAAATCCCATTTGTCCTAACTTCTGGGTTGGCCTACAAAAATGCATCAGCCCTGCATTACTCTATTTGTGTGTCATTGTTGTATTCACTTGAATTCTCAGGGGCCTGAGCTGGAGGTTTGTGCAGAGAAAGGGATTCTGGGTGATCATACAGCGCAGCTCTGTGTCCAACATGAGTCTTTCTCGTTTGGGCCCTGAGCTTTCATTCACAGGCGGGACACTTGTGGGATATTATCACGTGGTGAGCTCAACAGACAACCCTCTATCCTCTCTCTCTGCTCAACTCTCTTCTCACTGATGGTATTCATACAGAGGTCACATTGATTCGAACTGTCTGGATACTGTAATCCTGTTTTATATGCTCTGGGAAAGCCGGGCCAGGGAACTGTTCATGCAGAGACATTTGTCATTGTTAATACGTTTACTTATGTGATTCATTTGTGTTTAATGGTGTTGCATGTTTATTATTTTTAGTGGGATTTCTGGTCCAAGATAACAGTAATTTATTTGATAAATGTAATTTAGATTTGATATAAAATAATTTACATTCTTTTGAAGGGTATATACAGTATTGTTTCTAAATAATGTGGATATATATATGTGACCCTGGATCACAAAACCAGTCTTAAGTAGCACGGGTATATTTGTGGGAAAAGTCAACATAACACTGTATAGATCAAAATTATCGATTTTTCTTTTATGCCAAAAATCGTTAGGATATTAAGTAAAGATCATGATCCATGAAGATATTTAGTAAATTTCCTACTTTAAATATATCTAAATTGTATTTTTGTAAGTGGATGCAGCACAATAACCAACAGAAATGGAAACCTTTAAAGGCGATTTTCTCAATATTTAGATTTTTTTGCACCTTCAGATTCTCAATTTCAAATAGTTGTATCTCGGCCAAAGATTGTCCTATCCTAACATACCATACACCAATGGAAAGCTTATTTATTCAGCTTTCAGGCGATGTATAAATCTCAATTTTAGAAAATGGACACATAAGACTGCTTTTGTGGTCCAGGGTCACATATATATATCCATGGCAGATGGATAGACATGTTTTTTTAATAAACGTGCTATTTTAGTATTTTAATGATGTCATCTAATGATGTAATCTCATCTTTTATGGACTGAATATTCAGGCTCAGGCGTGTTGTGATCCTTTTCGGTCAGTTATATTATGAATCGCATGACTTATGACCGGACTTTTAATCTCTCCAGAACATGAGGTAGCTTATTTTGAACAGTTATGATCACGAAAGTCATTTAGGCAACGGAATAAGCGGATTTCGGCCTTCATGTCCCCTGAAAATTGGGTCAGTAAATTGATGTGGCCTTTGCCAAGCAATTCATTTTTATAGTGCTTCGCTGTCAATACAGCTGGAATCATCATCATGTCATAGTGCAGATGAATGCTTGTTTTGGCAGATGTGCCCAGAATGAATATTAATTTTGTTTGTGTAAAGTATACTGTGGACCAAACATGCATTTAAAAGAAAAGTAAACTTTTAAAAGAAATTTATGATGATTTATGTGTGAGGGAGCTGTACCGCCATGTATATTTATATTTTTTCCCCCTTATTGACAGGTTCATGACACAGATTTGTTTTGGTTATGCTTATTATTGCCCAGGTATACTTAATTTTCCGCTTTCTGCTCCGCCTCGAGCGCAGTCGGGACCTCACAGCTTTCAAAGTATAGATTAATGCGAATTGACACATTCGACACATGCGCATGCGTAGTACAATTGCTTTTTTACACTCTGCCAGATGTCAGAGGGCAGCAATGAGTCTTGTCATTTACATGATATTCACTCAGAATGATAGAAGATTGATAGACGACCATTGCATGCAAAATTTAGAACAAGAACCAAAACGAAAGAGAAGCAAAAGCTGATTTGTTTACTGTTTTGTATCACTCTTTACGCACTCTTCTTCGACAGTACATCACAACTGTGCGTATCACAACTGTGCGTATTGCCACCTAGTCGACTCTTCTGTCTCAACATTCACCTTGCACATGCAGCCCAATTTTTTGGACTGCGGATTTATCAAATGTAAAAAATAATAGGTGGTAAAAACAGTATGGGACCATATTGACTATTGTAAAAATATTAAATATATTTTTTAAATTTCTTATTTTGTGTTTTATGTAAATAACTTTTTTTCTTTTCCTTTTGTTTTGTTGGTGAACTATCCCTTTAATATCTGTTTTTTAAAGCAACAATACGATTAAATTGAAACATAAGTAAACCTTTGCTGAGTGCTTCTTGATTTCAAATGTTTCTGTTTTTTTTTTTTTTTTTTTTTTTTACATTTTAGATGTTTCTCGCTTGAAGTTTCAGAAAAGATGGCTTCAAATGTTTCATTTCATTCATGTCATGCTATGTCATTTAATTTTATTATTTCATTTAATTTCTGTGCTTAGGTTGGCATGATTCCATTGCCTGCCATCAATAGTCAGAGATTTCAATATGAACTCAAATATTTTTCATCAAATTCTTCCAAAAGCAAATTCTGGATCACCCAGTTGTCTAATTGTATAGCTCTATATTGTTTTCTATTTTTTTGTATTTATTTTTTTACTCCAAGTCTCGTGAGCAACTTCTGAGAAATTTCATTTTCCTCTGGGGTCAAGAGAATGGCTTTAAAGATGTTTCAAGACATTACATGTTATCCTTTTTAATTACCCAGTATCCTCTCATAGCGTTTCTAAATCTGAGCAGCCTGGCTCATGTTTAAACAGCCTGACATAGCCGATGCTAAATCAAGTCAATGGTGGATCAAAGCTACATCCGCTTTGTTTATACAGTAACAGCGGTGTCTTGGTGTGCTTTCTCTGTGCCTAATGTTGTTATAATTGTTATAGCAATGATAAGTCGCTGTGACACTGGAGGAGAGCGCCGCTTTACCACAGAACACAAAGCTGGATTATCTCCAAATATATGCAGAGTTCACAGACACATCCACCCGGATATTTTCCATTAGTTTTGTGTCTTTCAGTTTTTTTCCTATACTCTTTGAGCTCCAAGGGAAATCAAATCCACAGATTTATGGACTTGCGTGTGTGTGTGTGTGTGTGTGTGTGTGGGGGGGGGGGAGGTGTGTGAAAACATCATAGGGATGACTTTTCATACAAACACAGCGGACTGCTGTCATTATCAGCTTTTGATGAGACAGCCACCCTCTCTGGGAATGAAAGCAAAACATCTAAAGTGTTTTTTATATGGTTTATGTAAGGCGAAAGGTTTAAGTGACATATAATATGTACAAAAGGAGTTTTTTTTTATATATATAATAAAATATTCTGTTGAAGGAAGACATGTCATAATTCTTACCCATATGATTTAAAGGAAAATTGTAACCCAAAAATGAAAAATCTGACATTATTTACATCAAGGATGTAACCTTATATTCAAGGGTGCATTCATGTGTTCATTCCCAACCTGTCTCCTTTTTCCCCTCTGTAGAACACAAAGGGAGTCTTTGATTTATTAAGGATCATGTGACACTGAAAACTGGTGTAATGATGCTGAAAGTGAATAAATAAATAAATGACATTTTCAAATGCATACAAATAGAAAACAGAATTCTATATTTTTGGTTCGTAACACTATTTTGGTATACACTTTAATTTTATTAGAATGCATATTACCAGGATATTGACTGTTTATTAGTACCTATAAAGCACATATTTAATGCCTTATTATGCATGGACATATTCTACATCCCTTAATCCTACCCAATACCTAAACTTAACAAATACCTTACTAACTATTAATAAGCAGTAATTAGGAGTTTATTGAGGCAAAAGTCATAGTTAATAGTGAGAATTGGACCCTAATCTTTAGTGTAACCAATATTTGTTTCAGTATTTTGATCAAACAAATGCAGCCTGGGTGAGCATAAGACAATTCCTTAACAAAATAAAATAAAATAAATAAATTAAGCCATACAAGAGTTTTGTGAACAGACTGAATTTTATTATAAAATCAAATATGGTGATGTTAGAAGTGTCACTTCCTTTTTGACTGTCATTGGAGATGACATATCCGATGTCCACATTAAACGTAGCATATTTGATTTAAAATGGTATTAAGGGGATTTTGGACCGAATAACAACTTAAATTTTAAGCTATTAAGCACATTAAGCTATTAAATTACTTTAAAGCAGGATGGATTCTGATTTGCTCTCAAATGTTTGGAAATCAGCTGGAGAAAAATAATTCTACAAAGTGATTCCAACGATATTGTTTCTCTGTGCGGTCATCGGTATATGGTTTAGTCCAGACCCTATACCAACACCTAAACCTAACCCTACCCATAAGTTATCCCTGAAATCATCACAGGGAAATGATAGGTGAATAATGTAGAAGCACCTAACCTTGGTTGTAAGTCTAAACTTTCTCTTTTGGTTGGACACAGTTTCAGTGTTGCTGTTTAATTTTTTTTTAATTAATGAAGCTGTTTTTGTGTCTGTGCCAGGCAGACTTATAATTTATTGGTTATGAATAATCTGATCTTTTTATTTGCATTCAGTTCCAAATCACAAAAAAAAAAAAAAAAAAAAACAATCAAATGATATGCCTTTAATTTGTAAAATATTTAATTGACTATCAAAAAAGGTATTATGGGTTTTAATATTCTTCATAGTATTTTCATCATGATACAATATGTACTGTTATATGACCACTGCATATTGGCATGACCAATAATGTGGTCTTGCCATCCTTGTATATGTGTCACGTTCCCCTGATATCTCCTCATATTCTTCTTCACCCATCTAATGAAAAAACACAATAGTGGAAGTCTAACTGAAGAGTTCAGATGCAAAAGCCTCAAATGCCATCTGAAATCTTCTTCTAAAATGATCATTTTTATCAAGCTCGTATATTTAAGTTCAATAATTTCACTTAAATGGCTTGTCATTTAAGTGAAATTACTGAATTTAAATATACGAGCTTGATAAAAATTATCATTTTAGAAGAAAATATCAGATGGCATTTAGAGGCTTTTGCATCTGAACTCTTCAACTTCTCATTTATTTTTAAATACAAATAAAATCTGCTGTTAAATGATTCACATTTTCTCTGCGGAGCTTTGAATTAATATCGCTAATAATAAAAATGAAAACAGTGAATACAGTTCTAAAAATGAACTGTTTTTTTCATCTGAAGTATGACAGGTCGTTGGATCAATGAAGTGTTTTATATCTTGATTCCTCTTTCTGTGCATTTAGCCTTTTGGGCCACTACGGTTCATAGGAAGAGCAGGAACTGTGGCATTCTGGGAGATTTACTTCCCTGCATGAGTGCCTCTGCCAAAACTATCAGATAGGGTCCTTTTCTCTTTTTCACTTTCTATCAAGTATTTTTGTTTTTCCTTCATTGAACAGCAAGCAGCACAAAAGACCTGAACTCTTCAAAATTTATGATGCATGTTTCATAACCCTTTTGTGATTTGAAAGGCAATTATTTCCCATGGTGTTATTAGAATGAGAAATTAAGGAAAATATCTAATCAGATATTAAAGAACAAATTAACTTTTTTTAAATTCAAAAGAAGGTTGATTAGTGTAATTATAAGTAACTGCAAATTGCTTGATTTATCCTAAATTCACCTCACTACAGCAAAAAAAAAAAAAAAAAAAAAAAAAAATATATATATATATATATATATTATATATATATATATATATATATATATATATATATATATATATATATATATATATATATATATATAAGTATAAGTATAAGTATATAAAACTAGCTTTTCGCAACAGTTGTTCTTAACTTAGTGATATAAAGTCTAAATGTATACAAATATACATTCATGTGGGCTTATGTATTACCTCACACATAGAATTATAATGTTACAGTTTCTGACCTTAATAAAAAATGAATTCACATTCTCACTGAAAATATGCTGGGCAAATTTTTCAGTTCTTTACTTTCTCTCATGCCGTTAAATCCCATTACTTGTGTCGTTTCTCATGCTGAAATACTTCTACCTTTCTATGCTGGAAATGGGAATTGACTCACTTTTAACATCAAGAAGAGCAACAAGGCAGAAATGAGGAAAGGGAAACAGCTGCAAATTACTCTCTGGTTCTGGAGTGGCAGCTCCTATTGAGAGGAAGTTAGAAGAAGGAAAACTGATCCCTTTACCCAGGAAATGATGATTAAATAATGGACACCCATGTCCTTGGTGAATTCATGAGCTGTCAGCAGTTTTCCCTCTGTTGGTATGGGATTCGTGATCAATAGCTGGCCCGCTGCCAAGCCACCTACAGCGCCAAACTTCAGTATTTACACCATTCCTGACAAACTGCTGGGGTAATTGAATTAGTCGTTGTGATTGAAAAAAGTTACAATTCTCTTTATTGTGATTTAAAATTTACAGTTTGAAGTCCTTTTGGAAATTTATATTTTGATACTTGAATGGCAACATAGCAGTGTTGGCAAGTAAACAATGAACATCACTGACTGTATATGTGTATATAGTATTATAAAACAACATTTAGGTAGTGTGACTAGTTTAGCTCTGTTCAGAATGAATTACATTGTCATTTTTACTTTTTTTCATGTATCAAATTACTTTTTCAACACTAAGCAGTGTAGCATAACAAAATGCTACTGTCACAATCACGTTAGTTTCACGCGTCATTCATTTGTTGTCACGGACACTAATTATGCTCAGCTGTGCACTCAATCATCATCATAATTATAACCTGTGTATATGTTCTGTTCAAGCGGCAACATTCTAATCTGAAAAATGAAGCCTACCCGAAAGTGCGAAAAACTGCAATACATCGAAAATCCGCTAGGGGCAGGTCCCAAAAGGGAGCAAATCCGTTTTCACAGCATAAATTCATGTTTTTACAGGTTGGTCCCATGGACTTTTATTTTATTTTTTGATAGGTTCCGAGTGCCTGACAACTGTGAGGGGGGTGAATTTCTTTCTAACTCGTTAGTTTAGATCATATTTAGATATAAAATGAATGACAAATAAGGGCGTGGTTAACTTTGATTGACAGCTTGATTTACAGCGAGCTGCGCCGAGTGGATTTCCTGAAATTTGACGTCTCGGCCATGATCTGGCACAACACATCATACCACTTCTGTATCCTTTCTGAAAAGATTTTCCAAGATGGCGCCGCCCATACCCCCCATAAACAGCCTCAAAACCGTTCTTCAGAAAGTCTATGGGTGACGTCACAGACGCTTTGTCCATATTTTTTACAGTCTATTCTGTTCTGTTTCAGTTCAGTGTCGTCTATTTTGGATGTGTTGTATGTTGCTCTATTGGTGTTGAAAAACCTGTTGGATTTATTAAATATTACCTATTTGCCATCATCATCATCTGTGTGGTGTGTGTGTGTGTGTGTGTGTGTGTGTGTGTGTGTGTGTGTGTGTGTGTGTGTGTGTGTGTGTGTGTGTGTGTGTGTGTGTGTGTGTGTGTGTGTGTGTGTGTGTGTGTGTGTGTGTGTGTGTGTGTGTGTGTGTGTGTGTTACGTGTGTGTGTCTGTGTGTATCAACCACCCCTTTGACAGTAATATTCAGCATTTCAACATTTCCTTGAATGTCTTCTCTATTTAACAGTGGGAATTCTGATTTGTTTTAGTAAATTGTTTTTTTTACAGTATTTTTTTTTCATATGGAACAAATTTATATGTTTTAGCAGTGATCCATCCATCCATCCATCCGTCTGTCTGTCTGTAACAGCAGTTACAAATGACTCCATATGGAACTGCAGTCTGATGTTTCTTTTTTAGTCAGACGCTGAGTCCCTGTTCAATGACTGTTGTTCTCTGCTTGCTGTCCCTTTTTAGCTGAAGCCCCGCTGATAGATCCTTTAGATTCTAGGTTCACTTGTCTCTTTCTCACAGGAAGACTTAGACACCTTCTGAGCCATGGCTTCATTAGATACTTTCAAGAATGTGCTCTGACTAATCCTTACATTGCAAACAGGGATTTTCACCAGTGATTTCTTACGCTAAATTGCATCCCAAAACAGTAGAAACACCTCTTTCATTTAATGAGTTATTGTGTTGTAATGAGCTTGGCTTTGAAGCGTTTAAAGCTTGTGATTCTGCTGAGTCGGGCTGAGTGGAGGGGAGGCAGCTAGGCATTGAAATCAATGGTGTTTGAATCAGGAAACGGGGTTTAACCTTTTAAGGATCAGCAAAACAGACTCTAGACACTGGAGAAAATAATGACTGCAGGAAAAAAAGGCTGTCTTCTACTAGCTGACTCGAAACAACGGTTTTGTTCGGTGTGTCTCACCTACCGACTGTGTTTGCTGAAATCTCACGCCATTCTACCAGAGGTCTGTCACTCTCACCAATTAAGGAAGGAAGAAGGGTGACATATTAAACTACTGCCTCTTGACATTTTTCTACGCTTTGCTGTCACATGAAGCTCACTGAAATAAGAAAGGAATCGCAAACGTGGACAACCAATTCAATAGAATTGAATGTTAGTTTTCATTACACACATCGTATTGTGAGTAATAAGGGTGCAAACAAACAAAAAATCTAATTTAATTTAAAATATCATGAAAAAAAAAAAAAAAAAAAAAAAAAATATATATATATATATATATATATATATATATATATATATATATATATATATATATATATATATATATATATATATATATATATATATTTGCTCCCCAAAGTAATAACCCCCTAAATAATCAATATAATTTGCTGATGTTGAATATCAAATCTGACACCAACCACCATTTTCAGAACACAATCATTTATATATTTAATGGTCATTGAACACATTTTAAATTACATTTTAAATTTTATTTATATTTAAAAGAGTTTTTTGTAATTTCAGAACAACTCAGTTTTATTTTATTTGCAATGCTTTAGTAGTATCACAGTTATCTGGACTCATTCATCTTTAGTTTCACTTTCATGGACTTGTTTTCATCCGTCACATGTGTTCCTTTGTTTGAGTTTTCAAAAAGTTGATAGGAAGTACTATACAAAGTTATGGGAAGGAAAAGTTTTCTAAGCTTCTCGGGTCATAGTATAATGGAGTGATTTGAAAGGTTATGGTTTTACCTAATCGGAGCTAAAAAATACATCGCAGTTTTCTTTGAACTCTGCCGAAAAAAGAAGGTGAATCTGAGGAAGGCGCCTGAAGATCACAAAGGAACAGCCGATGTGAGACCGTGTATCATCATCAAAGACAATAACTTTGAAGCCAGCTTTCACTGGGTAATAATTAGACTCAGTTGAGCATAACATTTTTCAAAAAGCTCGCTAATGACTTTATGTACAGCAAATTTAATTAAATGCCTAACCATTCACATCAGTCGCGAAAGAAATATGGAAAGTGTACTCTCTAATGACTTGAAATCTCGAAGAGAAAGTAAAAGTGTGGCCTTTCCCCCTCAGAGAACGACTTCGATAATAGCAACATTTAAGGAATGGAGATCAGAATTGATGAATAATTTGAAGGCCCTTGGTGTACATATTAAGGGATTATATTTATGTATGCTAATGGAGATGGGGATGTCTCCTCTCAAACTGGACATCAAAGTCTGGTACGGAGAGAATGTTAACCGGTAATTTGCACGCTAGCATAATCTGTAGATGGGTTGGCTGAGATTTTTTTTAGAACCGTTCATGTTATTGCATCAGCCAGTACAAACATTCAAAAGTTCTGTCCACTGTGAATTGAAGTTCAGTGTCTGGTATTTGGCTTTTAAAAGGTGAATGGCTGTCGTCTACTGAGACATATTTTAGCTTGCTCGTTGCTTTACAGCCATTGCTTGTTTTCCCCATAAATGTCATGTGACTGATTGCTATACCAGAAGGTAAACAACATTCTGATTGACAATTACTGATTGGCTGATAGAATCATGAGAATGTGCACAGTCCCAAGTCCTTGACTAGTATATAACAACTCCTTGCTCCAGGCTAGTGCATGAGCTGTGATGTCAACAACAGAACAAAAAATGCAAGTCATGCTTCTAAAAGCCCTTCAAAAAATCTATTTTGGCGAAATATATGTTGCTCGCCAAAAATCCATATTTTATCCATATTATATGTTACGTCCTACGTATGTCTAGGGGTCAGAACGTAACATAGTAAAGATTTTTAAAGAGCAATAGTCAGGGCCCTGCCACAGCACCACAACAACAGAGTTCTTTTCAACTATTTTATTCAAAAAAAATTAACAATAATTTACTTCGAGAGTAAATTGGGAAGGAAACAAAGACTTCAGGAGGGGGCAATGCCAAAATAACAAACAAAAGTTTAATCTGCCTGGGGGAGTCAATTTCTTACTAAATCTCACAAAGAAAATACAAATAAATAACAGAAATGTACACTCTCTCCCTCTCTGACCACAAACCAGGAGAAAACAGGGGATAGCAAAATAAAAATGGCACCCACCTCCCTACAGTTCCCAGACAGTAAACAAGGCAAATGATCAGATAAATAACAGCTTAAATGATAAAGCAAAAAGTTATCGTCTCACAAATAAGCAACGTTGTGTGTGGCTCCAGTAGTACACAATAAGCAACAGTTCTCTAGGCCAAAACAACTGAAAACTAGCACAGTGTTGAACGGGTCCACAACAAGGAACACAACAGATCTCAACAACAGGGCCGGGCAGGACACAGACCATGCTCTGGAGAAAGGTTCTCTCTGAATGATTGTTCTGCTGGCTTTTATGCTGTGTCCGTCCTGGTTGATAAGCAGGTTCAGCTGGAGACGTAATCAGCTACCTGCCAGAGTGAAAAAGTGGGAGGAGCCAAAAGAGAGCAGGAGACACCAAAACAACAAAGAAAGCACACACAGATCACAGTACCATGTACTTCACAAAAATATACGTCCTTGGACGTAACACCCCCACCCATAAGTTACAAACAATACCCTCAAAGAAATGTTTGTAAACTCATGAATTAGTCATTTCCAATAACAGTTTCATACTTGTTATTCACATCATCCTAGTTATCCACACTATATACTCTGGAAAGTGCGTCGGCTACAATATTTTCTGAACCTTTTAGATGTTGAATGTCAAGGTTGTATTCTTGAATGATTAAAGACCAGCGCATTAGACGTTGGTTTGAGTTACACATTCTCCCAAGGAATACTAAGGGGTTGTGATCAGTGTAAACCACCACCGGATTACAATTACCACCCAAGTAAACTTCGAAGTGTTGCAATGCTAAGAGTAAGGCTAAAGCCTCTTTCTCGATAGTACTGTACTTCTGTTGACATTTGGTAAACTTCTTGGAGTAGTAACTCACAGGATGCTCTATACCGGCTGAATCTTCTTGTAGCAGAACAGCACCTGCCCCTGCAGAACTCGCATCCACCTGCAACTTGAAGGGCAGAGTAAAACTTGGAGCAGAAAGGACGGGGGCATGGCATAACAGGTCTTTCGCAGCATTAAAGGCATTGTTACAAACATGACTCCACACAAATTTTCTGGAGGTACTCAGGAGATCTGTCAACGGGGCAACCACAGAAGCAAAGTTCTTACAGAAGCTCCTGTAGTAACCAGTCATACCCAGAAATCGTCTAAGTTCTTTTTTGTTACTAGGAATGGGAAAATTCAGTATGGCAGCAACTTTTTCTTCAACTGGCCTCACTTGACCTTGGCCCACCTTTTTACCCAAATAAGTAACTACAGCCTTCGCAAATTCACATTTCATCAAGTTTAACGTCAATGACGCCTGGGACAACCTACTAAAAACTTGGTTAAGACTATTTAAATGGCTTTCCCAACTATCTGAATAGATCACCACATCATCCAAATAGGCCTCACAGTTGGTCACTCCTGACAACACATGCTGCATTAGGCGTTGGAAGGTCGCAGGCGCATTTCGCATCCCGAATGCCATAACAGAATATTGTAGGAAGTTGTCAGGGGTAACAAAAGCAGAGATTTCTGAGGCTCGAGGCGTGAGTGGCACTTGCCAGTATCCTTTTAAAAGATCCAACTTGGTGACATAACGTGCAGAACCAACTCTGTCAACACAGTCTTCTATTCGAGGTAGAGGAAAAGAGTCTGGTTTGGTAACGTTATTAACCTTGCGGTAGTCAGTGCAAAAGCGAAAGGACGAGTCAGATTTAGGAACCAGCAAACATGGTGAACTCCAGGGGCTTTGGCTGGGACTAGCAAAACCATGTTGCAACAAATATTCAACCTCTGATTTCATTACTTCCCGTTTATGTGGATTAACACGGTAAGGATGTTGCTTAATGGGCACCGTGTCACCTATGTCGATGTCGTGTGAGAGAACAGTAGTTTGACTGGGAACATCAGAAAACAAGATGGGATACCCATTTATTAAGTCCACTATATCTGAGCGTTGTTTCCGAGGTAAGTGAGCAAGATACGAGTCCAAGTTACTCAGTACTGCAGAATTGTTTAGACGCGTACAAGACATTCGGTCTTCCTTTTCAATCAGATTATCCTCTGATGGACAATACGCAGTAGACAACACTGTAGAAATAGCCGCAGACACAACATCAGAGACAGGGGTTTCATTTGAGGCTTCGCTTGTGACATAAGCCTTCAACATATTCACATGACATACTCGACTTTTTCTTCTACGGTCTGGGGTGGAAATTACATAATCAGTGTCAGTAAGCCTTTTCTCAACTGCATAAGGACCTGTGAATTTAGCCTGTAATGCTGTCCCTGGGACCGGAAGTAGAACCAAAACTAAATCGTTGGGTCGAAAATTGCGCTCTACACATTTCCTGTCATAACGCAATTTCATCTTGGATTGTGTAGATACCAGATGGGCTTTGGCTACATCACAGACCTTATGAAGGCGTTCACGAAAGTCACTCACGTAGTCCAGTACATTACTAGACACTGGGTTCTTTGATAATAACTGCTCACTTAGCAGTTTCAAGGGCCCACGAACAGTGTGTCCAAAAACAAGTTCTGCAGGGCTGAAACCCAACGACTCCTGCACAGTTTCTCTAGCTGCGAACATTAACAACGGCAAACCCTCAACCCAGTCTTTGCCAGTACTAAGACAATATGCACGTAGCATTGATTTCAGGGTTTGGTGAAAGCGTTCCAGCGCACCCTGGGACTCTGGATGGTATGCGCTGGAGAGTTTATGATCAACTCCTAACTCCTTCAATACTTGAGCAAACACTTTGGAAGTGAAGTTAGTACCTTGATCAGTCTGGATAATTTTAGGCAATCCAAACGTTGAGCAGAACTTAACTATCTCCTTCACCACCGCCTTAGCTTTGAGAGTACGGAGCGGAACAGCTTCTGGGAACCGAGTTGCAGCACACATCAAAGTCAAAATATATTGATGCCCTGATTTTGATTTTGGTAACGGCCCAACACAATCCAAAATTAACCGTTCAAACGGCTCACCCACTATTGGAATCGGATGGAGGGGAGCAGGAGGTAAAATCTGGTTCGGTTTACCCGCAAGTTGGCAGACGTGGCAACTCTTGCAAAATTTGGAAACACTAGACTTCAATCCTGGCCAAAAGAAGTACCGTAGTATGCGCTTGTAGGTTTTATTAACCCCCAGATGGCCAGAGAGTGGATGCTCATGAGCAAGCTGCAATACCTGAGAACGATAATCAGAAGGCAAGACAATTTGATAGACATTTAAAGCATCCCCATCCTTCTGTGGCTTCCAGCAACGCATTAGGACACCATCTTCCCAAATAAAAGCTATTCTATCATCGTGCGAGTCCTCTACCTGACCAGCAGCAACAATGCAGGGGGTTAGAGATTGGTCAGACTTTTGAGCAGCAATTAAGTGTTCTCTTTCAAATTTCAGAGCTGATGCTTCTAAGTCAGAGTTCATAGAATCATTAGGAACTAACTGTGGTTTAACAGATAGAGTACACTCCAGAGGACTTTTTACTGGATTCAAAAATGAATCAGCAAGATTCACTGTTCCTTCCCACTTCCGTGCCTGAGCACGAGTTACTGCACAAGCAGGAAATACAGAAGGGAAACAAACAGCAATATCAGAGTCAGACAATATCTCTGGTGTATCAACAACAACTGGAGAGGGGAAAACCTTACCACCTGCCAAGTCATTCCCCAATATAAGGCTTACACCATCTACAGGCAGCTCAGTTCGCACACCAAGAGGAACCACACCTGTAACTAGAGCAGACTTAAGATAAGCCATATGCACTGGCACTCTCACACACATCCCAACTCAATTCCACGCACCAACACATCAGTACCAGAATACGTTTCAGCAGAAAATGGTAAAACATCTGCTAAAATAAATGACTGTGTTGCACCCGTATCCCTCAGAATTGAGATAGATTTTCCCAGAGTTTCAGTACAAAGAGAAACGGAACCACTAAAGAGAAAGGGTTCATACCCAGTACCTTGAACCGGCATTGAAACATTTTTAGGGATTGCCACAGCCTGAGCAAAAGCTACACTTTTGGATTTCCCAGCAGCATTTTTCTGTTTCCATGCCTTACAATCATTAATCAAGTGGCCTGGATCCAAACAGTAGAAGCAAGAACGTTTGTTACCGGAAGGTTTTACATCAGCTTTACGACTCTTATCTGCCATCTCCCGCACAGCATGGGAAGTTTCCTTCTCTAACTGCTCAGTATTAAAAAACTGACGTTTGGGCTGACGTGAAGATGGAAATACCGTCTTATGGGTGAGCACAAACTCGTCTGCTACCACAGCAGCTTCAGAGAGCGTGTTTACCTTCTGTTCATTCAGATGAACTACTACCAGCTCAGGGAGACAATTTTTAAACTCTTCCAACAAGATAAGTTCCTGCAACTGCTCAAAACTGGTGACTTTATTAGAGAGACACCACTTCTCAAAGAGTGTTTTTTTCTCTCTTGCAAACTCTACATATGTTTGTTTGCCTGTCTTCACTAGGTGTCGGAAGCGCTGACGGTAGGCTTCAGGAACCAATTCATATGCTCTCAATACTGCCGCTTTTACAATATCGTAATCGAGAGATTGCTCAATTGGAAGTGAAGAACAAACTTCCTGTGCCTTACCTACGAAATTGCACTGTAGAAGGAGCCCCCACATGTCTTTTGGCCATCCTAACTTTGCAGCAATACGTTCAAAAGTGGTGAAGTAACAATCTACCTCAGCTTCTCTAAAAGGTGGTACCAGCTTTACATACCTCACAACATCAAAGTTCGGCTGGGTATTGCCTACTTGATCATCATCGCTGACTAAGTTGGATCGTGAAGGTGAACTCTCAAACGTTGGTGAGGAGGGAGCTCTCATGCGTGGAAGGGGAACAGGCTTCCTGCGCAAAACCTCAGCTTCTAATTCAAGAGTTTTAAGCTTAATGTCACGCTCTGCCTCTACCTCGACAGTACGGAGTTGTACTACTTTAATATCATGCTCTTGTCTTTTTAGCTCCAAGTCAAGCTCTTTTAACTTAACTGCCGTCATTGGATCTACTCGAGATTCAGCGGAAAGGGGTAAAACTGAAGCTAAAGTTTCTCCCTCTACCACCTTCTCCTCTAACACATCTAGTGGTGATTCAGCAGGTAAAATGCCTGTACTCACCAACTCACTATACAGTTCCTCCTTAATCACTTGTTTGGCAGCATCTCTGGACACAGTGACATTAAAGAAATCCGCAATTACCAAAAAATCTTTTTTCCTGCACCGATTAAAGACTTCCGTCGTTGGAGCAAGTGTAAACGCCAATAGATCAAATTCCATTTGACGCCTGCAGTCTGCCCTCACCACAAAGCGTAAGTTCAACAACAAATAGCTTGCTTTGTAAAGAACAACTCTTAACTCTACAAATAATGGAATTCAAATATCCCGGACGAGCCCCCAAATATGTTACGTCCTACGTATGTCTAGGGGTCAGAACGTAACATAGTAAAGATTTTTAAAGAGCAATAGTCAGGGCCCTGCCACAGCACCACAACAACAGAGTTCTTTTCAACTATTTTATTCAAAAAAAATTAACAATAATTTACTTCGAGAGTAAATTGGGAAGGAAACAAAGACTTCAGGAGGGGGCAATGCCAAAATAACAAACAAAAGTTTAATCTGCCTGGGGGAGTCAATTTCTTACTAAATCTCACAAAGAAAATACAAATAAATAACAGAAATGTACACTCTCTCCCTCTCTGACCACAAACCAGGAGAAAACAGGGGATAGCAAAATAAAAATGGCACCCACCTCCCTACAGTTCCCAGACAGTAAACAAGGCAAATGATCAGATAAATAACAGCTTAAATGATAAAGCAAAAAGTTATCGTCTCACAAATAAGCAACGTTGTGTGTGGCTCCAGTAGTACACAATAAGCAACAGTTCTCTAGGCCAAAACAACTGAAAACTAGCACAGTGTTGAACGGGTCCACAACAAGGAACACAACAGATCTCAACAACAGGGCCGGGCAGGACACAGACCATGCTCTGGAGAAAGGTTCTCTCTGAATGATTGTTCTGCTGGCTTTTATGCTGTGTCCGTCCTGGTTGATAAGCAGGTTCAGCTGGAGACGTAATCAGCTACCTGCCAGAGTGAAAAAGTGGGAGGAGCCAAAAGAGAGCAGGAGACACCAAAACAACAAAGAAAGCACACACAGATCACAGTACCATGTACTTCACAAAAATATACGTCCTTGGACGTAACAGTGTGTACATGTATACACTATTGTAAGTGAGGGGTTAGTATTATATAATGCTTTTGAAATAAGTTTATTATGTTCACCAAGGCAACATTTATTTGATAAAAGAATTCTGTAAAAACAGAAATATTGTGAAATGTTATTAAAAATTAAAATAACTGTTTTCTGTTTTATTATATTTTAATATGTGATCGCAAAGCAGATTTTTCAGCAGACAGTCTTCAGTCTTTCAGAAAACATGAATATGCTAATTTGCTGCTCAAGAAACATTCCAAAAAATAATAATAATAATGTTGAAAACAGTTGCTTAGTATTTTTGTGGAAACTGACATTTTTGTTCAGGATTCCTTGATATAGAAAGTACAAAAGAACAACATTTATTTGAAACACACATACTCTGTGTGTGTGTGTGTGTGTGTGTGTGTGTGTGTGTGTGTGTGTGTGTGTGTGTGTGTGTGTGTGTGTGTGTGTGTGTGTGTGTGTGTTGTGTGTGTGTGTGTGTGTGTGTGTGTGTAGTTTGTAACATTATACATTTCTTTACTCTTACTTTTGATCAGTTTGATGCCTTCTTGAATAAAAGTATGAATTTATTTCCAAAAATAAAATTGTAATGATCCCAAACTTTTGAATGGAAGTTTGTCTAAATTTTGTATTATGTATATTTCTAAATATATTTTGGAGTGGACTATATTGTTAGCTATGTCTGTGTCTTATTTGATTGGATTATGGGGTGTACATCATTCAAGTTATGCTTTTCACCATGCAAAAATTCAGATTGCAAAAAATGAAAAAAAAAAATGAAAAAAAAAAACAACAACACTGGTTTCCCCTTCCTTCAGCAGCAAAACCTAAATGGCTCCAAACTTTCCCAGTAATTGTGGATCAAACACGGCCCATACACAGTATTTCTATGAAATGACAAATGTGTTCTCTCTCACAGTTAATGCAGTAGCAGAACACCACAAGGGAGTGTTTCCTCAGCAGTGCAGGACTGCAGTTCATGTGCATCTCTCACTAATCCGCTCAGCCTGCTTTCACATGCACACTCAGTCCTCACAGAAATATGCTAATATTAAGCCGAACAGGTGTAGGGGAGAAAGGGCAGCCTGTTTAGACACATTTACCAAGAAAAACAGACTTTTTCACACTCCTCAAGGTTATGCAGATTGAGGACACATCCTGTCATTGGGACTGGTACCTGTAATCATAGTGGACTAGAGCCTGGCATGGGTTACAGCTTGTAATGAGGAAACTATTTTAACATTTTTGTATGCACATTTTAGGGGTGATTCACTAATCTGTAAATGTATTTCATCAGATTAGTTTTATTAAATGTTTTTTTCACATAGGATGATGTTTTGAATTCTAAAAAGTTACATAGTGCATTAATCTGTTTTTATCTCTAAAGATCAAGGAAAATGTAGACCATTTTAAATGTATTCATACATACCAGGTGTGAATTACAAATTTAAAAGTTTGTATTCACATTTATGCATTAACCAAATGCTTTTATCCATTTCTTATGAGTTAATGCATTTAATGGAGGCCCAATACATGACCTTGAGGTTGCTAGCAACACTGCTTGCATATATAGTATTTCATTTTCACTTTTTGCAAGATTGCAATATACGTGGTGTAATGATTGAATTCTATTTATTTTGTTAAAGGTGACTAATTGTGTTATTTGTGTACAAATTAAAGTACACGGCAATATAGATACAATGAACAAACTTATAAAAGCAACACTTATGTTTTTGCCCTCATTTTTCATGAGCTGAACTCAAAGATCTAAGACTTTTTCTATGTACAAAAGGATGATTTCTCTCAAATATTGTTTACAAATCTGTCTAAATCGGTATTAGGGAGCACTTCTCCTTTGCCGAGGTAATCCATCCACCTCACAGGTGGGGTATATCAAGATGCTGATAAGACAGCTTGCTTATTGCACAGGTGTGCCTTAGGCTGGCCACAATAAAATGCCACTCTAAAATGTGCAGTTTTTATCACACAGCACAGTTTCAATGCCACAGATGTCGCAAATTTTGAGGGAGTGTGCAATTGGCATGCTGACTGCAGGAATGTCCAACAGAGCTGTTGCCCGTGAATTGAATCCTCATTTCTCTACCATACGCTGTCTCCAAAGGCGTTTCAGAGAATTTGGCAGTACATCCAACCGACCTCACAACAGCAGACCACGTGTAACCACACCAGCCCAGGACCTCCACATCCAGCATCTTCACCTCCAAGATCGTCTGAGACCAGCCACCCGGACAGCTGCTGCAATCATTGGTTTGCATAACTAAAGAATTTCTGCACAAACTGTCAGAAACCCTCTCAGAGAAGCTCATCTGCATGCTTGTCGTCCTCATCGGGGTCTCGACCTGGCTCACATTCGATGGCATCTGGAACTTTGGAGAGGTGTTCTCTTCACGGATGAATGTTCACTGTACAGGGCAGATGGCAGACAAAGGGTATGGCGTCGTGTGGGCGGGGTTATGGTATGGGCAGGCGTATGTTATGGACACTGAACACAGGTGTATTTTATTGATGGCTTTTTGAATGCACAGAGATGTCGTGACGAGATGCTGAGGCCCATTGTTGTGCCATTCATCCACGACCATCACCTCATGTTGCAGCATGATAATGCACGGCCCCATGTTGCAAGGATCTGTACACAATTCCAGGAAGCTGAAAACATCCCAGTTCTTGCATGGCAGCATACTCACCAGACATGTCGCCCATTGAGCATGTTTGGGATGCTCTGGATCGGCGTATACGACAGTGTTTTCCAGGTCCTGCCAATATCCAGCAACTTCGCACAGCAATTAAAGAGGAGTAGACCAACATTCCACAGGCCACCATCAACAACCTGACTAACTCAATACGAAGGAGATGTGTTGCACTGCATGAGGCAAATAGTTACTGACTGGTTTTCAGACACCCCAATACAGTAAAACTGCACATTTTAGAGTGGCCTTTTACCTTTTACCAGCCTAAGGCACACCTGTGCAATAATCATGCTGTCTAATCAGTATCTTGATAAGCCATACCTGTGAGGTGGATGGATTATCTCGGCAAAGGAGAAGTGCTCACTAACACATATTTGTGAACAATATTTGACACAAATAGGCCTTTTGTGTACATAGAAAAAGTCTTAGATCTTTGAGTTCAGCTTATGAAAAATGGGGGCAAAAACAAAAGATTTGCTTTTATAATTTTGTTCAGTGTATATATATACACACTCACCTAAAGGATTATTAGGAACACCATACTAATACTGTGTTTGACCCCCTTTCGCCTTCAGAACTGCCTTAATTCTACATAGCACTGATTCAACAAGGTGCTGAAAGCATTCTTTAGAAATTTTGGCCCATATTGATAGGATAGCATCTTGCAGTTGATGGAGATTTGTGGGATGCACATCCAGGGCACGAAGCTCCCGTTCCACCACATCCCAAAGATGCTCTATTGGGTTGAGATCTGGTGACTGTGGGGGACATTTTAGTACAGTGAACTCATTGTCATGTTCAAGAAACCAATTTGAAATGATTCGAGCTTTGTGACATGGTGCATTATCCTGCTGGAAGTAGCCATCAAAGGATGGGTACATGGTGGCCATAAAGGGATGGACATGGTCAGAAACAATGCTCAGGTAGGCCGTGGCATTTAAACGATGCCCAATTGGCACTAAGGGGCCTAAAGTGTGCCAAGAAAACACCCCCCACACCATACACCACAACCACCACCAGCCTGCACAGTGGTAACAAGGCATGATGGATCCATGTTCTCATTCTGTGTACGCCAAATTCTGACTCTACCATCTGAATGTCTCAACAGAAATCGAGACTCATCAGACCAGGCAACATTTTTCCAGTCTTCAACTGTCCAATTTTGGTGAGCTCTTGCAAATTGTAGCCTCTTTTTCCTATTTGTAGTGGAGATGAGTGGTACCCGGTGGGGTCTTCTGCTGTTGTAGCCCATCCGCCTCAAGGTTGTACGTGTTGTGGCTTCACAACATGCTTTGCTGCATACCTCGGTTGTAACGAGTGGTTATTTCAGTCAAAGTTGCTCTTCTATTAGCTTGAATCAGTCGACCCATTCTCCTCTGACCTCTAGCATCAACAAGGCATTTTTGCCCACAGGACTGCCGCATACTGGATGTTTTTCTCTTTTCACACAATTCTTTGTAAACCCTAGAAATGGTTGTGTGTGAAAATCCCAGTAACTGAGCAGATTGTGAAATACTCAGACCGGCCCGTCTGGCACCAACAACCATGCCACGCTCAAAATTGCTTAAATCACCTTTCTTTCCCATTCTGACATTCAGTTTAGAGTTCAGGAGATTGTCTTGACCATGACCACACCCCTGAATGCATTGAAGCAACTGCCATGTGATTGGTTGATTAGATAATTGCATTAATGTGAAATTGAACAGGTGTTCCTAATAATCCTTTAGGTGAGTGTGTGTATATATAATTGATAAAATGTATGACAGTGGCAGACAGAAGTAATGGATAGTTGAGTACAGACAGATAAATGGAACTGCTTCCCTGCATGTCTATAAACAGTATGCAGTGTATGTCACATATTAATGTTTATGCTGTGGAAACCAGAGCAAGAAGCTTCACAGCGGTACATCTGTCAGACTGCAATCCCTTGAGGGATTTTTAAAGACCATAATATTGAATGTTTGGCATTAAGAATGCCTTATCCTTTCAAATAAAAGTGTTGAAATATGAATTAAAATACAAAAAGGGTCAGGTTAAGAATAGTTTTTTTCTGTTAAGCTGCCGTCACAGTCATAGGGTTTAAATACTATTCACATATAGCAATATAAGCATGGACAAATAATGGGCCAAGTGAATCACAGCTAATATTGTGCATAAAAAAAAAATCAGCTCATGGCAGTTTGGTGAACAGCCTTTGGCAATCTTATTTATAATTAAAAATAAAAAAAATATTCCTGAGAAACACTTGTTTCGCATCATTAGAAATTGGATTAAGAATTCCCTTTGTGCCACATTTCCCTGTGAAGCATAATCTTTGAAAAAATGTTTTTTCTTTTGACTATCTTTTTATTTATTTATTTTTTTTGAAGGTGACAGTGTCTAATCTGTTAGCCATTTTGATATGAGGCGCTGCAGCAAACCAGAAGCGACAAAGATTTGAACTACAAAAGCAAATCCCACTGAGCCTTCATGCAAAGCCAAACCTGATGTGGAGAAGATGAGGATAAATGTCTTTAGTGAGGTAGATCGGGCAGGTGAAGCAAGTGATCATCAGGTGTTTTTACAGCCAGAACATGAAAGCGGTATAGATATTATAAGCCTTGCTAGCTGTTTGCATCTCACATAGATTATTTATTGGGATGCACTCACATGGATGTATAAACAAATGAGCACAGCGACAGCCAATGAGGCTTTGCTTTCATCGAGGAGCTACATATACTTGTAGTGAACAGGTAATATATCTCCCCTTAAATGTAATTTAAGAAGCCAGTGGTTGATGGAAAAAAGAAAACATTGGACATTTGGAAAAGAAAAATGTGCAAGGTTTCAAAATGTCACATTACAATTCCTGCAAACAAACACCAAGGTCATGGGCTATTTACAGGGAATGCATGTACTGTACTATAAGTCATTGTGGATAAAAGTGTCTGTCAAATACATATATATTTCGCAGACGGCTTCATTTGATCCAAACTTAGCAATGGTTTCAGTATGCATCTGAGGGATTTAAACTGTAAATGTTGTCCTGTTAAATGTGATGTTATTATGCATTTGACAGTCTGAGCTTGTTTTGTTGAAAACTAGGCATCATTTAATCTGATTAATATTTATGCATCAGTGTAGCTTTCAGCAGTGCCTTTCTGAGGGTTAAAGGGTGACAATTTACATTTTATTGCATTCATCAAGGTTTCTCTTGGCAAAAAAATTGTCAGAATTTAGTTTCAAAATGACGATCAATCACTCTTTCTCTGATCTTTAAATGAATCTTTGTATGACTGGGTAACCATCAGGGCAGGCTGAATACTCAAATACTTTTTTTATATATAAATATGCTAATGTTCTTATGGTTATTCACATAATAATAATTATTTCTGAACGACCTGTTTTTGCTGCAGTGAAGCGTTGCGTTGTGAACATTAGAGAAGGTATGTCTAGAGTATATGTCCCCTTTAAAGCAGATATGTAAAATGATCAGGGACTGTACAGTATTCATTTTGTTATGTGTCCTAACTAGGCAGGTTATCACTGGCTTTTTCAAAAATAAACTACTGAAACTTTCTTTTGTGCACGGAAGTGATAATGAATCAGGGTGATTTCCACCTGCAGACACATCTTAAGGTTTGTATCCATTCTCTGTAACAGAGACTCATTATCTTCCGGGAAACTCTCTTGGGTCATTGTTATTGCACAGCAAGATACCAAATGAAATTTATCTGGCCTTAGCGTTTCAATATGAAAATAACACTGTGTGATTTGTTGATATTATTAAAGTTTGGAAAGCTGAAAAGTAGTAAAATGAGGCAAAACCAATAGGCTATTTATTCAAATATGTCTATTTATTTTCACTTCTGTATTTTTATGTATTCTTTTCAGCTGCATTGTCTGAATAATTGGCTAATCTGGCATACACCAAGATTGGCCTTTTGACATGACTCAGGCCAGATTCGAACCCCCAGTGCAGCAGCCCTTCACGTTTTGCACATTTTTCGAACATTTACTCATTAAAGAAACATGCATTTAACCGGAGGCTATCACCAAATTTGAAGAAAATTAAATGGCTTCAAATGCATTGAATTCTTCATTAGGATAATGCACTTGGGTATAGAAACGATTCCGATTTTCTTTTTTCCCCCGGAAAGAAGCGCCTAATACATGCAAATGCATGCATCAGCCTTCAGGTGGCTTTAAAATTAAAATGTCCCTAAACAGGCGTATACAAGCACGTCTTGTTCTCTTCCTCTAACTATTCTGAGGTCATAAGTTAATAACACCACACTATCATTATCAGACAAGTCAAGCAGCGAGAGTTTCAAGGGTACAGTTGAGTTGAAGGGAATCCTTGTGTTAGGCCAAATATTCTGACTAACGAGATCTTTTGGGTGCCTTGTGGCAAGGTTTGCCATTTAGTGTCAGGATCCGCAACGACGGGTTCAAGGAGAACCGCTCTCACTGAAGAATACATCTATATCCTCGGCTGTTCGGGTATACATCCGCATCCTTGGCCTGTTTTTCACCTAGGGAGAGTGCATTAGGTGTGAAGAGTGGCGTTCACAGTGGGGTCTTTCGGGTCAACAGAGGTGATTTCGAACACAAAAGCTCTTCGGGCTGTCTGGGGAAGTCATGCGGTAAGTCCTGCATCCACTGTGAATCACAAACGCTCCAGCCAAATCGTCACCCTCACAGGCTGATTTGTCAAACAGAAGGGTTTCTTTCACCTGCTCTCTCTTTCCTCACTGTCACTAGAGTCTCCAAGCAGCCTATTTGACAGTATTGATCTGTTTTTTTTGTTGTTTTTTTCGCCTCAGGACTGTCTACATGCTTGTAGCTTGATAGACTAGGCTCTGGGTTCGTTTTTAGTTATAGAGTGTGGGAGATAAGCCTTTAAGACAGCATTCGAGTAATCAAACTCTCACGTCAGACAGGATGAGGCAAGCGACATTTTGAAGCAACCCATGCAGATGTAGTGTGTCTTGAATCTAGAGATATCCGTCAGGGCTTGACATTAACTTTTTGGCTCACTGTAGCTAGCCACTCTGCATTTTCACTGGCCACAATTTTTACATTGATACCATGGAGAAAAACTACCAAATGGCTATTTTTAATATTATCGCATAATTTGGAAGCAGGTAAATTAGTCTGATGTCACTTTAAGACCTGATGCATGGAGCCAGTGGTGTGCACAGACTTCCTCATGGGGAGGGGTGGAAGGACCAAAAAGGGCAAAAAAAAAGAGAAGAGTTCCTTGTTTTTTAGGGGGGTTTTTATCCTTTATTTCCTTGGCATTCTATGAAAAGATGTTGATATAACACAGTCTCATCCCAAGAAGTCATATATTGACGTCTTGGGACGTCTTTTGACCATACGTCAATATCCGCCTTTTTAGGATACCCCTAAACGTCGGTAAATGACGATCCTGGGACGTCATACAACTGACGCTTTACCTTTAACGTCAATAGGTGACGGGGTAGGTTTAGGGGTAGGTTTAGGTCTGGGGTAGAGTTAGGATCCGATAACGTCAGCTAACCGACGTTTAAGGGTACCCTAAAAAGGCGGATATTGACGTATGGTCAAAAGACGTCCCAAGACGTCAGTATATGACTTCTTGGGATGAGACTGCGCTGGTTGATACAATAAGAATGCATAACACATCAACCGAAAATAGGGAAATTATTATAATATTACTAAATATGATTTACTTTACCAAAAAAAAAAAAAAAAAAAAAAACAGTGAGAATCAAGAAGGTAATTTTGAGGAATTCATGTTTAGTTTTGTTGATGTTGTAAATTGTATGTATGTGTATGCATATAGTGTTAGCTATCATGAAATCAGTACCACTTTACAATTATGTTTCATTAGTTAAATGTGTTAACATGAACTAATAATGAACTGCACTTCTACATTATTTATTAATCTTAGTTAATATTAATTTCAGCATTTACTAAAATATTAAAATCAAAAGTTGTATTTGTTAACACTACTGTAGTTTATGCACTGACTGTGAAATAACATGAACAAACAATTAACAGGTGTATTATTATTATTAACTAAGATTAACAAATACAGTAACAAATGTTTTGCTCATGGTTAGTTCATGTTAGTTAATACATGAATAATAAACAAATTAACCTTATTCTAAAGTGTTACTATGCAATCAAATATATAAATTCCTTACAATTTAGAGTTAGACATGGACTTAATATTTCATTTCACTAGATGTATTTCCACAAGCTAATAACACTTGCCTTCGATAAAAACGAATGGCATTGTCAGACTCAGAAATAATGTGGCTGCAATCAAATTTTTAGTTAAGCATAACATACATTTATAAGCATATTTTTGTAATTGTTATTTTAAGTGGCTATTGTGTACAAGTGTATTGTTATATATTATACTATTTATACGAATAATAATTATCATTTACAATACATTTTGAGAAAAAAGGGGCAGGGGCTTGATTATTCCCAAAATCTGTGGGAATGAGTAAGATTATGCGCAATAATTCCTGAAACACCAACAATATTCATCCGGAGCAAATGAAAGGAATGAGTGAGTGGAGGCGGGTTTGTGTGTCAACTCACTGTCGGAATGATGATAGAGAGAGAAAGCGCAGCTGGTATAGTGTATCTATTCTGTGGAAAATCAGTGTTGGAAGCATTTCAGATATTTCAGTATCAATTTCGAAAAATCTATATTTTTGACATTGTTTATTATTTCAGATGCAGATGCAAAAAGACTACAGTTGGCACCAAAGTGGCTAGTAGTAGTGACTGCGTTACACGCCACTGCTGAAATCCACCCTGATTCGGGTTTGGTGAGTGTTAATGTCAAGCCCTCATAGCCCTGATATTCAGCTATGCTCCTGCCAGAACTAGAGGCAAGTCATGTCTCTGACTATTGAAAAATAACCTTAAGATTCTTAATCGTTTCAATCTAATTTTGCACTTTACAGTTTAGGGACAAATTTACTAAATCATCATACAATTATTTTTTTTTCTAAGGCAGTTTTCCATATTCTCAAAATGCAGAGTATTGGTAAAAAGTATCAGACTGATGCTGTGGAAATGTATTTTTACCCAATTTAGATTATCTGTTTTGAAATCGGTATGCTATTTGTTACTTCCTCCTGTAGTCTGGGGGTAAATAGGGAGCAACAAACATTTGGAAAGACTTTGAGAGGAAAAAAATGCACAATGTGACACAAAATTGTAACTCAACAACAAAGAGTGCTAACTAGCGTGGGGCAGGAGGGCGGAAAACCTCAAAGGGTGCGTTGTCTCTCGCTGCAGCTTTATCTTGAAATCCTCGGGGCCACACACACACACCAATGAGTGTAGGCGACTGAAAACAGGTAATCGCTGTTAATCTGTCAGGGAAGCAAGCACCGCGAAAGAAAGAGGCACACAGATTCCTGTAACACTCCACACATGAATAATATCAAAAACAAAATATTACTATGTCCTTGGACTTATCTTTTGTTTTATCTATTTCTATCTATTTTGCTATATCTAAAAATATTTTCCAATTTTTGAACTGCATAAATACCTGAATAAATAATAGCCTAAATTAGCTCAATGATGTGACTTATAATGAGAAATTGAAATGAGTTATAAAATGTCGAAATGTTGAAATGTCTTAGAGAGTTTCATTAATGTGACCTGTGATCATGATGTTTCCCATTCTTTTCACATCTTCCTACTTTTTTGTTCTGCTCAGTCTCAGTTCCTGTACAGTAATAATGAGTCATTCAGTGAGTTGGACTCATGTTGTGTTATTTGATTTCCTGTTATCTGCATGGCAAAACCTCTCTGATTACTGAGACACAGTGAGACAGAGGAAATCAAACTAGAAAGTGTATAAATGTGCTTCCTGTCCTGATGAATTATGCATTTGTCTCTTTTAAAAACCCCCCCCCCCCTTTTTAAAGAAAGTCATACCTGCATGATAGCACTTGTTGCAGGAAATAAAGAAAGGTTAAGCACAGATTTGCAGTCAAACTGTCTCCTGCTGCTTTACAGTCCACAATAACAAAGTATTTGACTTGCAGATTATTTTAATATTCCTTTTAATGTGTGAATTTTTACCTTTTAAATAGACGCTTTGTGTTTCATGGCTGTCATAACAACCTCTGTTACAGTATGCATTTATTATAAATATGCCAAATAATATAAATATTATATATATATTCAATATATCTTGAAACAATGTCAAAATACTGTCATTATTGATCGATTTAAAAATAAATCTAATCTTACTGATTCCAAACTTTAAACAGTATACTGTTAATTGGTATTACTGAAACATGTTCACATGAGCATTGTAATGAAAAGTGTGACAAATGATCAAATGATTTTGCAGCAGTCTGTGACTATGAGATCATGATATTTTTATAATTCACTGAGAATTCAATAAATCCTGATTAGTTTGTTCTATATGGCCAGAAGGTCTGTAACGCAAGCTATTGATTAAACTTCTCGCCCCTTTGGCTGCCCGTTCGCCAGCTATATAGTGAAAAGTGTGTGTGCTTCCTTCATTTTCCTCCCCTCCACTTACAGGCAGGAAATGTATTACTGCAACCCTGTGCAAGATATCCAGCATCCATAATTGAGGAGCATTTGATAAATAGCTGGGATTTTCCATTTGCCAGCTGTGGATGGGTAAAGACTGTTTTGCAGGAGGGAGCTCACCCTGGTTGCATCCTTGTGCAGAGAACATTTTCAACCTGATAATTTAGCTTGCAAAACATGCAACGAAAAATGTCACTTATTTATTTGCCATAAAGTGGTGTATGTGCTCAGAATTTAGAGAAGTTTCGCTGTTTACTTGTTGCTGAAATATATGGTCTGTATGTTAATAGAAACTCTGTCTGAGCTGGTCTTTTATATTCATAACCTTGGTGTAGCATGACTGAATTTGTTCTATTGATTACTAATGGACATGTGGGTTTTTTTGCCAAAAAGGTGGTGTGCATGACTGCAATGTTGCTTTAGCATGACAGGACATATGAAACTGTTCTGCAGTCACAGTAATTAAAATAAAGATTAAGTTAATTGTTGTGGTCTTATTGAATTTAGAGTGGCTTCTAAAGTAGTTAGTTCATATGGACTTTATACCTTAAGAGGCAAAGACCTGAAATGTTGTTTTATAACATTGCCAAATGCTCATCTTAAGTCGTTCAGCCCAGTTATGTCAGTATACGTTCCCTTTAATAGCTCCTGCAAACATGTAACCTTGATCATTTTGCATGTCAATCAACTTCTCTGCACTGCCTCCTGTTTCTCCTGAAGGTACATGAAGTTTTTGAATGGTTTAAATACAGATTTTGTGTGTGTGTGTGTGTGTGTGTGTGTGTGTGTGTGTGTGTGTGTGTGTGTGTGTGTGTGTGTGTGTGTGTGTGTGTGTGTGTGTGTGTGTGTGTGTGTGTGTGTGTGTGTGTGTGATTGCACTGATGAGTAATGAGTAATAGGTAAAGATGATAAGCAAACAATCAGTTCTCGTAATCAACATGTTGGATGCAGGAGAAACGTGTATGGTTTTCATTTATCTGGTTTTCATTTATCATCCTTGACATAATACAAACCGATTCAATCTCCATAACACAATGTTCCCTTTACAGCTTTGTGACATCTCACTAAAAATAGTTTTAAAACAAAGGGGTTATAGAGAAATCAGATATATCTTTAGTCAAACCCAGCTGTCTAACAGGACTCATTGATGCACTGTTGACTTTTCATGCTCAGACATTTTTGTAAGGATTTACATCGTGGAATGATATTGTCATTTGTTATGAAATACGAGATTTATAGGGTGCGTAAACCTCCGATTTCATAACAAGTGACCATTTCATTCCATTGTCTATTAAGGGCATAAAAGTTGATCCCTTGTGATCTGTCTTGTCATTATAAGGATAGGTAGCATTTATAATTATATTGAGGGATCCTCCCAAGGACACACACTCACTGTCTTTTTTTATCTCTCTTGCACTTTCATTCTCTCATCCACTTCCTGGCATGATCGTTTATTAGAAGAGTGCTCTCGCTTGATTAAAAAATGATTTAGTTGAGCGTCTCGATTCCAGAGACACTTTGACTGCTTTATGTATTTATTGTATTCCTTTTTATGGCTTCCCTGCAAGAGCTATCACAGGTAGAGCATGTGATGGTTCTCTTAAAGCGATAGTTAACCCAAAAAATGTGAACTCTGTCATCATCTACTGTATTCTCGCCCTCGTGCGGTTTCAAACCCGTATGACTTTCGTTCTTTCATGGATCACACAAAGACAAATGTTGAACATTTACAATGTTTGCCCTTTTCTCATACATAGCTATGACTTCAGAAGATATGCAATATAGTGTGCAAATCATCTGGGCCACTTTATGGTGCTTTTTTGTCCTTTTTGAAGCTTGAAAGCCCTAGTCTTTATTCATTGTAATTGCATATAAAATACAAAGATTTGATAAGAAACAACGGTGGAGCTGCATTGACTTGACCCTGACCACCATAAGAGCACGCATCACTCAAAGCATATTGTGAGTTAGCAAATGCTGGCCTCTGAAAGAGATGACAAGCATGAACTAAATAGGATATTACCTCAGCTGAAGGAGATTGAGGTCTGCTATAAGACATTAGCTTAAACTGTCAGGACACAGACTGATCAATATACTGAACACATTACCCCACCCCGCACACATCTTCATGGCTTAATGCACTTCATGCACTGTAAAAGAATGGCAGGCTCTGGAAAGTGGCAGGGGCGTGATTCTTTCCACAAATTTAAAATATAAGTTCACTGTGCTGGATGGGAATCACTTAAGGCCAGTTCACACTGCACCGACAGACAGCAACATACACTTCATCGGATAAGTGTGTTACCCCAGTCGACACTTGTCTGGTCGTGGAATGTCTGAGAAGTGATACACTGTAATCTAGTGATTATCCGCGTTAGTTGCCGTCTGTCGGTGCGGTGTGAATTGGCCTTTAGGGGTAATTTTCCATGAATACTGTTTTGTATATTGATTTCCCTTTAATGTTTGCAAAGTATTATAGGTACAAGTCCCTAGTTTTTCTTTTTTTTGAGTGAGATCTCTTAGATAAGTTAGATACACTATTATCTAACATACCATGCAAAGCAGGTAGCACATCAGATACCTACTGTTATTTTTTAATTTTTGTTTATATGTGCCATGTTTTACCTAAATTTGAATTAAAATTGAAAAACGTCTGGAACAAAATGTACTCAATTATGTTGTTAAGGGTATAATCCTTCTGTTTGAATAATTCCAGATGGAGATATTGAGTAAATCTATCACAATGCGAGTAAGCAAATGTGCCAGCACACTTCCCAGCATGCACTCTGGCATGAGTAATCAGAATAGCTATAATTGCTTCATTTACACGGTTGTTGTTGATTTTGTGTTGTGATGTCAAGAAGTTTGTTTGTCTACTTAAAATGGTCTGTTAGTTCTTAATCGTGTTGTTTCATGTACAAATTGTTGATCTCTGTGTTCAGCAAGAATGTGTCCATGAATGTTACAACCAGTTGCAGAGATGGAGGAAGCGTGATCTACATACAGCAGCTTTATTAAAGCTGCAGTCCACAGTTTTTCCTCTTTGTCGCCATCTCTGTTCGAAATCGTCTCGGTTACATATGTAACCCTCGTTCCCTGAGTACAGGGAACGGAGACGTGTCGTCGGGGAGTTCCCTGACGAATTGGGATCACGCTAGGGAGACCAATCGACTTCGAGTGAAACTAAAACGAGCCAATGAATATTGGCATGCAAGATTTGCATTGCGCGACCCGCCTACCAGTGCGGGTATAAAAGCCGGAAGCAAACGCATCCAAAATGCTTTTTCGCTGAGGAGCCGAACAGTGTCCAGTCCTCCGCGAAGGTACAGCCACATGGCGAGGGGACGACACGTCTCCGTTCCCTGTACTCAGGGAACGAGGGTTACATATGTAACCGAGACGTTCCCTTTCGTCCTGGGAACTCCGACGTGTCGTCAGGGGAGTTCCCTGACGAATTGGGATCCCTACAAACACGTCATGGTGCTGACCCCTTCCAGCGCCCAGCTAAGCTACCCTGCAGCAGTTTCTTGAACAAGATGCGGGAGCTAGCTAGGGAAAATCACACTGCTGTTCCGCAAGACCCACTCAGTGGATTTGGATAACACTGGGAAAGCGTGCCCAACCCGTAGGAGGGAACGCTACGGAGCCCCTGCCCGCCCGAAGGGAGTCACTGGAATACACGTATGTACTAACCCGTGGGGTAGTGAAACATACGGAAGTCCTTGAGGTAGTCCCAGCCCGAGGGGTGGGAGCGTACTCAGCAAGGACGACAGAGGGATCTGTCGAGAGAAGACACGGAGCAAACCCGGAGGGTAGCTGGAACGTGGAAAAAATGGGTCGCCGAAGGGACCACTGTTAAGGCCACCCAGTCTAATAGCAACTCCTATGAGAGGTAATAGACCTGGCACCGGCGATCCGCCTCGCCTGATGCCGAAGGGGTGATGGAGGAACTCACGAGGTTAGCCGTATGTTGGGGAACCAACGGAGTAAAAGACGCACGTATCCGGCCCACGGGCGGGAATGGCGTAGCAAGCCGACAACCTAATTCCTCGCGCTACCGGCCATAGCGAGTTCACGGGAGGAAGCAGGTTCAACACGAAGGCTATAAAACCTAGCGAACGTGTTAGGTGTCGCCCAGCCCGCAGCTCTACAGATGTCTGTCAGCGAGGCGCCTTGCGCCAAAGCCCAGGAGGAGGCAACACTCCTAGTAGAGTGTGCCGTCAACCTAGGTGGGCAAGGCACGCCCTGGGACTCATAAGCCCGGGCGATAGCATCCACTAGCCAGTGGGACAACCTCTGCTTGGAGACAGCCTTCCCCTTCTGCTGGCCTCCGTAACAAACAAAGAGCTGATCTGAGGTCCTGAAGCTTTGCGTTCTGTCCACGTAACAGCGCAGGGCGCGGACGGGACAGAGAAAAGCTAGGGCTGGGTCTGCCTCCTCCAGGGACAGTGCTTGCAGGTTCACTACCTGATCCACAAACGGGGTGGTAGGAACCTTGGGCACGTATCCGAGCCGGGGTCTCAACACAGCGTGAGAAAGGCCCGGTCCGAACTCTAGGCACGATTCGCTGACCGAAAATGCCTGCAGATCCCCTACCCTCTTAAAAGAAGCCAAAGCCAACAGGAGAGCTGTCTTCATAGACAAGATATTTAACCTCTTAACCTTCGCCAGAGCGAGGGCGCTCTGAGCGTTTTTTTTTTTAAATCGTTCAAAGTTACTATCAGATTCAATGTTAATACCTTGACAAACTATACATCATTAAAAAGATATAAGACTGAAGGTTTAGTATTTGACCACTATTGTATTCTGAGAATCTTATAGTGACAGTTATGTCTTAATTTGTGTCTGGAGTTATGTTATCAAAAAATGAGTCGATACCTTTGATATGAATTATGAGCGTCAGCCGCTTCCATTCAGAAAAAAACTCCAGTGAGATCGTCACGACAGAGCTTGACAAAACAACGTCCATCAGGGCTTTTAGCTCAAAAGTGTACAGGTTTGGAGAAATATTGATAGATTCTCATAGGGTTACAACAGATTTATATAGACAGGAATCATATTTATTGAATATCTACCCAAATGCGTCGATTTAATCATTATGAGCGCTGGAGACTCTGATGTACTGTGTTTTCAATACATACAGGCAGCCTGAGGGCGCCCTGTGCACATATGCAGTCCAAATTTGGAACACGAAGAAGAATCATATCATGTGACATTTCAGGAAGTCCATCACGACGTAAACACTAACAGAGATCGCTGTAACATGCAGATAAAGATGTTTTGAAGACAATAAACATGATTGTAATGATATTTGGTTTACCTGTGTTCTTCGAGCCATGTCAGGTATTTTCATAATAATAGATTATATTTATAATGTAATGCTAATCGATATAGACTTTATCATGGTGAAGAATACTATAACATACTATATTTTCTGTCCGATTTTTTTTATCTGAAGCCAAATCAGAGCACAGAAGGTTATTTAAAACACTCGACTTGTGCTATAAAGTAAGTTTTAGACCACAAACATGGTTTTAATCTCATAAATTGTCGTGTATTGATGGTGTGCTAAGCTAGCATGCTAGCTAGCCCTTGGTGCACCTGCTACCTAGCTGTTATATTTATGTATATTTCTAAATAGGACTGCTTGCTGAAATGTTTCTTTTTTCAAGAAGGTCATTTTATATAGTTTCAAATGTAAGGTGAGAACTTTGAGAACTTTCCCTAAAAGAGATTAGGGGTTGAAACAGTGTGAATAGCCAGTCGTTAGTAATTATAATGCAGACAAAAGAAAGCATATTTAGAGCAATAACCAGAGGCTGGAGAGGTGTGAATGTGTGCAGGGGAGACTGACACTGAATGGAGATCGTTTAGATCACAACACAATAGAGAAAATAGACTGAATAGATGCTTAGAAAATGACAATAAACATCAGTTTGCTTTTTAGAGTCTAATCAAAATAAAGTCGTTTGACATGATCTTGAAAAACATTTAACTAAATAAAGAGTTTTAGACATATCATCTTCAGATTTGAAATATAACATGGTCAGACATGTGGCTTTAGCTGCAGTGCATTTCTAGATTGCTACAGGGCCAACTTCAATTTTATTTTCATGAAAATATTTCATAAAAATAAATTTCTAATAACTTGACAAAACTTTGAAGCTATTTATAACATTTATTTTTCATTATGACAATAATTAATTCTACATTTGCAATAAACTGCCAGGTGACAGCTTTCAAATGAGATCATACTTTGGCTTTTAGAACAAATGGTTCATGAACTGTATCTGTTTCAGTTTGGGTATGCCATTTCTGGGGATTTTTCAAAATTGGGGGTGAAGCTTAACAGGTTAACTCGACTGAAGGCAAGGGCTCGAACGGGGGCCTCTGGAGTGCACTAAGCACTAGAGACAAGTCCCAAGAGGGTAAGGGGTGCACACTACTACCCCTTTTCCACCAACAAGAACCAGGTGCTGGTTCAGAGCCAGAGCCAGAGCTGGTTCGGAGTTGGTTCGACTGACAAGCTTACTAAGAACCGGTTTGCCTTTCCACCGGCTTGAGAGCCACAACAGAGCCAGATCTTACGTCACTGCATACGTCTCATGTTGCCCAGCAACGCTAGTGCGGTAGCGCCAAACACAAACACGCCAGGCTTGCTCGAGATGCATCGGCTTCTCGCAGATCGATCGCCGTATGACATCAAAGCACTGCGAAAGTGATCCAAAAGCACAAGGAGTCGTATGATCTCCAAACACTCCCGCAGCTCCGATCGGTCCGTGCCGCTCCGATGCATCTTGAACAAGCCTTCTATCAACAATGTCGGCCGTTGCGTTACTATATTGATGCTCATGGCTTTGCGAACCTAACGTACATCGGCATCCAAACACGGCGAATAAAACATGTTCGTGCAGCTCGCCGTAACTTGCATAAACGGAGATTACAATCGAGCTGCTATTAGCTCGATTAGCTGCTAATTCAAAAATGGCGGTCACAAGTTTCTGTTCGTCTTGTTGGCCACGGTAACCCCGCCCCCAGCCGCTGACGTAAGCGGTTCTTACTTCTGGACCAGCAATGATTTGGTGCTACTTAAGAACCACTTTTACTGGTTCGGAGCTGGTGCTTTGGTGGTCGAAAACCAAAGAACCGATTTGAAACTAGGCTCTGGCTCCGAACCAGCACCAGCTCTGCCTTGGTGGAAAAGGGGTATACGAGGTGGATTCAGCCTCCTGGCACCCTTAAGGAATCTGATGATCAGGTCGTGCTTTCCCAATGACTTACCTTCTACTGCATCGTGATGAGCGGCTATTGCGGCAACATACACTTTGAGGGTGGAGGGAGACAGCCTTCGCTCCAACCCATCTTGCAGGAAGGAAAGCACGACTCTGATCGGGCAAGTTCGGGGGTCTTCCCGGAGGGAAGAACACCACTCGACGAACAGGTTCCACTTCAACGCATAGAGGCGCCTCGTAGAGGGGGCTCTGGCGGAAGTGATGGTGTCTACCACACCCTGCGGTAGGCCACCTAGAACCTCCGCGTCCCGTCCAGGGACCACACATGGAGTCTCCAGAGGTCTGGACGCGGGTGCCACAAGGTGCCCCGTCTCTGGGAAAGGAGGTCCTTCCTCAGAGGAATCGGCCAAGGAGGGGCTGTCGCGAGGAGCATGAGTTCCGCGAACCAAGTCCGGTTGGGCCAATACGGTGCAACGAGCAGGACCTGCTCCTCGTCCTCCCTGACTTTGCACAAGATCTGTGCAAGAAGGCTCACTGGGGGAAACGCATATTTGCGAAGACCCAGGGGCCAGCTGTGCGCCAGTGCATCCGTGCCGAGAGAACCCTCGGTCAGGGAGTAAAACAACCGGCAATGAGTCGTGTCCGGAGAGGCAAACAGGTCTACCTGAGCGGCTCCGAAGACTTCCCATATCAGCTGAACCGTCTGGGGGTGGAGTCGCCATTCTCCCGGAAGAGGTGGCTGCCGTGAGAGCTCGTCGGCTGCACGGTTGAGCACACCAGGGATGTGAATGGCCCGAAGCGACCTCAGATGCTTCTGACTCCACAGGAGGAGATGGCGGGCGAGTCGCGACATACGACGGGAACGTAGACCACCCTGACGGTTGATGTACGCAACGGTCGCAGTGCTGTCCGTACGGACCAGTACGTGCTTGTGCAAAAGCAGCCCCTTGAGGCGAGACAAGGCTAAGCGTACTGCTTGCAACTCTAGGCAGTTGATGTGCCAATGCAGTTGAGGCCCCGTCCACAGACCTGAAACTGCATGCCCGTTGTACGTGGCCCCCCATCCGTTGGCAGAGGCATCTGTGAAAACCACAGCATGCCTGGAGACCTGGACTAGGGGCACTCCGGCCCGTAGAAACGCAGGGTCTGACCAAGGACTGAAGGTTTGGCGACAGTGCGGGGTAATGTTGACCCGGAACATGCCGCTCTGCCACGCCCATCTCGGGACTCGATCGTGAAGCCAGCGCTGAAGCGGTCTCATATGGAGCAGACCGAGCGGCGTTACGGCGGCTGCGGCTGCCATATGCCCCAGGAGCCTCTGAAACTGTTTCAGTGGGACCGCTGACCTGCCTTGAAAGGACTTGAGGCAGTTGAGCACTGACTGGACGCGCTCCTCGGTGAGGCGCGCAGTCTGAGCGACCGAGTCCAACTCCATACCGAGATAAGAGATCCTCTGCATTGGGCAGAGTTTACTCTTGTCCCAGTTGACCTGAAGACCCAAACGGCTGAGGTGCTGGAGCACCAGGTCCCTGTGTTCGCACAACAGATCCCGCGAGTGAGCTATTATAAGCCAGTCGTCGAGATAGTTGAGAATGCGAATGCCATGTTCTCTCATGGGAACAATGGCCGCCTCCGCGACTTTCGTGAAGACACGGGGCGACAGGGCCAGGCCGAAGGGTAAGACCTTGTACTGATATGCTCGACCTTCGAACGCAAACCGAAGAAAGGGTCTGTGGCGAGGAAGAATCGAGACATGAAAGTACGCGTCCTTCAGGTCGATCGCTGCAAACCAATCCCGGGGACGGATGCACTCGAAGATGCGTTTCTGCGTGAGCATTTTGAACGGGAGCTTGTGCAGGGCCCGATTCAAAACTCGCAGGTCCAGGATTGGTCGTAACCCCCCGCCTTTCTTGGGTACAATGAAGTAAGGGCTGTAAAACCCCGACCTCATCTCGGCTGGAGGGACCGGCTCGATCGCGTCCTTCGCCAGCAGGACGTCGATTTCTTTCCTCAGGACAGGGGCATCGACACTCCGCACCCGGGTGAAGTGGACGCCTCTGAACCTGGGAGGCCGGCGGGCAAACTGAATTGCATAGCCGAGCCGGATAGTGCGGGTGAGCCAGCGGGACGGCCTCGGAAGCGCTAGCCAGGCTTCGAGGAACCGTGCCAAGGAGCCCACTCGGACCACCGGCGTACCCGCGGAGGGGCAGCGAGGTGGAAGACAGGGACCGGACTCCGGAGGCATTACTGCGGCCGAGAGAGAGGTCTGAGTGTGCGAGGCAACACCTACCTGTTTCCACGGAGGCGAAGGAAGGAGGGGAAACGAGGAACGAGGCTCGGGGGCGTCGAGTCCAGGTTTCCGCGCCTCCTTGCCCAGCGGGAGACGAGAGCGACGAGGCCGAGGCGGCGTAGCTGTCATCTGAGCGCTGGAGAGAGGGGAACGAGAGCGGCGAGGCAACGAGGCGGCGCACACTGTCATTCTGACCCCCTTGGATGGGGGAGACTGAGAAGTCAGTCTCGACCGAGATAGACCCAGAGGAATTGGAAACTGCTCTTTTATTGAAAAAGTGGGTACCTCTGAAGGAAGCGGCGGAAGAAAAACAAAACGAAACAAAGGATTCTCCACCCGGCCCTCCTCCGGGGGAAGGAGGGGTGCAGTAGCACCCTCCTGAAGAGCAGCAGTCAGGTCCTCTGGGCCGCCCGTCTCAGGGCCGCTTACCTCTCCTCTTACCAGGGGGTTTCGACGAGCCCCGGGCGGGCTGGGCAGCTCTCTTGCGGCCGGCCGGCTGCTGCCTAGGAGGCTGCTGCTTAGGCGGAGCAGGGGCGGAGGCGGCGGCAGGAGGGCGCCCTCGGCGACGAGCAGCACGAGGTGGAGCCGGAGGGGACGGGCCAGCAGCAGCCTGTCTCCGGGGCATGATGTGCTTGATCACCTCGGACTGCTTCTGGGCGGCGGAGAACTGTTGGGCGTAGTCCTCGACCGCGTCGCCGAATAGGCCACCCTGGGAAATGGGGGAGTTCAGAAACCTGGACTTGTCTGACTCCGTCATATCGGCCAGGGTGAGCCAGAGATGTCGCTCCTGGACCACAAGTGTGGACATCGCTCGGCCCAGGGAACGCGCGGTGACTTTCGTCGCCTGGAGGGCAAGGTCCGTCGCCGTGCGTAGCTCTTGGAGCATACCTGGGTCGGTACCACCCTCCTGCATGTCGCAAAGCGCTCTCGCCTGATGGACCTGGAGGAGCGCCATGGCATGCAGGGCAGAAGCAGCTTCTCCACATGCACTATAGGCCTTACCAGTCAGACTGGAGGAGAACCTACAGGCGTGAGAGGGGAGAGTAGGGTCACCCCTCCAGGTGGAAGCGGATTTAGGGCACAGCTGTAAAGCAACCGACCGCTCCACCGGGGGAATGCCCTCATAACCCTTCACTGCCCCGCCATCGAGGGTGGTAAGGGAGGAGGAGGGAGTCGATCTATGTCGGGCCGCCAGAGGGGCCTTCCATGACTTCGTCACCTCCTCATGCACTTCCGGGAAGAAAGGCACCGGGGCGGGGCGCTGAGAACCAGCACGGGCCGCCCCGAGAAACCAATCATCGAGCCGCGAAGGTTCGGGACACGGTGGAGGGTTCCACACGAGCCCGACACTTGCGGCCGCCCGGGAAAGCATAGCGGCCATTTCCGGGTCCGGCTCGGACAACGCTACCACACCAGAAGGGGGCAACGCAGCCAAGTCGTCATCCCCAGAAGATGACCGCTCTCCCTCCGATGCAGCGATCGACATCTGATCCTCCGGCGGAGCCCCGAAGGAAACGACCGGGACCACACGAGATGGCCCAGCGCGCTCCTCCAAGGGCTCCAATGGCAGCAGTGTGCAGGAGTGAGGAGTCCGTGGGGGTCTTTCACCCGGCGGATTATTCCTCACTGTAACCCTCAGACCACCAATGGGATTAGCCGAAGTAGCCGCCTTCTGAAATGAACCAGAAGACGAACTAGATCGGGGAATCTCTTTCCCGCAATGGGAACATGACTCGTTCACGAAAGCTGCCTCAGCGTGCTTGAGGCCCAAGCACGAGAGACAGCGATCATGACCATCAACCGGAGGCAGAATCTGACCGCATCCAGAAACACACGGATGAAACGTCATCCTTAAAAGGACGCGATCTTCACCCGTGTTGCTGTTTCAGAGAAATACTCTTTAGTTGTGCTGAAGCACACAGAGATCAACGCGGCAACACAGCGGGGAAACTGCAAGCCCGCTGTGTGCACTCAACCGAATACCAGCTGTTAAAACAGCTCTTTGTAAACACAGCGCGTGTAGTAACAAACAGGCAGACGGGAGATCGCAAAGACCGCTGAAGCGCCGTCACACCAGCACAGAGAGATCTCAGGAAACAGCAGACTCGTTGAGCGTTCAGAAAGCACAATCTTAAGCTCATAACACTCAGAGGACACAACTGGTCGGCTCCGAAGCAAAAAGCATTTTGGATGCGTTTGCTTCCGGCTTTTATACCCGCACTGGTAGGCGGGTCGCGGAATGCAAATCTTGCATGCCAATATTCATTGGCTCGTTTTAGTTTCACTCGAAGTCGATTGGTCTCCCTAGCGTGATCCCAATTCGTCAGGGAACTCCCCCGACGACACGTCGGAGTTCCCAGGACGAAAGGGAACTGTAATTGTAGTTATTCACGGAATTATTAACTTTACGTGAGATGTACATAGGCATGAAACAGCGCAGATGAAAACAATGTTTTCAGGAGACTGCGCAACTGTCAGTCACCGCGCCGGTGTATACTGGCATTCAGAATCACACATTCTACTTTTTGGAAGTAGGCCTACAGTATGACCATGACTGACAACAAATTTTCATCGGAAAATGTCATCTGAACAAGTAAGCAGGCCTAACATGCACTTTTTTTCTGATCAACTAAGGGGGAAAAAAGCATTGCAGTAAATTGTGCTGTTTAAATATAACGATCGCTTATCATATCATGTCAAACCTTTAAAATTATACTTTGTTCTCAAGTTGTTAATGTTAACAACATCAGCATTGCGTGACTACATTTAATGTGTAGTATGGCTGCCTGTCGTTCAGTTGCCATTTCTGTGCAGTCTAATTTCTAATTGTCATATAAATTAATGTTTCTTTTCTGGTTTTCTTACACACATATGTGTAATCAGATGCATATTAAAAAATGGAATATATCTAATTTCGGAGGAGGCGGGTTTGGTTTTCTTGGAGTAGAGGTGAATTGCTCCTCTCATAGCTAGCACAAAATAATTCATATTTACCATAATAGCAAAATGAAAAAAGCCACAACAAAGGAAACTCCGTAACTGTGTGAATTAAGAGAACAAGTGTGCTACTGTTACACGATTGAACTATTGAAATGTCTTACCTGAACTAAAAGAAAAAAAGCATGCCTCTGCGTCCGTTTTGAACCCCTACAAATCACGGAGTTCAAAAGCCCTGCCGATGTTTATCCATGTGTTTTTCCTTGTTTTCGCGTGGGCCGGTTGCAGTCTCTGCTCCAACATCCTCACACGCAATATAGCCAACTAGCCGAGACTCCTTCTTTATGTGTACAGATGTGACGTAATGAAGCAAAGACATGCTAAAATTTCCAGCGGAATTCCTCCAGTACCACTGGAATTAAAATCATTATTACAAGCTAACCGTTTTTAATCAAGCAAAGGCAAGCAGATATTTTTGAACACTGGCTGGTTATGTTTTTTTTAATTATTATTATTTTTTGGATAATTTTTAACCCAAAAAAGTTACGGACTGAAGCTTTAAACAAACTCAAACTCAAACTTTAACAAACGAATACTCAGGGATAAGATCAGGAACAGAACAACCAAAACAAGTTAAGTTAATAACTGACAAAGAACCAGACAGAACACAGGGTTTACATAGACACAAGAGCAAATTAACAAGACACACCTGATATGAACTAACATATCAGTTACTAGTTTTACATAACTAGTTTTAAATGTATGTTTAGACATGCATTTAGTTTTGGTAAATTGAGTAATACATAAAATGTCTCATCTAATACAACCAATACTTTTTAGGATCTAGGGTTATTTTTTTATGCTCTATTTTGTAGGCTACATTCTTCATGGAAAGTGCCTCATGCCATTGTCTGTTAAGTTTTGCCTTCGAAGTGACGTCTGCTGATATGGAACATGTGACGTCTGCTGATATGGAACATGTATGTTGATGTGATGTTCCTGTTTGTAATGTTTTCAAGTGTGTCCGCTGCTCACGTTTCAAAGCTATGGAAATGACATGGTCACGTTGAGAATAATCTAAAACGTATTCTTTAAACCAAAGTTGGAAATTTCATCAACATTTCCTATAGGTACTGGAAGACATTTCAAGGGTATGAATGAATGTCAGAGAAAAGCTTTCCAAGCTTACAACAGCAACAAATATCAGAGAACTGGCCATGAACTGGCTTCAAAGAATATCCCTCAAAGAGATGTTGTGTTTGACAACCCCATGTCTGTTTTTTTCAAATCCATCTTTTTGATTGACGTTCGAAGTGGCATCACTTTGAAACACAAGTAAGTCATAACTGGAACCTGTCAGCTCACTCAGCATGTATGCATTTATACGAACACATTATTTGTCCTGGTGTCTTCCTCATGAGCCGTTTTCTTCTCGTGAATCTTGGGTATTGTGATGGAGCCAAAATAGGAGGATTACTTTGAAGAGGTGTCATCGATCAATAGGCAAGGCAAGGCAAGGCAAGTTTATTTATATAGCACATTTCATACACAATGGTAATTCAAAGTGCTTTACATAGGAGAAAAATAAAATAATCAAAACAAATAATAATAATTAAAACAGTTTAGAATAAAAAATAAAATAAAGTACAGTAAAAACAGTCGGACGAACAGTGGCACAGTGCTCATTCAGTAAATGCACAGCTAAACAGAAGTGTTTTGAGTCTGGATTTGAATGTGACTACTGTAGGAGCACATCTGATCTCTTCTGGAAGCTGGTTCCAGCTGCGGCTGGCATAGTAGCTAAAAGCAGACTCTCCTTGCTTAGAGTGAACCCTTGGTATTTCTAACTGATGTGATCCTAATGATCTGAGTGATCTGTTGGGTTTATATTCAGTGAGCATATCTGCAATATATTGAGGTCCTAGCCCATTGAATGATTTATATACCAGTAATAATACTTTAAAATCAATCCTAAATGTAACTGGGAGCCAGTGTAAAGACCTGAGGACTGGTGTGATATGTTCATATTTTCTGGTTCTGCTCAGAATCCTGGCAGCAGCGTTCTGTATGAGCTGCAACTGTCTTATGGTCTTTTTAGGAAGGCCAGTGAGGAGTCCATTACAATAATCCACCCTGCTGGTGATGAAAGCATGCATAAGTTTCTCTAAGTCTTGACTGGAAACAAAGCATCTAATTCTTGCAATATTTTTCAAATGATAGTATGCTGATTTAGTTATTGCTTTGACATGACTACTGAAACTAAGGTCTGACTCTAGAGACACACCAAGATTCCTGACTTGATTTTTAGTTGTTAGACCTCTAGAGTGAAGGTATGCATTCACCTTGAGAACTTCATCTTTGTTTCCAAACGCAATGACTTCAGTTTTGTCTTTGTTTAACTGAAGAAAGTTTTGGCACATCCAACCATTTACTTCATCAATGCATTGGCACAGGGAGTCAATGGGGCTGTAATCGTTAGGCGATAGGGCTAAGTAGAGCTGTGTGTCGTCTGCATAGCTGTGGTAAGAGATTCGGTTCTTTCTCATTATTTGGCTCATCGGGAGCATATACTATGGAAGCCCGTTTCCGCCACAGTTGAGTAAAAAAAAAAGATTATCTAAGTCATAATAATGAGAAACTTTCTCATAATTATGACTTAGTATCTCATTATAATGAGAAAGTTTCTCGTTATTATGACTTAGTATCTCATTATATTGAGAAAGTTTCTCGTTATTATGACTTAGTATCTCATTATATTGAGAAAGTTTCTCATAATTATGACTTAGTATCTCATTATATTGAGAAAGTTTCTCATAATTATGACTTAGTATCTCATTATATTGAGAAAGTTTCTCGTAATTATGACTTAACATCTCATAATAATGAGAAACTTTCTCGTAATTATGACTTAACATCTCATAATAATGAGAAACTTTCTCGTAATAATGACTTATTTTCTCGCACTTCTACGCATGCGCAAAGCAGTGGAGCAGAAGGGAGTGCCACGCTAGCGACATCCGCTGGTCAAAGCCGTGTAAATGCATCACAGCAACATGGCACGCTCTGCAAAACAGTTGTTTTCATTAAAGTCAGTGTGAACTAAGTGCAATTTGTAGCATCATTATCAATAAATAACATCAATTCAAAATCATCAGTAGCCTATCTTCCATACTTTTCCATGCCCACGAAAAGGTGTGAGTGAAATGCAGACGCAGGACGGTTACCATGGTAACGAAGGACGCCTGCTTGTGCACACCGATGGAAACACATATTTTGCGGATGCGTCTAGGATATTTGATGTGCAGGTTCATCTGGAAGATATCAATAGCCTACGATATCAATTAAGATGTTTATGAGTTTGGGGACATTTACACAAGTGGGCTGTGGGCAGTGGAATGGGGAAAACGCAAGGCCTTGAGACGTGTGTTTAAAAGCTGAACTTCTTTTTTAGAACGCTAGCTGTGTCATGCGCGAGACGCTGCAAAAACGCGAGCACAACGTCTAGTGTGCGTTTGCCTAAAAAAACAATGAAAAAGCAGCGCAGTGGAAGAGATGGGTCTGTTGGAGATGAAACGCACCCTTATACAAAACAAAACTGCTTGAAAATGTTTGTACACAGATTTCCAGATGAACCTTTCTGTGTTGCTGCTTGTTCATACACAAAATACAAATGAATAAAAGACCATCTACTAGATAGTCTTTTATTCGTTTGTATTTTGTGTATCTAGTATGGAAGCCAGTCTCATATACTGATAATTTATCACAAATGCAGAGCACTGCATTTACACGGCTTTGACCAGCGGATGTCGCTAGCGTGGCACTCCCTGCTTTGCGCATGCGTAGAAGTGCGAGAAATTAAGTCATTATTACGAGAAAGTTTCTCATTATTATGAGATGTTAAGTCGTTATTTCGAGAAAGTTTCTCGTTATTACGAGAAAGTTTCTCATTATTATGAGATGTTAAGTCGTTATTTCGAGAAAGTTTCTCGTTATTATGAGAAAGTTTCTCATTATTATGAGATGTTAAGTCATAATTACGAGAAAGTTTCTCATTATTATGAGATGTTAAGTCATAATTACGAGAAAGTTTCTCAATATAATGAGATACTAAGTCATAATTACGAGAAAGTTTCTCAATATAATGAGATACTAAGTCATAATAACGAGAAAGTTTCTCATTATAATGAGATACTAAGTCATAATTATGAGAAAGTTTCTCATTATTATGACTTAAATAATCTTTTTTTTTACTTAATTGTGGCGGAAACGGGCTTCCATAATATACAGGTTGAATAGGAGTGGCGCAAGAATTGAGCCCTGGGGGACTCCGCATATCATGGATGTCCACTCAGACTTATGGTCTCCTATACTCACATAATAACCTCTCCCTTCTAAGTAAGACCTGAACCATTTTAGGACTATCCCAGAAAGCCCCACCCAGTTTTCCAGCCTGTCAATAAGTATGTTGTGATCGACAGTGTCAAATAGTCTTTGTTAAACCCATTCTTAATGATTGTGACCTATTACACACTTGCAAAATAAACTAAGGTGCCAATGAATAAAATGTCTTTATGATAGGGATTAGATTAAATAAATCAATAAATAAATAAATAAATAAATAAATAACTTAAATAACATAAATAACAGAGATGATTTTTGTACATAAGGATAAGTCAGCATCCAAAGGGAGTCCCAAGTGGAATTTGGTAATACTTAATTTCTATAGTCCACTTTCTACTAACCATAAGTAACTTCAAAACTACATATCAACTATCAGCAACTAGAGTATCAGTATCTGATAAATATCCAACCTGATCTCACAGCAATTCATACGAATTTTACAAATTCAAATGACCTCACTCTTATGAATCAGAAAGATTTTGGTAACGCTTTATTTTACGACCCGCAAACAACTGCGTAAGTAAACCGAAATTACGGTGTACGTTTCTGTAATTATAGCGTTCTTCCGTGTAGGTATAGGGGAACAATATGTTAAGTTTGGGGTAATAAAGGGGTAACAAGCAGATAGTATACAACCTGCAAATAACTTCGTAAGTAAACTGAAATTACGGTGTACGTTTCTGTAAATATACCTCTGTGTAGGTATAAGGTAATAAAGGGGTAACAAGCTATGCAAGCAAATTATTTAATTATTTAATTAATTATTTTAACAGGTACCTATTATGTTAATATATTCCAGGCAAAAATTGTACGTCTGTTGTATATAAAAGTTATCATCACATTTCTGGCAAAATATGTTCTTGTGCAATTTTACATTTAATTTTGACATCTGTGGGTTGATTTAACATTAATTAATCTAGTAAGAAAAGCCAATCAATTCTTTTTTTTTTACTGTGCTTACATACAGCCATACACGTTTCATTTTCAACCCACAGATGTCAAAATTACCCTGTAAAATTGCACAAGAACATATTTTGCCAGAAATGTGATGATAACTTTTATATACAACAGACGTACAATTTTTGCATGGAATATATTAACATAATAGGTACCTGTTAGTTTTAAAATAATTACATTATAAATAATTTGCTTGTATATCTGCTTGTTACCCCTTTATTAGCCTACCCAAAACTTAACATATTGTTCCCTTATACCTACACGGAGGTACACTATAATTACAGAAACTTACACCGTAATTTCGATTTACTTACGCAGTTGTTTGCGGGTCGTAAAATAAAGTGTTACCAAGATTTTTGCTAAATCGTACATATTTTACCAGTTGCCCAATTCGTACGAATGAACTACCCCTGACCCCGCCCCTAAACCTAACCGTCACTAGGGTTAAGACAAATTGTACGAATTCTTATGAGTGAGGTTGTACGAATTCATACGAATTGGTCACATTTTACTCACTCGTACAAATTCGTATGAATTGGTCGTGAGATAGTGTTGAAATATCTGTCAACACTTTATTTTGATTTACATTTTTACATTTACATTTAGTAATTTATCCAAAGCGACTTACATCTGAGGACTAAACCGAGTCATCGTGAAGAGGCAAAAACAACTTAAGAAGTGCTCAAAAAGTGCTTTTTATGTTAACTGCTCACGGAAGAGATTAGTTTTCAGTTGTCTTTTGAATGCTGTCAGGGATTCTGCATTGTGGATGAGGGTGAGCAGATCATTCCACAAGCATGGAACCGTGAATGAGAATGTTCTGGAGAGTGATTTTGTGGCTCTCTGTGATGGTAGAACGAGCCGTCACTCATTGACCGATCGTAGGCTTCTTGTAGGGATGTAGACTCGTAGGAGCGAGTGAAAATAGGAGGGAGCTCTGTGGTCAATCTGTAAGCAAGTGTCAACGCCTTTAACTTGATGCGAGCAGCGAGTGGTAGCCAGTGCAGAGAGATGAGAAGAGGAGTGACGTGGGCCCTTTTGGGCTCGTTGAAGACAAGACGGGCTGCAGCATTCTGGATCATTTGTAAAGGTTTAGTTGCACATGATGGAAGTCCATCGCAGTACATTGCAGTAATCAAGCCTAGAAATAACCAGGGCCTGGACAAGAAGTTGTGTTGCATGCTCAGTTAGGAAAGGCCTGATCTTCCTGATGTTGTGCATTGCAAACTTGCATTTTGCACATTGAGCTGTCTTTGTAATGTGGTCTGTGAAGATCAGATGGTCATCAAAGATTACTCTAAGATTTCTGACCGACCTTGGTGGGGTGATTGAGGAATTATCTAGCTGGATAGTGAAGTCGTGCTGTAGAGACAGATTGGCAGGGAGAATGAGTAGCTCAGTCTTTGTCAGGTTGAGCTGTTCCTTCATCCATGCCGAGATGTCAGTCAGACAGCTTGAGATATGTGAAGCTACTGTGGGATCATCTGGTTGAAATGAGTGGAAGAGCTGGGTGTCATCAGCATAGCAATGGTAAGAGAAACCATGTGCCTGTATGATGGGTCCCAGTGATGTGGTGTAAATGGAGAAGAGGAGGTGTCCAAGCACAGAACCCTGGGGAACCCTGTGATCAGTTGATGTGCTTTGGATACCTCGCCTCCCATGTGACTGAAGGACCTACACTGTAAAAATATTTAGAATTAGTTATTCAACTTATTTTTAACTAGATTGTCCAGACAACAAGAAATTTAAGTTTTCTTGTCCTCACTTATGAATAAGTTAGTAACTAAAAACCATGCAAAGATAACTCAATAATGAGTTAACTTTTTACATTACCTGTGAGATAGGACTCAAACCAGTGGAGGGAAGTTCCAGTGATGCCCAGTGATGAGAGGGTGTGGACAGAAGGATATGATGATTCACAGTGTTGAAGGCAGCAGGCGGGTCCAGGAGAGTGAGAACTGATGATTTGGAAGCAGCTTTTGCGATCCGCAGGGCTTCTGTGACCGACAATAATGCGGTCTCGGTTGAATGCCCTCTCTTGAAGCCAGAATGGTTGACATCCAGCTGGTTGTTCAGAGACAGGAAAGATGATACTTTGTTGAAAGCAACTCGTTCAAGTATTTTCGCAATAAATGGTAGGAGAGAGACATGTCTGTAATTCTCTAAAAGTGATGTGTTTAATGTTGTTTTTTTAAGCAATGGAGATACCAGAGCCTGCTTAAATGCTGTAAGAATTTGAAAAGTGTTCGTGTGTTAGAGGCGGTGTTGATCTTTTGTGGAAATATGAAGATTTTGTGGCGTGAACATCAAAAGAAAAGGTAGAGATTGATACATACTTAGGTCAGATGTATCTTTTGATTTGTGCCATTTCTTCGCCGTGCTCTGAGCCAATGGTATTCATACAGTGTAAAACCCTGTTTTCACATCTAAAGTGACAATTTCTAAATTGTCCATGTATATGGAATCTAGTGTAATATGCAAATGATATAGCATTAACTCTCTTAAATGTATTATTCTTTCTAATTAAGTTGTATTGTGTAGTCTCATCCTTAGATTTGTTGGGGATTCCAAAAGGCACTTGTTCAAATCAAGTCCTAAATTCATGCAGTCTTGATATTTTCCACAATCCCCTTAACAAAAGCTTTTATTTCAAATGTCTCTTGAATGAACAATATCAGCTAATTTCATGATGGCAGCATCAACCCCTTATCTATCTTTTACAGCCACTCATCCACCTCTTTTCATCAGCTTGAATAGGCACAATTTGTTTTTCTGTTGATTTTATTTGTTTAATTTAGCTTATGAACTGCTGCATTATGCATTTCGGCTTAGATCCAAAAATTCTGCACTGAAAGTACCCCAGGTACTGGGATGGCATTTACATTGATTCCTTAACTATTTTGGGGGAAATTCCCGACTTCACACAAAAAACAATTTAATGTTTAGGACGTTTGAGTTGTAAGAATGTACAAGAGACTTCAGATATAAAAACACTGACTCATCAGGTAATGTTTCTGATTAAATTCAGACAATTTCCTATTACTTCAATAGAATGTAAGGGAATACCAATATTGTGGCACAGTGACTTCACTTTTTATGATGTCATGAGCACTCCAGTTCTCTCTATATACAGTATATCAGTGAATGGTACACGCATCTTTACTGAAAATTTTCGGTATGCATGCGTATCAAATGAATACAGTGTTGTTTTAACCGCTGCATGTGCTGAACGTGATTTCATATTCCGAGTTTCTCCCTTAGGATGGGACAATATCATTAATATCGATATACTTTTAAGTTGCAAACACATCTGAAAAATAAAAAGGACAGTGAGAAGTGATGTGCTGCTGGATAAGTGCACCAATGTGTCTTAAACATGAGACGTGCTTTATATTAAGTGCTTCAATCTAAATCATAAACCTACATTGCTTGGCCTACTGTCAGATGTGTGTGTTGTGTAATGCCTTTGAGATGGGTTTTCCTCAGTGCACTTACATCTTATGGTAAATTTAACATATTCATGCAAATATTTCCATTTCACATTAAGCATTTTCCTGACAGCAAGTGAGTCTCCATCGTTTTAAGTCGATTAGCATAGACTTCAATGAACGAGTGCTGCTGCGCATGTGTGTCAAATAGACAGAGGATTAGAATGGGACTGCAATAATTCTAACCTTATTGTAAAATATTTTGCTAATATATTTTGCATCCAAAAGTGTAAGCACTTTAAATCTCTTCCCCCAATTAGAACAGCACCATAAAATGCAGTGTGTGTTTTATTATTGTATGTAACAGGTATATATTATCTAAAAATAATTATTATATTTAGCTGACTTTTATTTTGTAGGGTGGATTGGTTTTCGGCTTTCAGTGTGTGCTGTGAGAGGAGAAGAAGAAGAGTGCGGTGTATGAGAGTGTCGCACAGAAAAAAAGTGAGTGTTGTGTCATGTTCGAGAAGCTCGTTCGATAAAGTAACTTAAATGGAAGTTAATCAGGACTTTAGTCGAATAAAGGACGACATCAAGTGATTTTTGTGAACTGTGTCCTGCGTTTCGCAGTTTGTTTTGATCCGTGGATCGCATTGCATTGGACTGCTAGAGTGACACAGTAATGTTTTGTTAAAGCTACGAGAACTGTGAGTGCATACAAAGTACAAGTTTAGCTTGATTGGTGACGATGATTAAGAGATTTTTCAAAATTTTCCTAAGTTTTGCACTCCTAACATCTTGATTGAGAAGCAGCCTTACGAACTAATGATTCAACCAGACTGATCATGTGTATTTGAGTGTTCTGCACATTTCGTCGCACGTGTAGATTGGAACCACTGTATTTGCAGATGGAGCTGAACATAGTTTCAAGAAGATTTGAGTTTCAGACCTTCAGAAACCTTTTCAAATGTAAACATGAGTTCACAGTGGGAATTCACATGAATCACCACCCCAGACTGACTGGGGGTGGAAGTTGATTTACATGGAACCATTTGCTAACAATGGGAATTTGAATTGAGTTTATACCTTCTGTGAGCAGGAGACCATTTGCCTGGAAGACACACCCTACTATGTGTTTGAATTATCTCCAAACTCTTAAATACCTTATTACCTTTTGGTTTACTTCTTTGAGAATGAGACCTTTGCACCAGTTGCACTGATACATTTCAAATGATATCAAACATGTGTAATACTGTATGATAACTATTCACATTAACCCATATAGATTTTTGGGTGAATTTCAGGAGATCTCAGCATGATAGCATAAGAGAGAAATTCAAATGTTGTTTTCCTTTGTTCTCTCAGAGAGTTGCGCTATCTTCCAGTTTCTCCAGTCTTACAGTTTGATACATCTCAGTTGTACATTTAATTTTGATTCATCTCAGTTTGTTTCATTTGCTTTTTGACTCATTTTTGATACATTTAATTTTTTGGGACATTTCATTGAGTTTAAGTGATTCAACTACACAATCTGAAGTTCATTTCATTGCACGCTACGTCAAGACAACGCATCTCAACTCCTCAATTTATTCCTTTTTGATATTTTGATCCATATTTTGATATTTTGATGAAAGTTCAGTTGAACTACATAAATTAAAATGAACTGTGAGTGAACACATTAATGGGACCTTTTACATAAGTGCTCTTCCTACAGTGACATTTCAATGTTATGCCATTGTTGTTGTATGCCATTGTTTTTCAAATGTGATTGTTTGATCATTTGAAAACTGAGAACTCATCCTAAGCGTTTACAAAAAACTTACAAGTGTTTTTCATTTTGAAGTGCATTTATCATTGTACAGTGAAGATTTATAACTTTACATTGAAGTGGTTGTGCTGTAGTGAGTTTAAAAGAAACCAAAGACCATACATTTGATTTATTTTCTTTTATTTAGTGATTATTAACACTGAACTAGCTAACACTTGATTACAAGAAAGAAAAATATATAGTATAATATATAATACAGAAAATAAATATTGTTTAATTTTTGTTCTTACCTTCAGTGTACCAATTTGTTTAGAATTGTCAATTAGTAGGGGCGTCTCAGCTACTTATTAGACCAGGGGAGGGAGGAGTATATTAGACTGCATGTGTCTCACATATATTTTTACTTCAGGAAGCCATCTTGTGACATTACTCAAACTGAAGCCTACCCTTGTCGGTCTGTAGTGTGCATGTCAATAAAGTAGGAGTAGGACACAACATGCATACATTTTGTGTGTAACGAGACTAACAGCACTGAAAGCGAGGACTAAGATCCTTTCGTTATTCAGTCTTCCAGGGCAGCGCTAACAAATTTCCCCTACAACACGGTCTAAATACCCTGTTACATTTAGGACAGACATAGTTTTATTTTTAAATAAAAACATGTTTTTTCTGTCTCCTACTCTACCAAAAACACACCAAACATTGACTTTTGCTTTCTGTTGTAGTGTCTAGTGTATATCTTTGACTGACATTATTGCAGGCACCACACAAAGGTCGTTCAGTTAACTGTATGTTTTAAGCATTAATTCCTATCATTTCATGGGGGAATATAATAATTCTTGCTTTGTCTTTTGATTGTGCAATGACAGCTAAACAATACCATTACCAGAGTGCACTGTCTATTTATAGGCCTGTTCTGCCTTCCATGATCAGGTTATTGTAAGTCACATGTAAAGTCAAAGGGTTCAGAAACTGTAGAGTTTTGAGTACTCAGCACCCAATCATCCGGGCCGTATCTCAGCAAAGCTGACACTAATGCACCGTCGGATGAGGAAAGTGACACACGATAGACCAATATCAGCATGCCCCCAGGCTAAGATTGTAGGGGCTCAAGCGCAGACAGGTCTGAAACGGTCCAAACATCCCATAATTAGATCTGCAGGTTGAGAAGGAAATGGCCTCATCGTCTGATCGGATAACTGGAGAGCATGGCAGAGAGATTAGAGCCATGTAATGGTGCAGCCGAGCTGTGATAGACTTGCCAGTCCGATCAGATAGCATCTCATAAACGGTGCCACAGATGGCAGCGCTAGAGGTGAGGATTGCAAACTGATCAGAGACATGCACAGTCATGTTGGGCCTGTTTCATTAAGAAATCTGCCACGGCGGGATGATACACTGCCTAATCTCATTCACTGAGAGTGCTTGAAAGGTTTATGAACAGTGATTGCTTTGGCTTTTTTGAACTGCCTTGCTAAATGGCCTGAGCTACAATTTTATATATATAGTCCAAGAACCAGACTGGACCTGGAACGCACTGTCGTATATTTGCCGATCCAGAGCATCCCAAACATGCTCAATGGGTGACATGTATGGTGAGTATGCTAGCCATGCAAGAACTTGGATGATTTCAGCTTCCAGAAATTGTGCACAGGTCCTTGCAACATGGGGTCGTGCATTATCATGTTGCAACATGAGGTAATTGTAGTGTATGAATGGCACAACAATGGGCCTCAGGAACTCGTCACGATATCTCTGTGCATTCAAAATGCCATCAATGAAATGCACCTGTGTTCGTTGTCCATAACATATACCTGCCCATACCATAACCCCATCAGCAAACCTCTCACCCACATGATGCCAAACATGCTGTTTGCCATCTGCCCTGTACAGTGAAAACCGGTATCCATCCGTGAAGAGAACACCTTCTTTGGTTATGCAAACCGATTGCTGCAGCAGCTGTCTGGGTGGCTAGTGAAGATGCTGGATGTGGAGGTCCCGGGATGGTGTGGTTACACGTGTTCTGCAGTTGTGAGGCCGGTTGGATGTACTGACAAATTCTCTGAAATGCCTGTGGAGACGGCTTATGGTAGAGATTAACATTCAATTCACGGGCAACAGCTCTGGTGGACATTCCTGCAGTCACTCGGCGGGATGGATGGGCAGTGTCGGCGGGACGAGACTCTGGATGGGACAGGAACAGGTCTGGGAAAATTGACAGTCCTTGGGGCAGGAACAGGTCTAGGAACAGAATGGGGAACAGGAATCTGCGTGGGGGCAGCCATTCTGGCTGAGGGGACAGGCGGCGAGGCGGTGGCCATCTAGGCTGAGGGCTCAGGCTGGGCAGGCATGATGTGAATAAGCCTTGTGTCTGGCTGTGTTCCGGATCGGTGCACGACGCTCTCCAGACACCAGATGACGGTCTCCCTCCAGTCCAGTCCGGTGGTGTCAGGAAGGTCGATGGGATGGTTAAACGTGGCCTCGATCCGGAACAAAGTCCTCAGGCTGAGTGGCGGGAAAAGAACAAAGGAAGACAAAATTAAGACAAAAATACAAACAAACACTAACACGTGACAATATCCCAAAAATTATATATATATATATATATATATATATATATATATATATATATATATATATATATAATATATATATATATATATATATATATATATATATATGCTCACACTTTGGTTTCTCACTATTAACTACGACTTCCCTTAATAAACTCATAATTACTGCATATTAGGGGTGTAACGAGACGCTTATCTCACGAGACGAGACAGACACGAGATTGGGTTCACGAGAATGAGACGAGACGAGATTTTTGCACAATTTTTCAGAAATCCTCAATGACAAAATTCATGACTGGAAAAATAGTATGCAGGTGTATTTTGCAATTTTTAACTTAAATAATTATTAAACAATTAAATAATCTTATAAAGTAGACCTGAAATGACATGCATTAGGAGTATGAATTATCAAATGCATTGAAAGAAAACAATATACAAGTACTGTAAAAGGTTTTTATTGACTGGCTTTTCTCCTGTATGATTTCACATTAGTCTCTTCAAACCTTACTGTACATTTAAGAGCTTTCAGAACTTCTGATTGAGGCTGTGTGTGACCTCCTAACTGAACTCTAGAAGTCTTAAGTGCAAACAATAAGTCCAAGTGCAACCATAATCAAAGTTAGCACACAGACTCTTTATAATTGTTTTGAAATTGCTGTTTAATTTTGCACCGGCAGTTTATAGGGTTAATGCGGTGCGTTCGGGAAAGGCCGGGTAGAGAGAGAAACGACGAGGCTGTTTGTTTGTCTCCACAGTTGTTCTTGTGTTCCGATTATAAGTTCAGAAACAGAGCCTCTTGTCTGTTGTCTTTAAGACATTACAGTACTCTCACAATATTCGAAGTGCAAACTGAGACGATAGCCGCAAATAAACAGTCCAGAGATGGGTATTGGGAGACGGACGATCGTATGTTCGCGGCCTAATTTGTGCGCAATGCACATCAGCGAGCTTGTGTTTTACTTTCATTATCGTGACCGCGCGTACTCTGTGTGTATAGCAGGGGTGCTGAGCGTGCATTATACAACATAAGATCAGACGTTTAGTCTATGTTGCGCAACGAATCCTCCGCCATCCTCACGCGATCAGTGAATTGCGATTCATGCTGCACTGATTGCAACGGCAACTCGTGCTGGATGAGCAGAGCAGACTTTTACATTAGTTTATAATGGTTTTTATTTCTTTTTATAAAAACAGCAAAACGATAGTTTAGGCGAATGTGAGTGTACTGGTGGAATATTCTATGATAATAGAAATCGCGAGACAGCTTTTCACTCAACGGGAAATCTCGTCATGTTAAAGTCTCGCGAGATCTCGTGGCACGAGATCTCGTTACACCCCTACTGCATATTAATAGTAAGGTAGTAGTTCTCGTTACACCCCTACTGCATATTAATAGTAAGGTAGTAGTTAAGTTTAGGAATTGGGTAGGATTAAAGGGATGTAGAATATGGCCATGCAGAATAAGCCATCAATATGTGCTTTACAAGTAATTAACAGCCAATGTTATATTAATATGCATTCTAATAGGCAACTAGTTAATTGTGATAATTGGACCCTAAACTAAAGAGTTACACACACTACATGTATATTACAGTGATGCTGGTGCAGGGAGTGCATGCATGCAACCTGTTAAAAAAATAGCTTGAAATCTATGTTCACATCTGTTCCTCATAATGAGGCCTTATTTTAAGTATATGAGATGCTCGTTAAGTGAATGTTTGGGCCTTGAGCGATTTAAACTTTCAAAAGAAACAGAAACAGAGAAAGTCAAAGGACAAAGGTGAGGATTTTGAGGGCAAAACTGGTTATTCCAAAACCACTAATGAGATCTAAAGCTAAAATGGAAATTAAATACTTGTACTTATCAAAAATACAATTATTGTTGAATATAAACAGACATTTTCAGAAGGTCTTGCAAAGGCTAATTCTATAAATCAATTGAATGCATCTGAGTTTGACAGTGTTTACAGAAAGCTTAACAAGTAAAACCAGTGGTGTATGAGTGGTTTGGAGTGATGTTCACTGAGTTAGTGAGTTCATGATGACTGCTTACTACTTTTGAATAGCTATTGCTGTTTACATTCACCCACATACTATTTTAGTAATCAGCTCAAATAGATGGGAAAGTATTCATGTAAATCACCTGTAACACTTTATTTTATGGTGTCCGTGATACAGAGTAATTACTTAATTAATTACTTAGTAGTAGACAGTGTAATAACGTGTAACAAAATGTAATTAACATGTAACTAAGTTATGGAACAGCCTGTACTTACAGATTGAAAATTACACACATGTAATAGGCAGCTACTGTTACACATATGTAACAGGCCGAGTCGGTTACATACATGCTACCGACTTGGTACAATGTAATTATAAAAGAAAGTACTGTGTACTACTCAATGTAACAAGTATTTAAATATGTTAAGGTGTGAAAAAAGCCTGCAGTTACACATGGTCATTTTGTATCTTCTAAAAAAGTGCATTAAGATTGCACTTATGTGTACTTCATGTGTATAAGATGTAGTACACTTAAGTACAATCTTGATACACTTTATTTTACGTAGCTTATCCCTGTGTAATATTATGTAATTGCAATGTAATTAGGAAGCTACCGCATGCATTTACGCTGTAAACTAGAGGGTTAATTCAGATGGGTAAGGTATGTAGATACACATGAAGTGCACTTACATTTTTTTACAGTCGCTAGGACACATTTCTCAATACTTAGGTCACTTTTTCAAAACTCTTCACACAGTGAGCACAACAGAAGTATATGTGGGCTAAACTGTGGATCATTTATCATTGCTTTGGCACAAATCTTTCAAATTACATTAATTCTTTTCTCACTTCGACACAACAACCGCCAAAACTCTGTGTACTTACAGGCCAATTTGCACATGCTTACACACTGTTTTCAAAACTGTTAAACTTAAGTTCAAAACAATAACATAATACAAAACTGAATACGACAGCATTTTGCCACATTTCTACCGTAATATTGTAATGAAATATATTTAGAATCTCAAAATTGAATGGCATAAAAAACAATTGGACCAACCACAGCTAATTCCTATTGTATCTGTATCGGTGGATGGTGTGTATACAAATTTTTGCTACTTTGGAATTACTCCAAAAACCTAAAATATAATAACTGCATGATGTCTGATTCCTTCTAGTAACATATATTGCAGTGAATTCTAAACAGTAGAGAGGTAGAAGAAAGAAAGCATTTACATAGGAAAACATTGTATAAAGTTATTGTTTTGTGGTTGACAAAGTGTGTTTGTTAGCTGTCAACCTTTGCTAGTGTTCTGGAAGAATGTGTTGGTTTGAGATATGTATGAAGTGATTTGGTAGTTTTAGTGCATTTTGAATGTGAAATGAACTGCTGTGCCGAGCTGAAAGTTGGTTAGGAGAACTGTGTGAAGAGTTTTGAAAAAGTGACTTAAGTATTGAAAAATGGGTCCTAGCGACTGTAAAAAACTGTAAGTACAACCTTGAAGCACTTTATTTTATAAGGTACAAAATTACCATGTCTAACTGCAGGCTTTTTACCTTAGTAACATATTTAGGTACTTGTTACATTGTACCAAGTCGGTAACAAGTATGTAACCGACTCGGCCTGTTACATATGTGTAACAGTAGCTGCCTATTACATGTGTGTAATTACAATCTGTAAGTACAGGCTGTTCCATATCTTAGTTACATGTAAATTACATTTTGTTAAATGTTATTACAATGTCTACTACCAAGTAATTAATTAAGTAATTACTCTGTATCACGGACACCGTAAAATAAAGTGTTACCAAATCACCTTATATTTTACCTTACAATTCTGATCTTTTGACATATTTGCTAGCTTTCCTTTTAGGTTTTTCATTAAGGCAATAATGCCAGGTCTATTCACAATAGCTCTGGTGACATTATACAGCAGCATTCTCCAGTTTTGAATGTGGATTGTAAAGTTTAGGGTTCATATAAATATAATTTCCAGAAATCAGAATATTAGAATGATTTCTAAAGGATCATGTGGCATTGAAGACTGGAGAAATGATTATGAATTCAAACTTGCCATCACAGGAATACATTGCATTATAAGACAATTATTTTATTTATTTTAATTCTTTCACAGTATTCAAGCCCGTAGGCAGGGGGGTCGGGGGTCGAACGAACCCCCCCCCCCCCCCCCCCCCCCACTGCCAAAGGTCCAGAGTTTAAGTCGTTTTCTTTTTTTTTTCAATTGTGATTATTGTCATCATTGTTTTAATCAATGCTTGTGACAAATATTCTGGGTTGCTGTTTCAAATTATTATGATTATTGTAGCTGGACGTGTGTGTGCGCCGCGCGTGCAGTTCAGAGAGAGTTCTCGCAATACACTTTTCAAAGCAACGGTGAAGAAGCATCGTCTCTGAATGATAGGGCTGAGGATCCATTCCAAAAAGAATCGATTCCGAGGCTTTGGGAATTGAGAGTAGATTCCAAAGGTTCAAAATGCAAAGGTTGGAATCGAGTCCATTGGGGAATGATCTTACTCGTTGTAGTTTAGGACAAGTAATAAATCTGATTTATGAGATCAATCGACAAATACAATCAAATTAATTTTCAAGTCATTAAATTCAAGTTCACGTAAACTTTTCCCTCCGCTGCGGCTGTCTGTCATTCTCCATTCAGTATCAAACAGCGCGTCGCGTTCGGGTACGACAGTCAACTTGATGAAACTCTCTCCAAGATGATTCAATGTTAATATTATTATACGTGATCTGTAGATAAAGTTCTATGGTTTCGCATAAAATGACTATATTGCTGGACTGTATTGCTATATCTTAACCATGTTCCTTTCATACTGGGTGTATGTTCACAACACAGGAGAGCATATCATTCTTCACGCGCACAGTAACTGAAATTTAAAACTGTTAAAAGAAAAGGCTCAATAAACTATTGTATAGATAGATGGCAAAAAATGCATCTCAAAATGCATCACATTGATGCTTTAAAATATGGAATATTTAAAATTTTCTCACGGGGAGCATGCCCCCGGACCAAATATATATACACTAATCTGTCACATGTCTGTCCTGTCTTGTTAGCACATGGGTGTTTTGTTATGTTGTGCCATGTGCTGTTGTGATTGTTTGATCCCTCCCCCTTGTTACCTGATTAGTGTTTAGTTGTTCCACCTGTCCCCTCTTGATTTGTTCCCTATTTAAGTCTCCTCTTGTTTGCTGTCTTCGTCGGATCTTTGTATTATGTCTCCCATGTTCCTTGTGGTTCTCGATGTGTTTATGGTCAGTGTATTGTGTTTCAGCTCAGTTAAGTTTTATGTTTTATGAAGTATGTTTTCCCCCTCGTGGGTTTTTGTTTTTGTGTTTATTTTCATTTAGTAATAAATATTCCCCCTTCTGTTGCACTTGAGTCCTCCTCTCCACTTTTTGTAATCCACCCGTGACAGAAAGATCCGACCACTGAGGACTCAGCAAAATGGAGGACGAGGAGTCCAACTGGGATGAGAATTATTTTGACGACGATTATTTGGATTGCCCGGACTATTTCGTCGCCACCTTTGGGGCAACCCAATTTTCATCGGGTTACAGGGACAGCTCGGGACCTACTTGTCACCGTCACAGACGGAGAAGGAGGAGGAAATGCCCGTCTGCCCAGCGAGAGACTGTCCACGGCCCGTCTGCCGAGCGAGAGACTGTCCACGTCCCGTCTGCCGAGCGAGAGACTGTCCACGTCCCGTCTGCCTTCCTGAGCTGGGACTATCTGGAGCGTCTGGCCCGGATTTTGGACACGCCTGTTCCAGAGGCGGAGCCCACGCCTGTTCCAGAGGCGGAGCCCACGCCTGTTCCAGAGGCGGAGCCCACGCCTGTTCCAGAGGCGGAGCCCACGCCTGTTCCAGAGGCGGAGCCCACGCCTGTTCCAGAGGCGGAGCCCACGCCTGTTCCAGAGGCGGAGCCCACGCCTGTTCCAGAGGCGGAGCCCACGCCTGTTCCAGAGGCGGAGCCCACGCCTGTTCCAGAGGCGGAGCCCACGCCTGTTCCAGAGGCGGAGCCCACGCCTGTTCCGGACCCTGTGTTTGTGTCTGTGTTTTTGTCTGTCCTTGTGACTGTTTCTGTTTTAGTGTCTGTTCCCGAGCCGGTGTCTGTTCCCGAGCCGGTGTCTGGTCCTGAGAGGGCTTCACCGCCCCGGCCGCCCGAGGGGTCTTCACCGCCCCGGCCGCCCGAGGGGTCTTCACCGCCCCGGCCGCCCGAGGGTCTTCACCGCCCCGGCCGCCCGAGGGTCTTCACCGCCCCGGCCGCCCGATGGGTCTTCACCGCCCCGGCCGCCCGATGGGTCTTCACCGCCCCGGCCGCCCGATGGGTCTTCACCGCCCCGGCCGCCCGATGGGTCTTCACCGCCCCGGCCGCCCGATGGGTCTTCACCGCCCCGCGCCCGATGGGTCTTCACCGCCCCAGGCCGCCCGTGGTCTTTCACCGCCCCGGCCGCACCGATGGACTCTGTGTTATTCCTCACCGTCCCCGGCCGCCCGATGGACTCTGTGTTTTTCCCTCACCGTCCAATGAACTCTGTGTTTCTCCCTCACCTCCCTATGGATTCTGTTTCGCCTAGGTCCCTATGTCTCTGTCCTTCCCGTCCCCCCTGGTCTGTCCCTCCCGTCCCGCCCGGTCTGTCCCTCCCTCCGCCTGGTTTGTTCCTTCCTGCCCCGCCCTAGCCTGATGGAGCGTCTGGTAGCCGCTCCGTAGGGAGGGAGTTATGTCACATGTCTGTCCTGTCTTGTTAGCACATGGGTGTTTTGTTATGTTGTGCCATGTGCTGTTGTGATTGTTTGATCCCTCCCCCTTGTTACCTTATTAGTGTTTAGTTGTTCCACCTGTCCCCTCTTGATTTGTTCCCTATTTAAGTCTCCTCTTGTTTGCTGTCTTCGTCGGATCTTTGTATTATGTCTCCCATGTTCCTTGTGGTTCTCGATGTGTTTATGGTCAGTGTATTGTGTTTCAGCTCAGTTAAGTTTTATGTTTTATGAAGTATGTTTTCCCCCTCGTGGGTTTTTGTTTTTGTGTTTATTTTCATTTAGTAATAAATATTCCCCCTTCTGTTGCACTTGAGTCCTCCTCTCCACTTTTTGTAATCCACCCGTGACACTAATCCATCACAAATTGGTGCATAAAAGGTCACCAAAATGAAGTATTTGAACCTCATAATTAAATACAAAAGGAGGAAAAAAACTGCAAAAAGGTCCACTTTTTGAAAAAAAGAACCCCCCTTTCAATAGGCTGGCTACGGACCTGGTATTTCTGTTTTTATTGTAGTTTTTATCCAAATAAAAGCATTTTTTGTTGAGCATAATGGACTTCTTTCAAAAACATTAAATAATCGTATACAAACTTTTTGTGTGTACATGTAAAACAAAAACAAAAACCTTAATTACTAATGGCATAATTCACTCATAATTGTATATTCTAACAATCACTCATCCTAATGTTGTTCCAAACCTGTAGCTTACAACTTTCTTCTGTGAAATGCAAAAGAAAGAGGTTGTTGTTTTTTTTACATTGGGGAACGTTGATGTCCAAACAACATCAGACCACATCGACTTTCATTGTATAAACAAAATAGAACTCAGAAGAAGGAAATTATTAGGGTTTGGAATGACACAAGGTGAGTACATGATGATATTTGAGTGACCTACCTGTAAGTATTATTTATTGTTAGTTATCCACACCTACTTTATTAACAAATGTTAACAAATTATACCTTATTATGAAGTGCACAGTCAATCAATGCAGCTGTGTCAGGCTGGTCGAGATGTTCAATCAAACTGAGAAATTTGTTCAGAAGGCAACAGTATTTCACTTGCTGGAAAACCAGCCGGTAAAATGGCTTACTTAGCCATTAAGCTGAGAAAGAAGAAACTCTTTCAACAGAAAACAATTACATGCATCACTTTTTAATTCAATGAGAAATGTTGCTGCAGCTCAGCTTTAGCAGTGCCTGGAGTGCACTCGTCCTGACGTCATTTAGATATGAAAGATATGATAACATAATTAGTTTCCACTCTCCAATTAAGTATTTTTACAATCCCCTCCCTGCTGTTGATGTGGTTGGGGGAAAAACGGAGAAGTGGTTTGTTAATTGAGCGTGAGCTAGGAGAAACAGTGATGTCATACATATTTAACCGTCTCCTCCTCCTCTCTTGCTCCTCTTATCATCACTTTCTCCCGTTTCACTCTCAGCTAATGAGCCGGCAGCGGAAGTGATTGTCTTATCGTTCTCATTAACACCGGGCTGCTTTCTTCTGAGTGCTTTAACTCACTGATTCTGTTGCACCAGGAGAGCTGCTCATGCGATTTGACTCCAAGTTTGACGTCGAACGCTGAGCGGGTCTGAGGTGTGGACCGGAGGCTCGGTGAAGCTAATGAGAGAGGATATAAATGATCTGGTGACACTGTAATTATATACCCTGCCCTCCCTCTCAGCTAGCGTCTCACTCATCTTCTTTCCTGCTCCATCAAACTTTCCCAATAGCTGTGCATCAAAACTTAGTGAGCTGTCTACTTAATTTCTGTCCTTGTTTGTCCTTCTTCTCTATACCTTTCTTTTGTTTTCCTCTGTAGACATCTTTGGCCTTATTTTGTCTCTCCTCTCACTTCATCAGTGAGTCAGCAGGAGTTTGGCTTCCATTCTGCTGTTGTTGCATTTGTTCATGATAGACAAACATTGTTAGTAAGCATAATGCTACTTTTATCTTTTATTTTGACATCTTTCAATAATTTGCATTTATATTTTGGCATAATTTAGTAGTCTGCACTTCCATTAAAAACACTTTCCATTTCGAGGGAACTCGCGATGCGTCAATGACCCTGTGGGAACGCCCCTGCGTGATTGCGTCTGAAGCACATGTGTCAACTAGTCCAATGGTGAGAATGCGCGAGAATGCTGAGCGGGGCTCTGCACGAGCCACAAGAAGGGCCAAAAATACATTTTATAATAATAATAATAATAATAATAATTCGTTACATTTATATAGCGCTTTATCTGGGACCTCAAAGCGCTTTACATGGAAGAGGGGGAATCTCCTCAACCACCACCAATGTGCGCATGCATCCACCGGGATGATGCGACGGCAGCCATATTGCACCAGAACGCTCACCACACACCAGCTTACTGGTGGAGAGGAGACAGTGATGAAGCCAATCAGTAGATAGGGATGATTAGGAGGCCATGATGAACAGAGGCCAATGGGCAAATTTGGCCAGGATGTCGGGGTTACACCCCTAATCTTTATCGAAGGACATCCTGGGATTTTTAATGACCACAGAGAGTCAGGACCTCGGTTTAACGTCTCATCCGAAAGACGGTGCTTTTTAACAGTACAGTGTCCCTGTCACTATACTGGGGCGTTAGGACGCACACAGACCACAGGGTGAGCACCCCCTGCTGGCCACACTAACACCTCTTCCAGCAGCAACCTGGTTTTTCTCAGGAGGTCTCCCATCCAGGTACTAACCATGCTCAGCCCTGCTTAGCTTCAGTGGGCAACCAGTCTTGGGCTACAGGGTGATATGGCTGCTGACATTTTGACAAAAACGTCTCGCGCTCTTTCAGATAGGAAGTGTGTGTCGCGCCGGCGAACACGCACAGTAGAGGAAAAGGATACTGTCGCCGGATACCGCAGCAGGCACGGATGGCTGAAGGTGGCGAAGTCGGCCGGCTTCTTCAGGCGCTTTCCTCTGCTTGCAGGTCGCTGGTTTCATTGGCGGCGGCTTCTCTCAGGATCCAGCGATGCGTAGAGCTTCGCTGAAGAGATGAAAATCAGGGAAGCAGCCTCCGAGCCGTACCTTTATACGCTAAGCCACACCCATTCTGGCGGGCTGTGACGCGAGGCTCAGTGGTAGGCTGCCGCAGTTGCCACAGGGCAGCCAATGAGCATGCTAGATAGCCTGCTCTAGGTCTGCTAGCTGCTGCACTGCGTTGACAATAAATACAAAATTAAGGATAATTTTTGGCTTCATATATCCAGAAAAGATGACTTTACCCGTAGCATACGCAACTTACGCAATACGAGAGAACCTCTCGTAAGAGAACCTATGTTAGTAGACCACACAAACAAAATCAAGACTTAATAATGGACTTTCTGGTGCTCTTCGCAGGTCAATAAAAAGTGGCCGAATATTATACAAAAAAAATTCAATTAAATGAATGTACTGTAATTTACTTCGATAATGTTTTTTATTTAATATTTTTAATGAGCACTTCTCCTTTGCTGAAGGAACCATCTTGGTGGTGTTGGTGGGGAGGATGGAGGTGAATGGAAGCGTCAGCATCTGCGAACTTAGACATGTGTAAGTACCGGTATTTTATACCACGAGTTATTAGAACACAATTGTATAGTTGAGAAGGTAAAAGTGACGTAACAATTGAGTCTTCCCAGCAGAACTTAGGCTAAAGCTTCCATTTCATACCATTAAACGAAGAGTACCAGAGAGTTCAAGTTTGTCTGGCCTATTGTGCATGAAATAAAAACATTTGTTACAGTATATGCATCTGTGTGTAGAACATTAGTGAGTAAATTGTTTAAAATAACACAGCAGTTAATTTCATAACTTTATTTGTTATTTTCGTTTTTTGAGAAAGCTCATTCTCTCTTTCCTCCTATTATGGACCACCACCAATCAGAAACCCAAGCATTTCAAAATGAGCTTTGTCACTCAATGAGTTCACAGTACATTGAACGCTTTTATGTCAGAAGATCAAGGAAGGCTTGATTCCTCAAGATATGACCCTCAGCAAGTGCACAAACACCTGAACACCAGTAAGACATTGTGTTTCTGTAGGGAATTCCTCAGCATGTTGTATCTGAAAGCAATTTCCTCTCACTCATTTTCCCTCTGATATTCCACTTTCTCTTCGTTGTTCTACACACTCTCTCTTTTTACCACTTCTGTTTTTTCCAATACTGAATGTTCTTTCACCTAGTCTCTCTGTTGTCCCTTTATTCTGTCACTCTGTTTCCCTCAATGCCCGCAATAAGTGCCAATTTGCTCTCTCGCTCTCACCGTCTCTTCCTATGTTTCTCTCTTCCCTCTATAACCCTAATGAACAGCGATGGAGGGAGTCTTGTTATGGCTGGTGCCGTGTCAGCTAGCGCATCGTCTCCGTTCTGACAGATCGCCCCAATTAACCTTATTTACCACTATTTCCCTTCGTCCTTTAACAAGTTCCTCTGGGGTTCTCCCCCTCTAATGACCAGGTGCCTGAGACGAGGGCTCGCCGCGGTTGGCACCCTCACGGCCCGACAACCCATTATTCAGGTGCTCAGGGTGCAGATCACATGCTCATATGAGCACATTTGTGTTTTTCCATAAATGTTCACACCAGAGGCAAAATCGCGTGTCAGGGGGAATTATGTTGACGTTAGCTCAAGTTGCTGTCTGAACTAATGCTTCATTTTTAAAGTAAGGATTATAGTACAGACACGGATTTCTGGTCTGTAATGATTTCAGATGTGGGTGTGAGACTTTTCAAGCTCGTAATGAACGGGAACAGGGGAGGTGGGGACAGAAAAAACAAGACGCGGGTGTTGTTAGCTTTGGCATCACATCAGCAGAACTTAATAGAAGAGCGAAACATGCATTGTGTCCCTGTATCGCTAAGCAACAACAGCCTAATATTTCTGTGACCTCTAATGAATACCGTGGGACTTTGTGCAAGGTAAACATACCCTGTGCATGACTCTGTACCCCCTTCTCATTAACAAGCACTAAAAAGAATTGACATTTTTCTGCCTAATTGGTTCAGGAAACAATTACCTTAGTTTCCTTTTATTTTCGTATTTGTACAGAGCCATTGCATGGGGCTCTGAGTAAATTAAGTGAATATTTTTTATAACCTTTTGTACATATGTATTGTGCAGTTGCTGATAAATCAGATGTGCTCTCATGCAGAGATGTGGGCTAAATTCAATCTTCCTTGCTGAAAGGGAACCTGCACCTCTGCAGCTGTGAATCCCGCAGAGAAGAACGTCTTCGGTATGTGGGCATTAATTACGGCTCAAGAATTTTCATAGGTACAACCATTTTACCACTCGAAAAACACACTCCCAGTAGTCCCTAGGAGGCATTTTGGTAGTAAGAGAAAACATGTATTTTATCCATTTTATTTTATTTCATTTTTTTTTTACTTTATGCATTTTATATTAAAAAAAAAAAAAAAAAAAAAAATATATATATATATATATATATATATATATATTATATATATTAGTTTTTTTACAGTAATGTAATAAACCATTTTCAAACTAAGACACGGATATTCCTTGGACATTATTCTCTTCTGCCCACTCTTGGCACTTACTACGCTGTACTACAAACAAATCGTACATTCTCTTTTATGTGCCCAACAATAGAAAATAAGGATGAATGATAAATTAAATGATACTAATAAGACTGCTTTCATAAACATTAAAGAAAAAACGTACTCTCCCCAATCCTATAATATATTCAGTATAATTCATGAAATATGGACAGCCCTAAGCCAACCGTGATTTCACTGCATATAAAACGTAAAGGACCTCTAATATTAAGAGGTTTCAAGGTTTCAATTTCACTTGTTTTATTTATGGTACAGTAGTGAAACTGGAGTGTTGACTTTCCTGTGTGTGTTTGAGCTTTAGGCCGTGTGTCCACCAAAACATTTTTAGCCAGCTGAAAACACCAGCGTTCTTATGAAAATACCTTATACTGTGAGCACTTGAGAGCGATTTTGAACGGCACTGGAGGTTGTTTTTTTTCCAGTTGAGACACTACAGTATTTGCTATATAGTTGGTTATAGTACCTGATTTCAGAAAATAGTTTGTTTCTGAATATAAAACACAATGTAATGTACTTGCTCTGGCACTAGTTTTGAATGAAGAGACGTGTCATCTTGGTGTTCATCTGTTGCCATTGTACAAGCAGGAAGTGGCATTTGGCCACTGTGGTATTTGCCCCGCCCCTGCTCCACTGTGATTGGACAGCTGAGTAAAAAGTTGCATTGATGAGCGCTGTGTTTTACAGAGCTGCGTTGAACATTTTCAACTCTCAGAATCTGGCAAGAAACGCCAAGCGCTCAGTGTGAAATAGACGCTCAGCGCCTCGTCACACTGTTGTTTTTAAAAATGCAGCGCTCCCATTGAAAACAATTAAAAAAAAAAATGCTAGTCTCAGGATAAAATGCTTTGGTTGACACATGGCCTTACTCAGTAGATTTTTGCAAATTCTGGTCAGGTTTGTTGGATCACAAACACTATTTCTCTCCACTGGAAGTCCTGTGTGTAAAATGAATCGGTAGCAACGGAGGGAAGTATCTCTATCCATGAACACTTACATCCTGTGGAGATGGCAGGGCAACCCAGAGTTGGTTTCTCTGTCAGAGTTCAATTTGCAGACTAATTGGATTCGCTTTTTCAATGATCATACCTGACATATACAAATTACTGAGAGAAAAGGGCCCTGACTCAAATCGTTTCTGCTGTTACTGCCTGGAAATTGCTAAAATTGTCTCAAAGGATTAAGCCTGTAGCGTGTATGTAGAGTATCCAATGGCTTACCGTTTAAAATTGATAATGATGGCTGTCCTCTTCTCCACATATTTACTTAACACACATCTCCATTTTAATGGCTTTAAAGTCAGTGTAAAATATTGTTCGCAAGTTTCATAATCTGCTTTATTCAACTAGTACTTAGATGGTTGAACAACATGAGAGTGCATAAATGATGACTGAATTGTAATTTTTGGGTGAACTATTCCTTTAATTTAGACCATTTAGATTTTGAATTAATTCTTGACTTTTGAATGGTTGGTGTTATTTTTGGAATTGTGTAATCAATCCTGCAAACAAAAATATGGAACTGATTTGTGGAGAAACCTTCTAAAATTACTACTTTAGAAAGGGTGCTGTGGCATCATTGGTCTGGTTTCACTCACTGATCTGTTTAATAAGCAGGGAATCTGGACGGAAGGTTTCCAGTTCAGGAAGTCTGTTTTAGGAAGCGCTGCGGTGGCGACCGCACACCACAACAGGGAGGGGCTCGAAACCCAAGCTGACAGGGACGCTGACATTTTTAAGACAAAACAACATTTTACCTGGCCGTCTCCCTTCAGAAGATTATTTTGTTATTAAACGTGGTAACACATTATTTGAAGGTGACGTACAGTAGAGAAAGTAAATGCACTTACTATAGTAATAACAGTAAATTATGCATAATTACAAGCAACTAACCCCAACCCAAACCTCAACCCTAACCTTAATCCCATAGTAATTACATGTAATAAATTAATATTGCACTGTAACAATGTCAGATTCAAATAAAGAATTACCGTTTTTGTGTGTGCGCGCGCGCGGTGTGTGTGTGTGTGTGTGGGAGGACAGATTTTATGCACTTGATCAATATTTGGTAAAAAAAAAAAGACATAACGTATTTCAGTGGCTGCGTCCTGTATAATTCACAAACATAATTGTATTCTGTACTAAATATATGGAATGTAGTTTTATAATGCCTAACATTTGCCTAGTTATATGTGTAATGATAAGTGACACATTATTATGACATGAATTGTCAGATGCAGATGCAATAAAGTTGAATGTCAGTAAACTACAATTAAAGTGATTGCATATGAAATGCATTGCTGCAGGTTTTTTTTTCATAGTGTGGTCAATTGTCACATGCCACCAATGATTAATCTCAAATGGCATATGCGAGTAAAAAAATTACTCAGTGTCCTGTATTATTCTCTGCTGAAAACAGGCAGCAGACATTTAGTTTTTCTTTTGTATTAGTAATATCAATATCTGTCACAACACACAGCAATGACATGAGGGTTTAATCTCCTTATCTTACCCTTCTTGTTTTCTTTTTCTTTTGGTATTTTATTTCCCGCTTGAGTTGTTCTTGATTTGTCTTTTAGTGGACTGAGGTTGAGCCAGCCGGTCTATTTCCAGTTAAACGTGATCACTCACATCAACATTTGAATGGCATATCATGGAGATTGCTTTAACATAAAAATATCTCTGCATTACTTTTTCACAACGTAAATTATACACAAACATATAATTTAGATTGCTGGTGCTGCTTCTGCTTGACGTCTGCAAAGACACCAGTGGATTCGCAAGTTAGGTCAATTGAATTTTGCTGAAATCACAGAGGCCATCTTGTCCTTTATATAATCTAAACCGCATTAGTGAAAAAGGTGCTTACTGGTTCATACAGTGAGAGAGGTTATCCAATATCTCCCTGATATTTAAAATTTTGCACTTTTGGAGAGTTGAAAACAGCTAGTTCAACAAAACCGTATGACCTTCAAAGGTCCAAATATATCAAAAGCAGCAAAAAAGCAGCACTTGCGGTGTTTGAGCCAAGTGTTGTGTAAAGTATTACACAAACGTACAAACTTTTCCAGTTTGTTTGTAGAATATTCAACCTGCTCTTTTCCATGCAGTGAAAGCTGGTGCACTAAAATGCTTTCATTTAATCGGCTCATGTGTGTCATGTGACAGATTGTTATGCGCCCGGTTTCATATATTGAGATTTGAGTGTTGCAGTAGAACGATTTTCTGTATTTTTTTCTTCCTGACAATTGTCCCTCAAAAAATATATCTGCATTATTCATTTTGAGCCACTTTTGTGTATCATTCATGATAATATTCCCTGCATTATTTAAACACAATACAATAATATCAAGCCAAGGATTGATGCAATCCTCCAAACTGAATTTTTGAGTTTTGTAGTCTAAACAACTCATATCTCCTTTATGAGACTGTCCTGACAGCGGAGATATAAATGTGGGTAATAATATGACCATTATGTATAGCAATAATTGTTTGAGGTTCCAGATCTCCTGTGTAAATCCCCCACGTATCAAAACATCTGAACAGGTTTAAGCCAGCAGAAGCTCGAGTTAATAACTTACCATCGGACATGGTTTCTTTTGCCCTATTTCCTGTGGACACGACTGCAGTCGTCATTCCCTTTTTGAGATTGAAAATTTCACATTCTCCCTTAGGTCTATCACCACTTCCTCTGCAAACCATGATGTAAGTTGTAAGCAGCTGTAGAGCAAACATATGTTGAGCACAAAGTGATATTTTCATTATGTGGCTAAGAAGAATCATGCATTCAGACATTTATATATGCATGCTTGCATTTTGCAAATACATTTACATACATGCATATATCTATATTTAGATAGGAGGAAACACACACACACAAACATTTTACAGCCGTATATTTTTCCTGAAGCACCGTCAGAGCAGAGGTAATGATTAATTTCAAGATTCTTAGGAAAATCTTTGAAATTGGCATTTGAAGTAAAGAGCTAAAAGGTATGAAAGGTAAATGAATCAATTATTGTTGTAACACGGGAACATAATTCCTGGACACAGTGTTTGAGCTTGTGGCAGCCTGCTGTTCTTTTCAAGTCTCTTTGGTTGACGTGGTTTATTGAAAGGGGCATCTGAATGGACCGGTGGGCGGCACAGACAACCTGTAATCAGGGCGTTTGGTCACTCAGTGTAGGTGGAACCAAGCACCACCTGATTGTTCTCTGATAGTCTGAAATGGGTCCTGTTTCATTCCTGGGTAATTGTCACATGGAGGACTTGCTAATTAAGGTGAGTAGAAATTCAGTTGATTTAAGATGTATAGGTAAAGGAGCTTTTGTATATGTATTAATGAAATAAATGGGGGAAGTAGCATTTCAACTTTGGATTTTCAAATTGACAGATGATTGACAGGAGATCTAGTTCTTGTGACTTCTTAAAGGGATAGTTCATCCAAAAATGGAAATTCTGCAAATAATTACTCACTCTCATGTTGTTCCAAACCCACAAGACTTTCGTTCATCATATCATTTTTTGTCGAAATCTGTGTGATTTCTATCCCTCAGTGACAGCTATGCAACTGACATCTCAAAAAGTTAATAAAGAGATAGTAAAATGAATCCATATGAATTGAGCGACTTAGTCCAACACTTTCAGAAGAGACACTATCAATTTATATGATGTACAGATCAAACTTTTATTCACATAGAAACATTCAACTCACACATCAGTTGTGGTAAACGGAATCTCAAGCATGCTTGCTTGACGTACGAGAACCAATGTGGTTCAATCTAGAGTTACGCATCAAGTTTGAGCTTCCACCAAGAACCAATGAGGTTCATTCTTGTTACGCATCACGTTTGAGCAAGAACCAATGAGATTTATTCTCATGTTACGCATCTTGTTTGAGCTTCCGCCAAGAACCAATGAGTTTTGTTCCCTATCACTTGGTCACTCTTGACGTACGTAGTGACCGAACGAATAGGACAGAGAGCCCAATCTACTTCGAATGAAACTAAACAAGCCAATGCACAATGCCGTGCAATCATTTGCATTAGCTGTTCAGCCTCACAGCATGGGTATATAATTAGCAGAAGGTGCGATTGCTCTTCAGCTTTTTGCTTCGCAGCCAAGCACTTTGATGCTTTTTAACAGGGTGTGAAATCTCGAGCCTTTCTTGGACCTCTCCATCTCCATCAGCCGTCAGTCTGAAGGTCTGGCTATGCGAGACTACTGACGATGTGTATCCTATCATGCAACCTGTTTTTAGCTTTGCCTTATAGATAACTAGCTCGTTAGCGAATCAATAAATATATATTTTAAACTTTACCAATATCAATATGCTAGCTTGATAGTGAGTACTAAAATACATCTTATTTGTTTATCTTCATAATGATAAAGTTAGATTGTTTTTTATTACATGTGATTCTGACATGATGTCACTATGCACTGCGCTCCTTCCTCTCCGCTCGTCTCAGGTAAATTATGCGTCTTCAGCTCAGCGGATCGGAGTCGCGCGTTCATGTGTTTTGGGGGCGTGGCTATGGAAGGAGCCCAGAAGGGAGGGGGTGGCGTGAATGGAAATAATGAGCTGTCTTTAAAACAGTCGTGAGAGGTCTACAGACACTCGATTTTTATACTTTCTTTTTCAGAGTAATTACATTTGAATTATGCATTGATATATACAGTTCACGAGTTCACACTTACAAATCAGTCGGATAGATTAAATTGGTAAACGTATTTGGCATGCTGTCCGGGGAGAGGGCTCTGATCTTGTAATTGGCCCGAACGCAGAGTATTCCCCCCGGTTTAGGAAGTGACCTGGTGAGTGTGAAGGAGACGGGGTGGTGGAGGGATTCTGAAGACTGTAGAACATCCTTAGGTGAGTTTGACTGTGCTTATATATGGTTTGCCTTCGTGCTGATTGGGTAGATATGTTGATTCTGATTGTAGACAGCTGGTGATAGAGTATTTGTTGATTATTGATTGTAGACAGCTGATGATACTAGAGTATTTGTGATTACTGATTGTAGACAGCAGGTGGCACTAGAGTAGCTTATTTGACGTGTTCCTCCCGAACTACGTTAATAAAACATCATTTCACGAGTTCACACTTACAAATCAGTCGGATAGATTAAATTGGTAAACGTATTTGGCATGCTGTCCGGGGAGAGGGCTCTGATCTTGGTAATTGGCCCGAACGCAGAGTATTCCCCCAAAAATGTAAAATTATTTTTTTCGGACAGCAGCCAGGAACTGTACCCCCAAAAATGGAAATAAAAGGGCTGATGTTTGCGGTGTCCGACGGGAGTTCAATACTCATTGCGATCGGACGGGTAAGCCTCCGCTGGCGATGAGGTGGACAATTTATATTGGGAGGGCTTTTGCGTTGTCCGACGGGAGTTCAATACTCACTGCGATCGGACAGGTAAGCATCCGCTGGCAATGAGGTGGACAATTTATATTGGGAGGGCTTTTGCGGCGTCCGACGGGAGTTCAATACTCACTGCGATCGGATGGGTAAGCCTCCGCTGGCGATGAGGTGGACAATTTATATTGGAAGGGCTTTTGCGGTGTCCGACGGGAGTTCAATACTCACTGCGATCAGCGGGGTAAGCTCCCGCTGGCGATGAGGTGGACAATTTATATTGGGAGGGCTTTTGCGGCGTCCGACGGGAGTTCAATACTCACTGCGATCAGCGGGGTAAGCCTCCGCTGGCAATGAGGTGGACAATTTATATTGGGAGGGCTTTTGCGGCGTCCGACGGGAGTTCAATACTCACTGCGATCAGCGGGGTAAGCCTCCGCTGGCGATGAGGTGGACAATTTATATTGGAAGGGCTTTTGCGGTGTCCGACGGGAGTTCAATACTCACTGCGATCAGCGGGGTAAGCCTCCGCTGGCAATGAGGTGGACAATTTATATTGGGAGGGCTTTTGCGGCGTCCGACGGGAGTTCAATACTCACTGCGATCGGATGGGTAAGCCTCCGCTGGCGATGAGGTGGACAATTTATATTGGAAGGGCTTTTGCGGTGTCCGACGGGAGTTCAATACTCACTGCGATCGGACGGGTAAGCCTCCGCTGGCGATGAGGTGGACAATTTATATTGGGAGGGCTTTTGCGGCGTCCGACGGGAGTTCAATACTCACTGCGATCGGACAGGTAAGCCTCCGCTGGCGATGAGGTGGACAATTTATATTTGGAGGGCTTTTGCGGCATCCGATGGGAGTTCAATACTCACTGCGATCGGACAGGTAAGCATCCGCTGGCGATGAGGTGGAAAATTTATATTGGGAGGGCTTTTGTGGCGTCCGACGGGAGTTCAATACTCACTGCGATCAGACGGGTAAGCCTCCGCTGGCGATGAGGTGGACAATTTATATTGGGAGGGCTTTTGCGGCGTCCGACGGGAGTTCAATACTCACTGCGATCGGACAGGTAAGCCTCCGCTGGCGATGAGGTGGACAATTTATATTTGGAGGGCTTTTGCGGCATCCGATGGGAGTTCAATACTCACTGCGATCGGACAGGTAAGCATCCGCTGGCGATGAGGTGGACAATTTATATTGGGAGGGCTTTTGTGGCGTCCGACGGGAGTTCAATACTCACTGCGATCGGATGGGTAAGCCCCTGCTGATGTAGACATGAAGATGTTTAGCTATTACCGATTGGGAGGGCTCCCGGACCATCCGACGGGAGTTCAATACTCACTGCGATCGAATGGGTAAGCCCCGCTGGCAATCGAACAAGTTAGAGTTGGTTTAGCTGATAAGGGTTTGGTGCGCTTTTTTGACGTGGAAGCAGTTAGACCTAATGTAACTTTTGAAAGCTTCGGATGACCAATGACCAAGAGCTTGAATCTGTTGCTGTGAGAGTCCTTTTTGGGCGGCTGTGGTTGCGGCACCTATGTGAAAAGAGTGGCCTGAAAGGTGTTCGGCTGAGATGCCAGATTGTGTAAGGACTAATTTTAGGTGTTTTTGAAACCAAAAGCGCGTGACTGGTTGGCTTGAATCATTTATAAAAAGTGGGTCTGAAGGGTCTTTAATTGTTGAATTTCTGAATTTAAGGTAGGATTGGAGGGTTTGGTAAGGTTGGATGGGTGAATAAAGGTTGAAAATATATATGAAATCGCCTTTTTTGGACTGGTCTGTATTGCTCTGTTTGATAAAGTAGGAGATAGTTTCGTCATCTACTAAGGATAAATCTGAAATGGTGGGATGAATTCTTTGGTTAAAATTGGAGGTAATAGCAAGTTCAGAGCATCTGAGAAACCCGAAAAATGCCAAAATGAACATTGTGTCCAGTGTGCGAGCTGTGTTAATAGAATGGTAGCCTAGACGGAGGGTACGGATGCATTTGGCGAGTAGATCCAGCGTTAGGGGTTGTCTGGCATCTGGGCGGGTAGGATGGGTCTTTTGGATGCCTTTAATAAGCAGTGATGTCTGTAATTTTCGGCTCACCCTCTCCTGCTTTAACAAACTCAGTTTATGGAAATATTGGATTCCACTTAAATAGCCTTTAATTGAACCAACTTGGAGGTTTTTTGCTATGTTGAGGTAGGAGACAAACGATGTAATTGTGAGCAGAGAGAAATCCGGGAAGGGTAGGTCAAAAATTAAATGAAAGGTTTTAAAACATCTCCAAGCTGTTAAATATGATTGGAGAGTTCTGGGGGGAAAGGCTTGGAAAATAGAATCAAGAGAGGCGTCGAGCAGTGGTCTTAAGGAGTGGTTTATGGAAAGATCAATTCTGAATAGGGAGGTACTGGCGTTGGGTTGGGGTCTGCTTCTGGAGCCAGCTGTCTGAATTTCTGATAGGATCTGCGCTCGGATGTTGCTGGCGACAGGGGGCGGTTCCAAAGCGATGGCGTTTGGAGGTATGGGCATCGGAGTTGCTGTGAACAGAGAAAATGGTGATTTTGCCTGAGGAAGCATGTTTTGGGGGAGACAATCCGGGGCCGACGTGGAAAACGGAGGTGGTCTTGCGTTTGCAATGGCCCCTGGAGCTTGGAAAGCAACTGGGCAGGAGAGAGAAAGCTGAGGTGGAAAATAAGGCGACTGGGCCTGCGCCGCTAGCGGAGGCATCCTCACGCTAGGGTCTGCTGTAGGCCACGGCTGGGAAAAAGGGTTAGCGGTACCCAGAGGGTAAGGACAAGGGAGAGTTGACTGAGCCCGCGATTCTGGCGTAGGCAACCTCACTTCAGGGGCCGCGGGCCACGAAAGATGGAGAGAATTTGGAATAGTAACAGCAGGTTGCGTTTGCCCCGCTAGCGGAGGCAACCTCACGCTAGAGGGAAGACGGTTGCTGTTGGTGACCGGTAATGAGTGATGCTGAGCCGAAGGCGGAGAGGGTAGCGATCTACCTTCCTATCCCCTACCTGAAGATCGATGGTGGTCCAGTCTCGCTGTGGAGGAATACCGGATTTGAGAGGTACGTGGTGTTTTACCTTTGGTTTTGTTTGTTGCTTTATTGGAGACCTTAGAGGGAGATGAGGGTTTAGAGGGGGCGCCTGCTGACTGTAGTTTAGAGAATAGTTGGTATAATTCGGCTTTATTCATCCGTCTGGTGTAGTGGACGTCCGCGTTGGTCAAAGCTTGTCTTAGACCTAACACTGTCCATTTCCCGATTGCAGGAATGGTTGGCTGGGCCAGTGAGTAGGAGGATAATGAGGATGAGGATAAGAAGAAGGTGTGCGTCTCGTTGGTGGAGGTGAGCGCTGTCTTTGTCGTTCTGGCGTATGGGTAGCGGCACAGATTGGCTGGCGACCACGCCCTGAAGCTGGAGACTCGGTGATGGCACCTGGTGGTGTAATGGCGCTCTTTGGAGTGACTGAATTAGGCAGAGTCCTGAGAGAAGAGAGATTCGTCATCTGACGGGCAGAGTTCAATCTCCGACATGGCAGCTGTTTAGGCAAACCTATTCTGAAGACTGTAGAACATCCTTAGGTGAGTTTGACTGTGCTTATATATGGTTTGCCTTCGTGCTGATTGGGTAGATATGTTGATTACTGATTGTAGACAGCTGGTGATAGTAGAGTATTTGTTGATTATTGATTGTAGACAGCTGATGATACTAGAGAATTTGTGATTACTGATTGTAGACAGCAGGTGGCACTAGAGTAGCTTATTTGACGTGTTCCTCCCGAACTAGTTAATAAAACATCATAAAGTTTAAACAAATTTGGAAAAAAGTTTTTTATAAAAATCCTACCTACAATACCTTTAAAGGGATAGTTCACCTAAACATTTTGTCATCATTTATTCACCCTCAACATTTTTTATTTCTTCTGCTGAACACAGAAGAAGATATTTTGAAGAATGTGTGTAAGCAAACAGTTGTCCATTGACGTCCATAATATCTTTTTTTTTAAGTCAATGCCTTTAGTTACAAATACATTCATCAAATATCTTCTTCTGTGTAATAATTTGTATCACAAAGCATTTAGACGAGGTATATTCAAAATTTTGACTGGTACTGTATATTCTTTAAAAATATATATTTACAAATTTGACAGTAAAACAATAAATGTAGACAAATAAAGTTCAAGTATATTTACAAGTCAATAAACAATATGAATGCTATTGAAACAATATATTAGCAATAAAAAATGTTTTGCTCATCCTTCCTTTCTTTGGTCAATATTAGGATAAATTAATGTAATTCTTCACACCCAGAGTCCTCCAGGGTTTATCCCTCAATCACATTTTTTCTCTATTCTTTTCCTCTGAGTCTGTGTTAGCATATCATCTATTCGAGTCTCAGTTTCAGTGACAGAACTAAGGGATCTACAGAAGTCCACAAATTTGTGGTTACAGTAACATCACCTATCGCTCAAAGTGTGGTTGAATGTAAGCAGATTGGCAGATGCGATGAAAGGAGTGAGAGCCTGTGAAGTGGTGTGTTGTGGGCAGCATGTGGTGTTGCTCTCTCAGATGGTTTTCTTAAATGAACTCGAACATGATTTCGAGCGTGTGTTAGAGTCTGTGTGCGCCTGCCCGTTTAGTCCATCCAGTTACAACTTGTGTCCATGTGTGTCTGCCTAACCTGAGTTGATGTTGACTTAGTTTTCTCAACTTGGTGTGCACGTTATGTTTGTGCGTCTCGGTTGAGAAATGTGTGTGTTTGTTACTCTTTGGCTCATTTTGAATGGCTGTTGACATGTTTGTGTGGGTTCGTTGGTGTGTGAGTCAAGCAGCCAGTCTTGTCACTCAGCCTGGAAGTAGACTTGACATGCCTAGTGTGTGTGCAAAAGGAGTTCACGATGTCAGCAAAATAATGTCGTGGAAATGTTGGTGTGGGTTGGCTTGTGTGCATGTAGGGCCCTATGAAATATGTTTTATTTTTTACGAAATTCTGTTTTATTTTTATTTTTTTCCTTTTGTTTTAATGGCTAAAATAAATGTTAGTGTCAAAAACAATCTAAATAAATTAACTACAATTTAACAATTTATTAACAGTTTCATTATTATATCTGCATTTTCCACATCGTTGAAATCATAGGGTCCATGTCTGTCTTAGAAAACCAACACGATGCATGTGTGAGCCTGTGAATCCATCTATGTGTGTCTAACACGTCTGAATAAATGCTGTGCTACTCTGATTGCGTTCACCCTTGCGTGCCGTGTGCCCTTTGTGTTCGGTCCCTGATGGGGGCCCATGTGCGTGACAGATTTGGTGTTCAGGTGCAGTCCATCCAGTCTCCCCACCCCACAAAGAGGTTAAGTACTTCAGCATGTTACTTTAGGGACCTGCTACTGACAGACTGGTGCCCAGTTGGGCTCCAAAAGACGCCACGGTTGACTAGCTAGAGGCAAAGACCCTATTTTGAACAGATGCCATTCACTGCATAATAATTTATTTTACAAACAAAGATGGCCATTGGCTTCCTCCATTTATTTGGCGTTTTCAATGATAAAAACAACTTGAAATCACAATGATTCATGTTCTTGGTAAAAAAACACACGCATGTTTCCTCCCTGGAAATACAAATGTATTCAGAGAAAAATAATGAATCACGGCTGTCTCCTCAGTTTTAATTTACTTTAATTTACATATCTAATTAAGAGTGTTTGTTTTTTTATTTATGCCAGACGCTTCTAGTTAATCAAAACAGTGCAATCACATATTGGCAAAAGGATATTGTGCCTTTCCAAATCATTATATTTGAGGGGCGCCTGTTCTTAAGGGCTCTAAACGGTGTACGTACAATGAGATTCTGTTTTAATATGTAAAGCTTATGGAATGGCATAGCAGAGCATAAGTTTAAATCATGATCAGATCTGTCATTCATTCTATCTATTATTTTATTGTCTGTCCGTCTGTCTGTCTGTCTGTCTGTCTGTCTCTCTCTGTTTTTACTGTGTGTTATTACTATTAAGCATCATTATAACAAATTAATATTTTCAGTTTATTCATATTTTTGAATTGTATTATTCATTCAAATGGTAAAAAATTGGCATTTAACAAAATTAAATTGTAATGCCATGTAATTTAACTAAAAATTAAATGTAACTAATAAAACTAAAAGTATTAAAAAAATATTACCCAAAAGCTTTATAATTGAAATACCTGCATTTAAAAAAAAAACATATAAAAGGTGTATCTAATTTCAATTGATTGAATCTCCTGCTTTTCCCTATTGGTTACATTTGAGCAAGACATCTAGAACAGTTAAATCAGGGGCCCTATTTTGACGCTCTAAGCACATGGTCTAAAGCGCTCGGTGCAAGTGCACTTAGGACGTGTCCAAATATACTTTTGCTAGATTAACGACGGGAAAAATGGTCGGCGCGACTGGTGCATAACCAGAGTTTCTCCTTTTGCATTTAAAAAAAAATCCTGTCCACACATGCATGGTTTAAAAAAAACGTCTACATGAAAACGCAAAAACACGCTATCAAGCGCTGTCAAGAGTGGATAATGGCGCACAATCTGACGTCAAACTCAGCGGATAACGGCGCACACTCTGACGTCGTAAGGCAAAACCCCGGTTTCACTGTCTACACGACAACACTGTAACCGGCGTTTCTGAGAATCCTCACCCTGGCAGGGGTTTTCAAAAATGTTCGGTTTCAGTGACCTGATACTGCGTTTCCGTGTGGACGAACGGCCGAACCGTGTAAAAAAAGTAATGGTTATAAAAAATACCTGTGTCCTTGTGGACAAGGCCTAAGTGTCTTATTTATTTATTTTTTCTAGAAAATTATGACAACTGTCTTGCTTATAGCTGTTGACTACAGTTACATCAATAATTTAAGAGTGTTTAAGAATGGCCAAGTCAGATAAAATGGACACTTCTTTGCTCTCTCTTCTTTATTTATTCTTTCTTTTCTCTTTTTTTTTTTTTAAAGAAAAAACAGTGACTAGTGGGAGGCTATGGGGTGTGTTGATGTCCCGCTGCGTGGAAGTTGTCTTCGTGCATGTTTGGTATTCCTATCACAAACTCTCTCCTTGTTGTGTGAAGCCAAGGTTAACGCTTCTATACCATTATGGATGTTCCGCTGTATGTGGCCAATGCCTCGTACACCTGTAACGATGCAGTCTGCACACTTTTAGTTTTAACCTTAAACAGCACTGGAAACACAATACAAGACTGCCATTAATTATTCATGTGACTTACAGTATAAATGAATAATGCAGCTCCATTGGAAGAAAAATAACTGCAATGGGGGAAAAGAAGTGATGAAATTGATAATATTTAAAATGTGTCTTTCTTTCTAAAGGTTTTGTGCAGATTGTAATTTTTAATTAATAAATTGAGAGCTCCATATTGACCCCAAAAGCTAAAGCATCTACTTACTGGGCCAGTGTTTTTTTATTGTTTAAAAAAATAATAATTATTATAACTTTCACATGTAAAAACACCCTCTTTTGCTCTTGAAAATCTGTTTGTGCCATTCGCTTTCTCTTTTGTTGGTCTCTGGATTGTGTGCGGGGAAATGACGTATCTTTGTTTCTCAGTGAGGGAGATAAGGGGTGCTCTTGAGAATTTCCCTACCGTTCATTTACATGAATTTCAAATGTTCTGCTCCTCACATGCTGTTTGAAGAGGAAGTTGCAAAATTGTCTCCCAAATGACCTTGTTAGAGAGAAGTGGTGATAGTGAAGGTTTGCAGAAAGTGTAGGGAGAGAGAGAGAGAGAGAGAGAGGAGGTGAGAGAGAGAATGAGAGAGAGAGAGAGAGAGAGAGAGAGAGAGAGAGGAGAGAGAGAGAGAGAGAGAGAGAGAGAGAGAGAGAGAGAGGAGAGAGGAGAGAGAGAGGAGAGAGAGAGAGAGAGAGGTTTTGGCAAAGAGAGTAAAGAGGCCTGGGTTTCCTAGTAATGTTGCAAATCACGCTATTAAGATCATCTTAAATAACGTCATGCAGTATTTTATGATGGAGTAACATCTTTTTCCCAAACCAGCATGTAGACTGCTTATTATTAAGTGACTTAAGTTAATCATTACAAGCTTTTAGGTGCAAAGAAGCTGAAATATATCTTTAACTTTTGCAAGAGCACAAAAATAGTTTGTCTGTCTATAAATGATAAAATACACTACTGTTCCAAAGTTTTGGGTTTTTTAATTATCAGCAAAATGTGTTAAATTGAGCAAAGGTAATCAGTAATAGATGTATAATGTCATAAAAGATTTGTATTTGAATATGCTGTTCTTTTGAAACATATATATAAAAAAGGGTTTCCACAAAAAAAAAAAAACTGAGCATCACGATTGTTCCCTTATCGAAAAGGGAACTTCGAGATGCGTCGAAACGCTGCGGGAACGCCTTCTGCGTGATTGCGTCTGAAGCATCTATGCCAACTAGTCCAATGGAAAAAGGGAATGAGCGTCACGGGCGGGTGACGTCATGACCAGGAAAGGATAAGAGCACTTCCGCTGCTCGCCGGCATTCATGCTTCTGTGCCTCAGCAAGCGATCTGTGTCTAAACTGTCCTCGTCTATTTATTGTTGTCTGTCAATATTGTTGGTATCGATGGCGAAACAAATGTACAAACAGTGTGTTCCTCCCTGCCCGCGTTTATTTAAACGGGTGGGGACACACACAGCTTTGTGCAATTTGTTTGAGAGTAAGAGCATGCTGAGTGCTAACATTGTGAAAGTGAAACTACCAGATTAGCATGCTCTGCTCTCGCCTGTCACTCTGTATGATAGTGGCAGGCTCGCGATTCTCACGGGATACAGGACCCGCGTTTGCCGAGGCGGCGCGGAGAATGCATTCCTGGGGATCGCAAGAGGATCTTTTGGAGGGGTGGGAGAACGGTCCGAGGGCCTTTTCTTCTTCCTTGCCCGGAAGATCCAGCTCTATCTCCCCGGTGTTGGAAGCACGCTCTGCGGTTTCTTCCGCTCGGGGAGAGAGAGCCCTTTTTCCGTCATATTCTTCCTCCGAGGAGGTTTGTGTTGAGAATATTGAAAGTGAAAGCAAGCACACACACTGTTAAATTAGATTCGCCATCTATTTTTCCAGTATATGATGAACTGGTGGAGGTTTTGTCCCGTGCTGTTAGTAAATTAAATATTTAATGGCCAGCTGAGAAAAAGGAACGCTCGTCCTAAGAAACTTGACGAGCGTTTTCTTATTTCTATCACATTATCTCCACCACGAGGCTTCCATTTTTTCCCTGATTTACACACTGAATATTTAAATTATGGAATAAACCGTATTTATCACTACTTTCAGCCCTCGTGTTAAATGTTTATTCAAGATTAGAGGGTTGAAAGATTACGGTTATGATATGATGCCCCAGGCTGAACAGAAATAAAAATAGGAAAATGCTATTTTTTCACCTGGTCCAGTATCATCATTTAAGTCTCTGCTTTGCTCATAAGTCTATACTAAAGAATCTCGCGTTTGCCGAGGCAGCGTGTAGGTTTAATGTTGTAATCAGAATCTAGCTCGGATCTCGCGTTTGCCGAGGCACCGCTTAGATTTCGAGTGTATTTTGCAAAAATAAGATTCTGTGGCTGGGATCTCGCGTTTGCCGAGGCAGCGCGTAGGTTTAAGCAGTACTACTTTGGTTTTATGGGTAAAGCTTATACGGCAGCAGGTCAGCTGGAGAATGTTTATAGAAATCTATATTATAATGCTCCAGGCTTATCAGGCCGATCTGCTGGGGTTCTGGATATAGCGAAATTTGAGCCTTCGGGTCTCTTCGGCGACGCATTCCATGCGGTCGTTGTTAGGTGATAAAAGATATATATATAAAAAAAATATATATATAATAAGGTTTCTCCCTCGCTGTGTCCAGCCCCCCTGGGGCTGCTGGGCGTGAGCAGCCCCAGCCGTCGAGTTCATCATATTATGTGCACAGTAAGAGAGTGCTGCGTCTCGTGTTCCTCCATGTAGATACTGGAGACAGACGCAACCCTCTCAACCGAAGTCGCCTAAGCCTAAGCCGGATCTGAGGACCGTTCTTCAGGCGAAGAAAGCTTCGGTTCAAAAAAAAAAAAAAAGGGTCCTGATGCTTAGGCATCAGGCCTGTGAGGACAGCCCCGACCGGAGTGGAGCGGTGTTCACCTCATTATACGGTGCCCGTTCCACTTCGGGGTCCTCACGAGACCCTCCTGCCAACCCTGCCACCTCTGGTGCTTCAGGGCGCAGTGGTCTCCAGCGAGTCGCTGGTGCTATGCTGCGGCACAGCATCGGTTTCGCGCCCTCTGAGGGGGGTTTTAGAGCAGTCAGGTCAGGTAGTTCCTGCCGGTATGTTTCAGGCTCCAGATTTGGCTCTCTCAGTAACACCAGAGACCAGCCTTGAGAGGCTGGTTCCCTTAGTAAATTTTCTGGCAGCGTGGAAGCTTCTGCCGAATATTTCTCATTGGGTCCTGCAGATTGTAGAGAAAGGATACAGAATCCAGTTTGGCTCTCGTCCTCCTCGTTACAGCGGGGTGCTACCCTCAGTGGTGCATCCCGAGCAGGCTCTGGTAATGGAGCAAGAAGTAAGGGCCCTGTTAGCAAAGAGGCTATAGAACAGGTGTACTCACCCGACCGAGAGTCGGGTTTTTACAGCCGTTATTTCATTGTTCCAAAAAAGGATGGAGGGTTGCATCCCATTTTAGATCTTCGCCTGTTGAATCGGTCAGTTCAGAAACTCAAGTTCAAGATGCTGACCCTCAAGCAGATCGTGACCCAAATCAGATCCGAGGACTGGTTTGTCACGATAGATCTAAAGGATGCATACTTCCATATCTCCATCCTCCCTCAGCACAGGAAGTTCCTAGGGTTTTCTTTCGGGGGCAAAGAATACCAATATCGGGTTCTTCCTTTCGGTCTAGCTTTATCACCCCGCACGTTCACGAAATGCGTGGATACAGCTCTAGCCCCCTTGGGCTTCAGGGCGTACGTATTCTGAACTACATCGGTGACTGGCTGATTCTGCGGAATCGGAGCAGTTGGCGGTTCGGCACCGAGGTGTCGTTCTCGCTCTTATGCAGATGTTGGGGTTGATGCTCAATACCAAGAAGAGTGTGCTTTCTCCAGTATTGAGAACCACTTTCCTTGGTGTGGTACGGGATTCAGTGACGATGAGGGCCAGCCTATCGCCCGTTCGTGTAGCTGTTATCCTGGCAGCCACCAAAGAGCTAAAGCTAGGTCAGTCACGCACTGTAAAACAGTTCGAGAAACTGTTGGGTCTACTGGCAGCAGCGTCCAACGTATACCTTTTGGCCTGCTGTACATGAGGCCTTTACAGTGGTGGCTCAGGACCAGAGGGTTCTCCCCGAGGGGAAACCCTTTCCGTATGATCAAGGTTACGCGGCGATGCCTTCGTGCCTTAGAGATATGGAGGAAACTCTGGTTCTTAACCCAGGGCCCGGTGTTGGGAGCTCTTTGCCATCGAGCTACTATCTCGACAGATGCTTCCCTCACCGGCTGGGGAGCGGTAATGGAAGGCCGCTCGGTTCAGGGTCTGTGGAAAAGCCATCATCTTTTGTGGCACATCAATTGCCTGGAGATGATGGCTGTCTTCAATGCGTTGAGACATTTCCTTCCGGACCTAAGAGGCCATCATGTGCTCGTTCGAACAGACAACACATCTGTGGTCTCTTATCTGAACCGCCAGGGGGGTCTAGGTCGCGTCCGCTTTGCAAACTGGCGCACCGGATCCTCCTGTGGTCCCTGGGGAAGGTACTCTCCCTGAGGGCAGTGTATATTCCTGGGGACCAGAATATAGGAGCAGACATCCTGTCGAGGCAGGAGCTGAGGCCAGGGGATTGGAGACTCCACCCCGAGGCGGTGGAGAAAATCTGGGAGGCATATGGCAGAGCAGAGGTGGACCTGTTCACGTCTCACAACACGACGCACTGTCCCCTCTGGTATTCACTTACTCACCCGGCCCCCCTGGGGCTGGATGCCATGGTGCAGACGTGGCCGAGGCTACGTCTGTACGCCTTTCCCCCTGTTGCTCTGCTCCCAGGAGTTCTGGAGCGGGTCCGTCAGTGTGGGATAAGCCTACTGCTAGTAGCACCACGCTGGCCAAGTCGGATCTGGTTTGCGGACCTGATCCTTCTGTTAGACGGGCCTCCATTGGAGATCCCTTTGAGGAGGGACCTTCTGTCTCAGGCCGGGGGCACAATATTTCACCCTCGGCCAGAGATATGGAATCTTTGGGTTTGGCCTCTGAGGGGGCCCAACTTGTAGATAGTGGTCTTTCAGCTGAGGCTGTTGAGACCATCCTAAGCTCCAGAGCTCCAGCTACGAGGAAACTCTATGCGCTTAAATGGAGAGTTTTCTCCTTATGGTGTCACCGACATCAGTGGGATCCGGTTAATTGTTCTGTCAACACAGTAATCGAGTTCCTGCAGGAGCGCTTTGTGTCAGGTCTATGTCCTTCCACACTAAAAGTTTACGTGGCAGCCATTGCGGCTTATCATACCATGGTGGGAGGTTTATCTTTGGGTCGAGACCCCTGATTACACGTTTCCTTCGTGGCACTTTGAGGCTGAGGCCTGCAACTCGCACTAAGGTGCCAGCTTGGGATTTGACTGTAGTTCTAGAGGGCCTGTCTAGGGCTCCATTCGAGCCCTTAGATTCGGTCTCAGAGAAGTTCCTTACTCTTAAGACCATCTTTCTCCTAGCTATTTCGTCCCTCAAGAGAGTTGGTGACCTTCAGGCTCTTTCGGTCTCCCCCACCTGCCTTGAATTTGCACCGGGGATGGTCAAGGCGTTCCTTTATCCAAAACAGGGATACGTCCCTAAGGTGCCGACCTTGACTCCGAGGCCTATTGTGCTGCAGGCTTTCTGTCCTCCTCCGTTTGCAACTGCGGACCAGGAAAGACTGCACTTGTTGTGTCCAGTGCGAGCATTGGACACATATGTACATCGGACATCCTCAATCAGGAAGTCCGATCAACTATTTATTTGCTTTGGATCACCTAAAAAAAGGTCTTCCTGCTTCAAAACAGACAGTCAGTAAGTGGATAGTCGAGGCTATTTCACTTGCTTATGAGTACTCGGGCCAGCCTTGTCCTTTGGCGGTCCGAGCTCATTCCACCAGGAGTATGGCGGCTTCTAAAGCCTTGTTGCATGGGGTTTCTCTCCAAGATGTTTGTGATGCGGCGGGCTGGTCCTCTCCGCTCACATTCGTGAGATTTTACAGTTTGGACCTGGATGCTGCCCCAGGTTCTCAGGTGCTTAGTGCTTAGCTGAACAGTCTGACACTCAGGTACTTGAATTATGGCGCATTGGGTATTCTCGTTCCCGCAGCGTTTCGACGCATCTCGAAGTTCCCTTTTCGATAAGGGAACGTCTCAGGTTACTATTGTAACCATAGTTCCTGAGAACAGGGAACGAGACGATGCGTCCCCCTGCCATACTTCTGGCGTCCCTGCGATCGGCTTGCTTCGGCACTGTCGAAGCATGAATGCCGGCGAGCAGCGGAAGTGCTCTTATCCTTTCCTGGTCATGACGTCACCCGCCCGTGACGCTCATTCCCTTTTTCCATTGGACTAGTTGGCATAGATGCTTCAGACGCAATCACGCAGAAGGCGTTCCCGCAGCGTTTCGACGCATCGTCTCGTTCCCTGTTCTCAGGGAACTATGGTTACAATAGTAACCTGAGACGTTTTCAACATTGATAATAAGTATCGTAAAAAGAGCATGTGGATAAGTATGAATAATTACATGATGAAATTCATAAATATTACACAATTTTAACATACTTAGGGATTGAAACAATACACTTGTTTGTTCACAGTATGAACTAACACTATCTCACGACCAATTCATACGAGTGATTAAAAGGTGGCTAATTCGTACGACCTCACTCGTATGAATTCATACGATTTGTCAAAACCCACATGATGCATAGGTTTATGGTGCAGGGTCAGGGGTAGGTCTTTATTTGGCAACTCGCAAAATATTTAGGAATTAGCAAAAATCGTACAAATTCGAGTACGAGTGAGGTCATATAAATTCGTACGAATTGGCCACCTCGTAAAATTCATACGAATTGCCGTGAGATCGGGTTGAACATTCTTGTATTCTTAAATTTATGTTCAAGATCTGAGTTTAATTATCCGTTGTCGCTTTCAGTATGGCTATGAATGTAACGCAAAATCATATTCAAAATCTCATTAAATTATTTTCACTTTAAATCATTACCTGAGATAATCAGTGTCATCTTTGTGTTGTTGCTCCAGCCACGGCGTCTCAGAAAGAGAAACTGTTTCTAAAATGAATTCTAAAAATCCCTTGTCGGGTAACGGGATCCCAGCTGGTTAGGACCAAACTCTGATTAACATGGAGAAGATACCTTTTATTGTGTATCATGATGTCATGTGGCATTGTTAGAACTTTGTGACTTCTTCTAAAAAGTAAAAAAAAAAAGGTTGCCGCCATTACATTTCGACTGGATGCTATCCTGTCAGATCAAAGTCAAATATGCAGGCAAAATGCATAAGCTCTTCTTTTAATAAGCTTCACCATATGAAAAGTCCCCAGCCACCCATTAGAATACAGACAAGAGCCGTAACATATAGGCTGACATACTCTGTCGATTTGATTTCCATCAAGGACACATGGGCTTTTAGAGAAAGCGACTGCATTTACTCTGGGTTGTGGGCGTGCTTCTGGGGAGAGAGACGAGACGTATGGAAATAGAGGGAAGCATTTAATGGCTTAAAGGATGCTGGTGAGGAAACATTACGAGAACAGTTTTTGGACTAACTGGTGTGTGTGTGTGTGTGTGTGTGTGTGTGTGTGTGTGTGTGTGTGTGTGTGTGTGTGTGTGTGTGTGTGTGTGTGTGTGTGTGTGTGTGTGTGTGTGTGTGTGTGTGTGTGTGTGTGTGTGTGTGTGTGTATGTGTGGACATGTTTTTCTATCCTGGTGGGGACTTAAACCTGAATGCACACAGACTCATGGGGACTCGAGTCACTGTGGGGACCTAAATAGAGGTCCCCATGGGCACAAGAGCTTATAAATCATACAAAATGAGTTTTTTTAAAAATGTAAAAATGCAGAAAGGTTTCTGTGATGGGTAGGTTTAGGGGTAGGGTTAGTGTAAGGGGACAGAATATACAGTTTGTACAGTATAAAAACCATTATGTCTATGGAGAGTCCTCATAAAGATAGCGCACCAGACATGTGTGTGTGTGTGTGTGTGTGTGTGTGTGTGTGAGTGTGTGTGTGTGTGTGTGATATGCTGATGTATGGGCGAGTGTGTTTGCCAGAATAGCGCACTGTTGTCTGGGAGGATTCATTCGATTCAATGATTATCTTATGAGACGGTTTCCTTTCTCTGGAGTAAAAGGGTACCATTCCGCCTTTTCTGTGTCTCTTGGGATTTCACTGCTCTGACAGTCAATATAATGCAATTTGCTAAGTGTATTAGATGTGTGCATTTAATTTTCCTCACCCTTTATAAGGCTATTTAGCCATCTTCCCCTTTTAAAACATCTTTTATTTATATCTACAATATCTAAATGGCTCCTCTGAGAGTCTGGTCGTACCCCAGACCCTCAACAAACACACATGCACAGATACAGTCCCATAAATCCAGGATACATATTGGGCTGGTTGGGGTCCAGAGGCATAGAGGATCCATTTAGATATTGCAGATATAAATAAAATATGTTTTAAAAGGTTTTTTTATTTTTTATTTAACGGGCTGTCGTGATACAGTAGTTGTTCTCAGTAAATTCATCAAATGATGTTTGCCCTAAGAGTTTATTACTGCAAATATATCTTAATTTTGTGTGTAACACAATGACAACATACAGTAAACCATAACAGGATTTGTGTTGTTTATGGATTTGGACAATTTGCATTGGAAGTGCACTAGTTAACATGGGGTGTAAAAGAAAAGTTGTGATTTAACATAAAGAAGTGTTATCTACTTAAAGTGCCCCTACTATGCTTTTTCAGATATTATTTTTCATGTATTGTGTATAGCTGTATGTTAATCTAAAAGGTCTGCAAAATTTCAAAGATCAATGTGCAAGATGAATGGAGTTATTGTCTCCCAAAAGAAAGACCGATTCTGAATCATCTGAAACAAGTTGTCAGTAATTCCAGTCTTTCTTCCTGAGCCTACATATTAGGTTTGTAACAAATCTGCATAATGGCAGCCAATGGTCTTCATTGGCTTCTTGCAAACAACGTCTACATTGACCCGCCCCTCAAACACTGTATTTGTAGCCGAGGCCTGGAAGAGCTTGGTTTGTGTTGTCAGCATTTTGCACTGCATACACTTCCAAAGGATGAGTATGGGGGTAATTTGATGCCAATATTATTGAAAATGGACAGACTAAAAGTCACAAATAGATATTTCAACTTGTAAACACAAAACACAATCTACAAATAGATTAATAATCCGCAAACAAAGTCCTCACGATCCGCAAATGTAAAACAAGATCTACAAATAGATACAAAGTCCTCAAACAAACTGTTTGTGATCCACAAATTTAAATCATGATCTACAAAAAGATTAAAAATCCACAAATAAACACATCCCGATTCACAAACTGAAATCAGTGACTTGTACTTGAAAACCAGGATTTGAATGAATGTAAAGTGACTTGTTTGCAGGTGCAGATCATGTTCTGTTTGTAGATTGTGTCACATTTGTTTTCAGAATTCTGACACTATTGTTTCACTGTTGTGACAAAATAATGCCATAATCATTGAAAATGAAGAGACTATGGGTCATAATGCATATTAAAATTTGTAAACACAAAACAAGATCTACAAATAAATGTAAAATCTACAAACAGACTCCTCATGATCCGCAAATGTAAATCAAAATCTACAAATAGATAAAAAATCCACAAACAGACTCTTCATGACATACAAATATAAAATATGATCTACAAATAGATTTAAAATCTGCAAACAAACCCTTTAGGATTCACAAATACAAACCAGTGACTTGTATTTGACAACCAGAATTTTAATGAATGCAAAGTGATTTGTCTGGGCATGAGGTTCATTGTTTATTTGTAGATTGTATTGCATTTGTTTTCAGAATTTTGGCACAAATGTTTCGCTTTTTTTCCATTAAAAATCTACAAATGCCCTCCTCACAATTTGCAAACAAACACAGTCTAACTTGTATTTTCAAACCAGTGTAAAAATAAATTCTTACACATTCTGTGCAAAGCTCAGCATGCAAGTGTTGAATCTGTGTTTGCAGATCACAGGGCATTCACAGATCCCTCTGCACACGTCTACAGATCTTTTTGGCACTATCTTTCCGCAGAGTGTGTGACTACGATCCACACGTGTAGTCAGCCAATCAGGTGTATTGCTTCAATATGATGTCACGCCCCCTCAATGAGCCCTTTTCAAAATAAGAGCTCAGAGCTGAGACACTTACATTTACCGTTGCCGGTGTCACCGCGCTGGGGAAGGACGGACTGACCGACTACGCTCACAAGATGGGTTGTCAGGTAAGCAGTGGCTCGACTAAGTAGCATTTAAAGTGTATGACATTTAAAAAATACTTTTATCGCACCCCAGCATTATTCACTATCGTTAAAACCTGCCCAGAAACCGGCTCACCAACAGCTTGGCGTTAGCCTAATAATCATTTAGCTTTTGCTGGCTATAAATAAACATGTGTATAACGTTACAGCACATGAACAACAGCACATCCAGTTAACGTTAGCACATTTTGTCCCAAATAAAATAGACGTTCTCTGGGGACGTATCGACACTATGGGTCTTGGGGGGCTTACGGGGTTTGGGGGGCTTACAGATTTTGGACTGGAGCTCCGCGGAACAGCGACGGACTTTGGACTGGAGCTCCGCGGCTGAAGCTCCGCGTAACGGCGACGGACTTTGGACTTGAGCTAGGGTGACCAGACGTCCCGTTTTTCCCGGGACAGTCCCGTATTTCAACTCTAATTTTAGTGTCCCGACTTACCTATTATGAAAAAATCATGTTTTGTCCCGTATTCCATCGTTAATATATATATATTTTTATATATTATAGTTTTCGTTGAATACGCGCATGACAGAGAGGGAGAGGGAGAGAGAGAGACCTTGCGTGTGTGTGCTAGAGTACGCATTAATTACACGCGCGCACGACAGAGAGAAGGAGAGCGCGATAAACCTTGCATGTGTGTGCTAGAGTAGCCTACGCATTAATACGCACGGCTTTATCCCCCCGGTGCCACGCCCCTGTTGATCAACACAGAGCTGCTGTTGTCTTGCAGGTTTTGTCTGGTAAACAATCTGCTATGTTTCGGAAAGCTATGTGCTCATGTCTTTTTTTTTTTCTCTTCCCTCTAGTCTGCAGAATCCGGACCGGAGGTGGCCCAATCTGTTTCCAGACCTGCCAAACTGCTGTTTTTTTTTCTTTTCTTTTTTTCCTCTGTGTTGCAGGGTTTTTTTGTGTGTTTTTTTAAAGAACTTAATGGCTTTATCCAGTTTGTCATTTTTTTTTTTTAACTTGGCTTTATCCATGCAACTTGATTTTGTGTTTGGATATAATGGTGACGTTGTCCTATGTCGATTCAGGAATCTCAAACCTTTCTGGTGCAATCTAGTCCATATTTGAGGGCTTTTGCCATAGTGGATTTTGATCAGGTTTAATTTGTAAACTGAAGACATATATAATTTCCCTCTGTAGTATTTTCATTAACAGAATAAAGGTTTTACAAATCTGAAAGTGGGTTTCAGATAGCGTTAAGGTGTGTCAAAATTTTACTTAAGTAAAAATGGTGTTAGTAGTCCTACCATTTACTTAAATGACCAGGACACATTGGATAGAGGAGCCTGTGGTTATACAAGACTTTCCAGGAAAAATAAATAATTACTTTATCAAAGTTGTACATTACAGTAAAATGCAAGGTACACTTTAACATCAATATTCACACAAAAATATCAGATATAATAATGAAACTGACAGGAACATTTTACTCCATTATACACTACTTTATACACAGTTGACCATGTGCAATACGTAAACAACTGCAAAGAAAAAAAAAGCGAGTAGGAGATGCCACAGTCCACTTCTAAATCATGTTACCTCAGTCATATCATGATAAAGGAAATTAATATTTGCTGTATGCTGCTCTCACAGATTTAACTGTTGTCAAAACCTGGCTCAACAGGAGACAAAAGAGGAAAACCCACACAGGTCTGAAAATATTAGATATTTTAATTAGTAAATTACAGAAAATATACAATTGTATGTGTCTGTCAGATCATTAGCAGAGGTCTTCACTCCTGCTCCTGGAGAGCCACTGTCCTGCAAAGTTTAGTTCCAACCCTAATCAAACACACCTGAATCAGCTCATCAAGCACTTCAGAATCGCTTGAGTATTCAAAGGCAGGTGTGCTGAAGCAGGTTGGAACTAAACTCTGCAGGACAGTGGCTCTCCAGGAGCAGGAGTGAAGACCTCTGAACGAATGAGTGGAGTGTATAGGCTTATTCGCACGGGAGAAAAAGTATTACCTGGTGACCTCTAGTAATTTGTAATAATTGCGGAGTTTGTCTGAGATCTTAATCCCGTGCGAATCGGCCATGTCTGTAATTTGTAAAGTAAAAATTCCCCCGCAAATTACCTACTATATTTCGCCGAACACCGAGGTCCTGTGATAATATTAGTCCCGTGCGAATCGGCATCTCTGGTCGGATCATATATAATTTTTTCAAGGTTTTTGTTTCATGTGCGCCTTTTTATCCATCTTTCGCGAATAATGGAGGCTGGTTTGGAGTGTTTTGATAGTAGGCTATTTTGGGTTCTGAGTCATATCGCTTTACACAACTATACAATTTGCAGAAAATGAAAGCTGAAGATCATCAGAAAAGCAAAACAAAAAGAATGATTAGATGGAGATGAATGAGATGTATAACAGCATGCTGTAAGGAACTTTATTCTGTTTATGTCATAATATATCATACAGCCAGTGGTGGAATGTAACGAAGTAAAAATACTTTGTTACTTAAGTAGCCTACATTTTTCACATCTGTACTTTACTTAAGTAGAATCAATAGTGCATACTTTTTACTTTTATTTTGTTATTTTTTGCAGCAATTTATTATACTTTCTACTCCACTACATTTCTACAATGTTTCGTTAAATTTTTGTTACATTTTCTGATCAGATTTTCCCCCTGCCAAAACAAGGATTGAAAAAAATCTCCATGTTTTCGGTGCTGACCCGAAACATGTAGGCTAGGCCTAACTCTGGCGCTGCCAATAAAGCACCGAAAAGCTGTCACAGAACCGGCAAAAGTAGGCTAATGATTATGAATATGTAAAATATAACAAGGAGACATTTTAATTGTTTATTAATAAACAAGTGTTTCCTGCTGTGTCAGTGTCAGCAGCAAAGATGAAGTTGACGATGCTGACGCGCGATCTTTGCAGTGAACTCGCCAGAGATAAATGAACATTTCATACGGATTACATGCAGAGAACAATCTGTTTTCTTTCGGTTTGAATTGTTCTGTTTAAAAGTAGACATTTCAGGCTTTCTATACGTCTCAGGTCTGTGAGGCAAGTACAGACCTGAGTTTCGGTTTATTTCTCCAGCACGCGCCTCCGTGACCTGATTATATATTGTCTGCTATATTTACTTGTTATTTATTAAATCAAGCAATTGGTTGATGAAACATTGATTAAAATTAAGATACAATTAATACAAAACGAAATTTACTTTAAAGAAGGGCTTTCTATTTGAGGTCTCTGTTTAAAGCAGTGTTTTAGTGCCGCTTTCAGAGCGCTCACGTAGGCTAATGGAGAACTGACAGTCTGAAACAATTTTTTTTCTTCATAAATGTGAACACAAAAAATAAAATGAATATTTTATGTTCTGTGGAGAGCCAACCCTTCTTCATCCGATGTGTATATTAGTACTTTTGGTGTGTGCAGTGAAATTCACAGAATTACAAAAAAAAATGTTGCCACCTAAAAGTTAAAGATTTTTTTTGTGTTATGTCCGTTATGGATGTATATTTCCCTCCCTCATATTAAATATAAAACGCATGTGTCTGTAGACTGATATATTTTATAATGTCTGGACTTCTTTATTAAGGGAATATGGATATATGTTTCAATTGGTATTAAATGCATTTTCTGAGAATTTATATTTCAAGTTTTTACTGCAAATGTCACATCCATAACGCTGGGATTGCCCAATTTTAACGAATTTATCCTCAACTAGTTTGTGGTGTAGGTCTACCTACGTAGGCCTATTGTATAAGGGGTGAGTCGTCTGCCTTCACACCGTGACACAGGTTCGTGGATCTGAGTGTCGCGATTTTGGTTCATATTGTATATTGTTACAGCCCTAATTAGGCCTAGAATATAGACATTAAGATAATAAATTGTTATGCAAGTACTTTTACTTTTAATACTTAAAGTAGCTACATTTCAAATCAGGTACTTTTTACTTAAGTAGGGTTTTCATTGTGGTACTTTTACTTTTACTAAAGTAAAGATGTCTCTGGTTATTTGTACTTTTACTTAAGTACTGAGATTCAGTACTTCCTCCACCACTGCATAGCAGCTAGACCTATCACGAAAATAAATTTCCAAGCAATAGCCTGACGCCATATCCGGGAGATAAGTCAGTAAATTTGAGTAAAATCACAGGGTTCGGTTATCCCGTGCGAATGCGCCACACGAAATTCAGATGTGGCGAGGTAATTTCTAAAACACACGAGGTCCCCAGACAATACTAATACGAATAGGGCTTATGGTGTAAAACACAAAAGAAACAGAACAGAAAAATCAGTCAGTCAACAGAATTGAAAGGATTAGGACAACAAAGGAGTAGATCACTTAAAAAAAAAAATTGCTGATAATTTACTCACCCCCATGTCATCCAAGATGTCCACATCTTTCTTTCTTCAGTCGAAAAGAAATTAAGGTGTTTGATGAAAACATTCTAGCTAATTCTGTATTACATGAGTCACGAACACGCATCACAGAACAAGGTGAGCATTTGTGCTTATAAAACTTAAACTTTTTTATTTATTTTTGAAATAAGCGACGGTTTCGCTAGATAAGACCCTTATTCATCGTCTGGAGTCGTTTAAAAGCCCTTTGAAGCTGCACTGAAACTGTCATTTGGACCTTGAACCGTTTGGACCCCATTGAAGTCCATGGAGAAAATCCTGGAATGTTTTCATCAAAAACCTTCATTTCTTTTCGACTGAAGAAAGAAAGACGTGGACATCTTGGATGACATGGGGGTGAGTAAATTATCAGCTAAAGTTTTTTTTAAAGTGATCTACTCCTTTGTTGTCCGAATCCTTTCAATTCTGTTGACTGACTGATTTTTCTGTTCTGTTTCTTTTGTGTTTTACACCCATACACTCCACTCATTCATTCATATGATCTGACAGACACATACAATTGTATATTTTCTGTAATTTACTAATTAAAATATCTAATATTTTCAGACCTGTGTGGGTTTTCCTCTTTTGTCTCCTGTTGAGCCAGGTTTTGACAACAGTTAAATCTGTGAGAGCAGCATACAGCAAATATCAATTTCCTTTATCATGATATGACTGAGGTAACATGATTTAGAAGTGGACTGTGGCATCTCCTACTCGCTTTTTTTTCTTTCCAGTTGTTTACGTATTGCACATGGTCAACTGTGTATAAAGTAGTGTATAATGGAGTAAAATGTTCCTGTCAGTTTCATTATTATATCTGATATTTTTGTGTGAATATTGATGTTAAAGTGTACCTTGCATTTTACTGTAATGTACAACTTTGACAAAGTAATTATTTATTTTTCCTGGAAAGTCTTGTATAACCACAGGCTCCTCTATCCAATGTGTCCTGGTCATTTAAGTATAAATGGTAGGCCTACTAACACCATTTTTACTTAAGTAAAATTTTGACACACCTTAACGCTGTCTGAAACCTACTTTCAGATTTGTAAAACCTTTATTCTGTTAATGAAAATACTACAGAGGGAAATTATATATGTCTTCAGTTTACAAATTAAACCTGATCAAAATCCACTATGGCAAAAGCCCTCAAATATGGACTAGATTGCACCAGAAAGGTTTGAGATTCCTGAATCGACATAAGACAACGTCACCATTATATCCAAACACAAAATCAGGTTGCATGGATAAAGCCAAGTTAAAAAAAAAATGACAAACTGGATAAAGCCATTAAGTTCTTTAAAAAAAACACACACAAAAAAACCCTGCAACACAGAGGAAAAAAAGAAAAGAAAAAAAAAAACAGCAGTTTGGCAGGTCTGGAAACAGATTGGGCCACCTCCGGTCCGGATTCTGCAGACTAGAGGGAAGAGAAAAAAAAAAGACATGAGCACATAGCTTTCCGAAACATAGCAGATTGTTTACCAGACAAAACCTGCAAGACAACAGCAGCTCTGTGTTGATCAACAGGGGCGTGGCACCGGGGGGATAAAGCCGTGCGTATTAATGCGTAGGCTACTCTAGCACACACGCAAGGTCTCTCGCGCTCTCCTTCTCTCTGTAGTGCGCGCGTGTAATTAATGCGTACTCTAGCACACACACGCAAGGTCTCTCTCTCTCCCTCTCCCTCTCTGTCATGCGCGTATTCAACGAAAACTATAATATATATATATATAAAAATATATATATATATTAACGATGGAATACGGGACAAAACATGATTTTTTCATAATAAGTCGGGACACTAAAATTAGAGTTGAAATACGGGACTGTCCCGGGAAAAACGGGACGTCTGGTCACCCTAGCTCAAGTCCAAAGTCCGTCGCCGTTACGCGGAGCTTCAGCCGCGGAGCTCCAGTCCAAAGTCCGTCGCCGTTCCGCGGAGCTCCAGTCCAAAATCCGTAAGCCCCCAAACCCCGTAAGCCCCCCAAGACCCATAGTGTCGATACGTCCCCAGAGAACGTCTATTTTATTTGGGACAAAATGTGCTAACGTTAACTGGATGTGCTGTTGTTCATGTGCTGTAACGTTATACACATGTTTATTTATAGCCAGCAAAAGCTAAATGATTATTAGGCTAACGCCAAGCTGTTGGTGAGCCGGTTTCTGGGCAGGTTTTAACGATAGTGAATAATGCTGGGGTGCGATAAAAGTATTTTTTAAATGTCATACACTTTAAATGCTACTTAGTCGAGCCACTGCTTACCTGACAACCCATCTTGTGAGCGTAGTCGGTCAGTCCGTCCTTCCCCAGCGCGGTGACACCGGCAACGGTAAATGTAAGTGTCTCAGCTCTGAGCTCTTATTTTGAAAAGGGCTCATTGAGGGGGCGTGACATCATATTGAAGCAATACACCTGATTGGCTGACTACACGTGTGGATCGTAGTCACACACTCTGCGGAAAGATAGTGCCAAAAAGATCTGTAGACGTGTGCAGAGGGATCTGTGAATGCCCTGTGATCTGCAAACACAGATTCAACACTTGCATGCTGAGCTTTGCACAGAATGTGTAAGAATTTATTTTTACACTGGTTTGAAAATACAAGTTAGACTGTGTTTGTTTGCAAATTGTGAGGAGGGCATTTGTAGATTTTTAATGGAAAAAAAGCGAAACATTTGTGCCAAAATTCTGAAAACAAATGCAATACAATCTACAAATAAACAATGAACCTCATGCCCAGACAAATCACTTTGCATTCATTAAAATTCTGGTTGTCAAATACAAGTCACTGGTTTGTATTTGTGAATCCTAAAGGGTTTGTTTGCAGATTTTAAATCTATTTGTAGATCATATTTTATATTTGTATGTCATGAAGAGTCTGTTTGTGGATTTTTTATCTATTTGTAGATTTTGATTTACATTTGCGGATCATGAGGAGTCTGTTTGTAGATTTTACATTTATTTGTAGATCTTGTTTTGTGTTTACAAATTTTAATATGCATTTTGACCCATAGTCTCTTCATTTTCAATGATTATGGCATTATTTTGTCACAACAGTGAAACAATAGTGTCAGAATTCTGAAAACAAATGTGACACAATCTACAAACAGAACATGATCTGCACCTGCAAACAAGTCACTTTACATTCATTCAAATCCTGGTTTTCAAGTACAAGTCACTGATTTCAGTTTGTGAATCGGGATGTGTTTATTTGTGGATTTTTAATCTTTTTGTAGATCATGATTTAAATTTGTGGATCACAAACAGTTTGTTTGAGGACTTTGTATCTATTTGTAGATCTTGTTTTACATTTGCGGATCGTGAGGACTTTGTTTGCGGATTATTAATCTATTTGTAGATTGTGTTTTGTGTTTACAAGTTGAAATATCTATTTGTGACTTTTAGTCTGTCCATTTTCAATAATATTGGCATCAAATTACCCCCATAGATGAGATCGCAGGCTCACATTGATGAGGTAAAAACGATGCCATAGTTACTGTTCGTATCACTGTGTAAACAAGTGCTGAGGAAGATCCAGAGCTGAAATTCATATATGGTAATGGAAGTTTGGTTTCCAGCACAATCTGTAAGCGGTAAACCAATCACATCAGATTGGACCATCTGACCAATCGAAGCAGAGTAGAACTCTCGGAAAGGCGGGGCTAATCAAGACCCTCAAGAGGTGATTCTGCCTATAGATAACTACAGAGGTAACCTATAGAAGGAGATCTTCAAAACAAAAGTAGGATACTATAAAATAGCATAACATGGACACTAAGATTTTAATGTCAATAATTAAAGTTGTTTTATGAATCTTTGTTGTGTTATTAGAAAATGTTGTAAAAAAAAGTAATTGGTCATCAATGGATTCAGAGCTTTCTGATTGGCATCCTGATTGATTCAAAGCAAAATCTTGTTTTACTGTCAACTGATTCTGTGCAGCTATATTTCTAAATCTCAACAGCAGAGTGAGATATGTATTTCTCTTCCACAGGAGGCCGTTCACCTTCTCAGCACTGTCACTTGATCCCAGCCATCTCTCAACTTGATAAATGGGCCTAATTATTTTGATGAAGTTCAAAGGTGACGCCCCTTGATGTCACAGCAGCGAGGATCAATGATTGACACTGCCACATTCAATATCACTATAGTTCTGTAATTAACGATTTTATAAAAAAAAAATACTGTATTCATATTAGGTTTGTCCACTGGAGCTACATGAACAAAAGCTGATGATTATGTTCTTCAGCATGAAGAGATTCTTGTGCTTCAGTAGAAACATAAATATCTGATTGTCTTTACAAAATAGTTCACATGACAAAATGTAGTAATAGTCGTATAACTTTTTTTTACCTAAACAAAATCTTACATTTTATGTCAGCATTTACAAACATTGTAAGTTTCATTAAGTTTAACTTGATACTAAAATAAAATTCTATCTAAAATAACTAAAAATAAAGTAAAACAATAATATAAAAAATGACAAAGACAACTAAACTACTAAAATAAAAATTGTAATATCTAACAAATTTTATCTAAAATAACTAAAAATAAAATAAAAAATAATATTAAAAATGACAGACAACTAAACGACAAAAACAACTAAGAAAATATAAAACAGAAAATACGAAAGAACTGATTCAAAATATATAAATTCTATAACAGCATCTCAATGGTACTAAAACAACACTGGTTTCAATGCATCTCAAATTTAATATATCTCAAATCCACAAGATGATTTTATACCGCCTGAATATGTTTTCTTAAGAAAAAGCGATTTGACTTTTTTCCCTCTTGACTTTTCACTTAATGACAACAAACAGAACACCAACATGCTTTTTCCCGATGATGAGGATGATGATGATGATGATGATGTTAATGTAAGGTTACAGGGAGAACATTAGTTTGCTTCCATTAGCCTTGCAGGGTTACCTCAATTATCTTGCAACACTCTGGGCACCTGCTGTGGAGAAACCCGAGGACGGGGACCGGGTTTGTGTTGGGGACAGCATTTCCTATGGGAGCAGAGGTCTTACATGCAGCTGGTGGCCCACCCGGCAGACCCCTCGCTGCTTCTGCCCATGACCCCTCCGGCCCTGTCTGACCGACCAACAGTAGAGCAGTAGCATAATGACAATGAATGATGCATACATATTCAAAGATGGTGAAAAAGTGAGGGAGATCAAGAGAAATTGAGGGAGAGAGACCGAGTAGCCCATTAAAAATGAATGCATTCATTTCTGGTTTGATGTGTTCTTATATCAGTAAAGCACTATTTAAGATGTGTCTCCAGTCAAGGCAGACAGTGCCCATTTGGCCTGTGGATTGTCCATTAAGTTAGTATGTCGTTAAAAATTAATGACTTTATCATTTCAGCTCTTCTCTTTTTGTCAAGGCTGATATAGACCTGAGTTCCACTTCAGTTCAGCTGTGAAAGTCTATGTATTATGTGAATTTGATTTAATATAGAAGACGGTTAGCTGCCTGATTTTACCAGATTTGTTAGATTTTGCTGATATACTTCAAGGTAAAATGTATTTGAACAATATCAAGCCAAAACTAATTTTGTTTGGAGTTTGTTTCGGAAAAGTTTGACAAACCATCTTTCCAGAAAAGTTTGCTCAAAGTTTGTGAGCCAAGTAAGTGGCTCACAAAATTTGAAAAATTGTTCCTCAACAGAATCATATGGATGAAAGTTTTATTTACTTTTGTGATCAGTTAAATGATTACAGAAATGTTAAGTGTAGCAATGTTTAAAATTGTTATCCTTTAAAAACAGCTTATCTATTTAATTATTTATTAATTCATATTTTTTCTCCAATCGTGCTAAACCAATGCATTGTATTGACTCTATATTAATCTGATAATTATTTATTTAGAAAGTCTTATAGCTTTTGTGGACACTGTTGTGTTCTCACTGAGTTGTGTGAGTGAATAGAGCAAAGCCTGGCTAAACTAATGCATCACCAATACATGATGCCAAAGAATGACACTTTGAAAAATCACATCATATTTAAGAATAGCCTTGCCTTAGCTTGACTCCCTTCCCTCAGGCTTGAGTTGGGGAGAAAACTGCATATCTACTGTCAGCTCTCATATCCTCTCAAAATTCCATTCGTTTTTCTTTCTCTCTTTTTCACTCTCTCAGCGAGTATCCAGCATCAGCTGTCATTCTACTGTCAGCTCTGTGAAAAATGTGTCCAATTCTTGTAGTTAATCAAATAAAATAAAAATGTAAAATGCTGATGTAACAGTTTGACGAAATGAAATGTCAACAACTAACACAAAGACGGGCTGATATGGCCGTCAGATGAATGCCGAATGCAAAACCTTCAATGTTCACACATAAATGTGTAACTGAGGAGTTGTTTATTGTGTGTGTGTGTGTGTGTGTGTGTGTGTGTGTGTGTGTGTGTGTGTGTGTGTGTGTGTGTGTGTGTGTGTGTGTGTATATATATATATATATATATATAATTATATATATATATATATATATATATATATATATATTTTTTTTTTTTTTTTTTTTTTTTTTTTTTTTTCATTTAGCTTGACATTTTACTTTTAATTGCAGGCTTCTCTGACTAAACCAACTGACCATTTTTATTGTAGGGCAGTTTGGAATGAGGTTTACAATAAAAGTAAAAAAATAAGTGGTGCAGTCATAGTCTCTGCAAACAGCTTTAAGGGCGCCTATTATGGCATTTAAAATGTTCCTAATATTGTTCTGTGAGTCCCCAACAACAGTTTTACATGCATGCAATGAAAACAAACACCTTTGTTGTCTTATATGCATTTATTTTTACCTGATTTGCTCACCGATTCCCAAATGTTTTGTTCAACGACTCATTCTTCCAAACCCTCCTTTGCGTGACGCTAATCAGCGGTGATTGGTCAGATGACCCAGTCAGTTATTGTTTGTTAGCCCAACGCATAAACATATTGATAAAGCACTGCAGTACTCCAAGGTATTGCTCTATTCTTTATGACAACTCCAATAACAACGACAAACATTTCACAAAAATTGACATTGGAGACCTAGACCTAGAAGCTGCGCTGAACGTAACTTACACAACACACACACATACTTATTGAGCATGCTACAAAACACATAAAAGCAACAATTATTAATACTACTTACAGGTTGTGATTCGGAGGAGGAATCTGATCCAAATAACTGAACCTTCCTTCAGTTCAGTAGCCTATCAACCGGCTTGCGAATCCACACTTGAGAGCATTTATGTTTGTAAAGCAATCGTCATTAAAATGAGGCGAACACAGCTCAAGGTTCGGGCTACACTTGTGTGGTATAGTTGTAAATATAAAATCTAGCCACTGATTCTTCATTTGCTCGTCCCTTGGCAATGAAAAAAATGTTGCTTTTGATTCGCACTTCAGAACTCAGCGTCTTGTCAAGTTTTTACTGGTGTCTGCATGCGCAATGAGTGGGCGCGGCCAATTTGACAACTTTTCTCTCTTGACATCACAAGGAAAATGACTCATTCAAAAAACGATTCATTTAATTGACTCAGAGTCAACTCATACTTTTGAGAGACAATAACTTTTTTTACGGTGAACTTTCATATATAAAACTTTGCAGGATGTTACACACTACATGAAAGGTAATTTTCAAAATTCCATAATAGTTACCCTTTAAAGGAAAATATGTATTACAGAAATCTGTACAGACTTTGTGATTTGATTTTATGTACTACTGTTTTTCACAGAAACATTTCTGAAAATGTTCATGGGTGGGCTGCTTGCTTTAGGTACTTCAATCTAAACATTGGAGTATATTTCCTTGTTTTAATGAAACTAATCTGGCAAACTTTGGCACATTCAGTGATTAGTTCTTTCTCAGAAGAACTATCTCATCGTATCAACCCATTACCTAGTTTACACGATAGAAATACCATATGGTCTCAGTCACGGAAGCTGTGTAAAGCCTGTCGTGTTGGAACTGCTGACTTAAGCAAGTGCTTGCTCTTTTTGTGTGCAGTTCACATCAGATTCAGTGAAGAGAATGAGGGTGGTCAGTTGTTAACTATATTGTGTAATTCAGTTCTGCCTCATTTAGCAGCTCTTATGGCTGCTTTTCATATCTTTCTTCTTCTAAACTCATATATCCTTCAAATATGTGTAGCAATGTTCTTCAGGCTCTTTATAGACACAAATAAATGTGTACTTAGACTTTCATTCGAGCAGAATCCAGTATGTGATAATCTAAGAATTTATGTGAATGATGTTCATTATATTCAAAACTCTGCAGCATTAAATGAGAAAATGAAGATCAATATTTAACAAAATTTTGTTGATTTGTGCAACACTTTCCCATATGAATAGTTTGAAATGAAATGCATTGCGCCGCTTATGCCCAATAGTTTTGTCACCTGATGGAGTTTTGGGTTCCTTGTCACTGTTGCCTATGGCTTGCTTAGTTGGGAACACTTAATATTCAACAATATTATTGATCTGCCTGCATTGACCCCATTCTATGAGAACTAAACTGGACGATGGCATCACAGTTTTGTCCCGAGCGACTGTATAGATAAAATAACTAAATAAATAACTGTTTTACAACAGAAATTAATCAACAATGAACTTACTTAAGCTGGACAATGACACTATCTTCTAGATCTGCTGTACAGCCGAAACAAACTTTGTTGCATTATTTTCCTGTTATCACTGTAAAGCTGCTTTGAAACAATCTGTATTGTAAAAAAATAAATAAAGGTGACTTGACTTATTCCAAACCAAGCTAATATTTATTGGGAAACACCATAAAAGCACCATAAAAATGGTTCATATCACTATAATTTGAGTCTTCTGTACGTACAGTATGATGAATGGACCAAAATATAGGTTGGTTTTCACTGTAAATCTTACCATAGAGCTCTCAATTCTCTTTTTACATATTCAAACCGCACACTGTGTTGAATTATTTGGCATCAAAGACAACAAACCAGAAGTTGTTAGTTGTGTTACTGTCCTTCACTCTTAAAAATAAAGATTCTTTATTGGCATCTACAGTTCCATGAAGAAACTTTCCAATGCACTTAAGGTTCTTCAGTTCTTCATAATGGAGAATTTTTTTTTCTTTAGATTATTAGAATATTAAAAATGTTTATTTTTGGGTGAACTATTCCTATCGTACATACAGGATAAATAGGATATGTATCGCCATACACTGTAAAAATGCAAAGCACAATCTGAATTCTTCTCACATTTTCATACCTGGAGAAAATTGTTCACTCTTATCAGAAGGAACATTACATCAGCTATGATACAGTATGCTAGTCTGGAACCAGATTAGAGGGAGAAAAATATCAGCCTCTGCAGATGACTGTGTGTAACTAAGCTAAAAAAAATGGAGGTTGGGGCTGAAAAATTTTTTCACTGACCAGAGGGCGAAGGCTAAGAAATACCATTATGTCCATAAACTCTGTTGCAGATTGGAAGACGTCTCTCTAACACAATGTCAACAGAGAGAGCGGGAATTCATCAACCCCGGCTGACTCTCACTCCCCTCACGTTTTTTTTATTTTTGGTGGTCAGTGTGTTTTTTTTTTTTTTGTTCTTTCATCTTTGTACAGGGTGATAGCTCCTTTACTGATGGTAGAAGGTTTCCATTGATAACAACAGCGGTAGGAAAATAAACTCTAAAATGTGTTGGATACAAGGCTAAAGATCCCCTTTGGAAAAAATATAATTTTCCTCGTCCTAAATTGTCATTAAAAAAAAGTGAATATATTTTGAAGTATTTTTTATTGGAGGATAAATTTGAGAAATGTAAAAGGTCTGTTTTTGATCATGCAAATATTTAAAAAGTCAAAGGAACAGTAGTGATACAAATTTTCACCATATGCAAATAGTTTTGATATAGCCAGATAAGTACAGACTTATTCAAAGTGATCGCTTTAGCAAATGTTGAGCCAGTTAGCCATTTGTTTAATCACTTGAGGCCTTTCACAACCTCTTGAATAGGCTATATAAAAATAACTCTTGTTAGATTTTACTTAGAGATACAGTGTTTGTCTACAGGTATTTTGCAATGCCATTTTGCATTTTACATGTTGTTTCTGCTGGTATTTTTGATCAAAATGGGAATTTCATTGAGGGCCTTTAGTCCCAACATCAAGGGGGCTTTTACCCCAAAATGTGTCCTTTCACTTATTTGATGGTTATTGAAACATTAAGAACTTAATTATTTGGTCCTCAAAGCTTATTAGACTCTGAAATACTTGATTTTGGATAATTGTGGAAAATATTTTTGTATAATGAAAATAAGCTGTAAAATTGAGCAAAATATTTTCCACTCTGGTCAAATTTCAAGTTTCTTATATTATTCTCCATTCTTTTTTCCACCTACAAAATAGAATATATATATAAAAAATATGTATAAGTGTAATATGTTAGTAGCAATAAAAGGTTGGGGTCTCTCAAAAACAAAAATTTGTTTTGCATGTGACGACTTCATGGTTTAGTTTTTTTTTTTTTTTTTTTTAAGAAAATTGGTTAGTTGGTTGGTTGATTGATTGATTGATTGATGGATAAAGGTGTTAAAAAAATCAAAGGACATTTAACCCTAGAGGCCTTTAAAATTGTTGTCCTGTACTATTGAAATGCTGCTGTTATAAAAAAAAAAAAGAAGAAAAGTCAAACTCAATTACGATAACTTACATTATGTTTCAGGATATTTGAATTAATATAACATGTAGGTCTGCAGTTAAACCTGCCAAAACATAAGTAAAAGCTTTTTTTTTAATGCATTGGTACGGTCATCACGGACTGTGGTCATAATCTGAGAGCTTTCATCTCTAAATTATTTTATATTTGTCCTCAAATTGTTTTATTGTAACGGCTATGATTTCCCACAGGCATTGAGTTTGATATACTCCCATCCAATTGTCAATTCACCTCTTCATTATAGTTAGCATGAAATCGTACCTTCATAGTCGGCCATTATCTCCTTCTTTATGGGGCACTGTAATAATACATTTTCTGGTGAGGTTGAAAACAAATGGGGAATTTATGAAGAGACCGTTTCTGTAAACACCTTGTGCTGCTAAATGCAATTTATTCTGCTGAATTGGTTGAGCCATTTAATTGCGTTCAAGGCAAGGAACATATTATCTATCACTGAACCCAACAAGTAAACACACACAATTATTTGGTCTTAAAGAAATGTATGCACATCCAAAAGGGGTGAAGATAGAACATGTCATTGTCAGAGAATGCCCTGGAACTGTCAACAAGAACGGGTGAAAACTTAGTGCAGGCATCATTTAGAATGCAATTTCAGTCAGCTGAAATGAATGTATACGCAGAGGGATTTTTGGGTATAGGTAATGGAATGCAAAATGCTTACAGGCATGACTGTGCAAAACAAGCACATTCTGGGCTTTTACAATCTGTCTTTTGGTTGAGTCAGAACTAGAGTAGGAAAACATAAGTAATTGTGGTAACACTTTATTTAAGGGGTGTGCATAAGATGACATGACACTGTCATAAACATGACATAACACCTGTCATGAACATGAAGAGTCTTTATGAATGTTTAGACTGTTGTCATTAAGTGTCATTCGGTAAATTATGACACTTTTAATGCAAAGTTGACATTGTTTAAATGTCTTTATGACAACTTGACATTAACAAAGACAGAAATGTCTTTGTTATGACAATTACATTAACCAAGAAGTCATAACCTGTCAACTGTCACAACTTTGGCCGTCATGACATCATTATAAACTGTGTCATGAATATTACCTGTCCTCAAGTAAAGTGGAACACATTGTACTAGTTATAAAGATGTCATAAAGGGTTATTACACTGCCAAATGCTTTAAGTTTGATAATTAGACCTTTATGACATATTTGTGACAGGTTGACAGGTTATGATTTCTTGGTTAATGTCAAGTTGTCATAACAAAGACATTTCTGTCTTTGTTAATGTCAAGTTGTCATATCAAGACATTTATGTCTTGGGTAATGTCAAGTTGTCATAAAAAGACATTTTTGTCTTTGTTAATGTCAAGTTGTCATAACAAAGACATTTTAAACAATGTCAACTTTGCATTAAAAGTGTCATAAATTTACCGAATGACACTTATGACAACAGTCATAAACATTCATAAAGACTCCTTCATGTTCATGACAGGTGTTATGTCATGTTTATGACAGTGTCATGTCAGTCTTATGCACACCCTTTCAATAAAGTGTTACCTAATTGTGTAATAAGTAAAAACACTAAAACTTAAGGAGGAAAATGAATCTGCTTTTCGGAATTTTGTGTTGATTTGAACATGTTGTGATGTTAGTCGAATCAATGATCAAATGAAGTTAATTACACCCAGATTCCATTTTGGCTGCTTTTTCTAAATATGATGTGTGATATGTAAATGAGGAGATCCTGAGGACCATCTGTCAACACACTGTAAGACACAGCAGGTGAATCCCTTGACTAACTTGGTTACCTAGTATTTAAGATTCACACAGAGCAGTGGCTCAGATGAAAATATAAATGAACATTCTAGTCAAACCTCACAAGGGCTTTTCACACTGTTTTAAACCCGGTAAAGGAATGTTTTACACTTGCAATTGAGATTGGTCTTTAACACTGCTCTGTGCTTTTGCGGTGCCAAACAAGTACAGTGTGAAACGATGGTTTAGAATGACCAGGGTTAACTATTTCCAGTTTGAAAAGCTTATGGACTTACATTCCTTAGAGAGCTGTGTTTTGATTTGATTATATGCATATCATTGTCTGCTTTGCATATCTACAGTGGTGGCTTCAGAGAACACAGGTCTCACCCACAAAGGAGGCTGTGAACTTTGCAGTCAGCCAATCATTTTTGGTCCATTTTGGACATATAGCAACACACTCAGTAAGTCAAGTATATTTTATTGTGTAGCACCAACTCTTGTGCTATATTCAGCTCTTCATCCATTTTATTTATTTCACCCCTAGAATGTCCAAGCTACAGATTAAAAAATAATGGCAAAAGCACTGTTAAAAAAAACAGTAATCCATATTTGATGTTTTGGTGTTTGGGGATACAAATGTTTCCCTTATGATACTGTCTCTAGAGCTCCATTAAAAACTGCACACTATCCAGTTTTTTAAAAATTTATTTTCTTTGTCAGACCTCGAACTAACCTATAGTCAAACTGACCCAAAATCAATCATACACCGCTAGTAGAGTTTAGTTTAGAATTGTTTGCAGATAACATTATAATATAACGTTAATATTCTTCTGTTTCTTCTCTGTGGGTGAGTGAATGATGGATTTTTTCAATGATTTATTTATTTGCTTTTTCTGAAATACGTAAGAATCAATTGCTGAGACCCCACACATCCATGTCTTGTCGGACTAGTGAGCACTGACACAGTGTGTTGATTTAATTCTCAAAATAAACTATTGTGTTTGGCTTTTTTTCTCTCTTTTTCCCAACTCACCCCCTGCCAAGATAAGCCGTTTTCTTCAAACATGAATGTGAATCAAATATGCAGCAAAGAAGGGCAGCATTCCCGCTGTCATAATGCGTATGCATGCTTTTACTGGAATGATTCACCTAAAATTAATTTCATTGTCATTATTTATTCACCCTGCTGTCACTCTTAACGGTTATACAGTTATTTTTTCACAGAACACAAAGAGAGAGAAAAAAAATGTGTGCAGTTCTTTTCCTTTCAAGGACTTTTCAATTGACCATACAGATTTGGAATTGCATCAGTGTGAGTATACAATGACTGAAATCTCACTATTGGCAGTTAATGCTTCATATTAATATATAATTCATTCAAAAAAAAATATTCGAATCTTAACAAACATGTTTCATCTTAAAGATTGTAATTGGGCTGTTAAGAAGACATGTTAGAGTGTGTTTGGAAAGGGAATTTGAGAATTCATATGTTTGCAAAGTAATATTTGGACTGTGATCATCATTAGTGGCCCAATATGCAAATTATGTTCCAAAGAATGTTGTGGTTTTAGTGATGAAAACATTTTTAACAGCAAGTTTAATGCTTAAGAATCAAAACTTCCTTAGAATATTAATCTGTTTGACTATTGCAACATTTACACCATCTATTTTCAGACATTAGCAAAATTAGCAAAATACATAATGTGATATTTATAGCCATTCTTAGCATTTGTGTGACCTCATTAAATGTTTTCACAGAACTTATTTGGCAATGAGCATTTTAAGATTCAAACTCTATGATAAAGACATTTATAAAGCATTTAAATTTCATGTAGAATTAAACTGAGGTTTGCAATTAATGAAAAAGCATCAAAGAACTTCATTGTGATTACCTTGAACAACTGTTTTGAAGCATCATTCATTTACAGCCTAATTTGTTCAAATAATCCTCCTTTTAACCTGATTTCTTTTTCTGGAATTCCTTTCACCTCACAATCCCACATAATGAGTATGATAAACATAAACGGATGTCTGACAGGCAGTATATCTGCTCTAATTGGGGGGCTTTTGAAGTCACAGCTCCGTTTATCTCAGAACAATAATTACACGCATGCGGTTTTGTAATCCCGGGGCTTTCGCAATATTGCTTTAAGAGGTTAAGAAGATGAATGCCTATTGCTGTTAATCTGCAGGGATGTCCTGATTAATGACGACTGCCATGTTCTGTCCTCGCGTCTCCAAACACATAATAGGCACGTGTCAGACATGCAATCGTGCATGCATCAATCTGCTGGTGAATTATGGGATGGAACCTTGTGTCAATGGCCACATACCAAATCATGTCACTTTCACGGGTCTCCTTTATGTTCTAGTTGACACGTCTTTTAGTGGGAAGACATCAAGGATATGCCTGGGTAAAAGTGGTAATGCACGTGGGCTGAACATGGCTCTGATTGCAATATGAGATGGGCGGCCATTGAGCCTGGATGCAGGAAATGGTTCATGTAACGTGGTTCTCTTACCGGTCATGGTTAGTGGAATGATTTAGTAGATCATGTATGGGTTATGGCGTAAGTCATTTCATGACATGGCGCACTCTAGAAAATACTGCTTAAGGGATCTAGTTAGTATAAGGCTGTGATAGATGGTACTGCAGTGTCCTTATATATATATCAAGACCCATAAGGAGCCTTGAGAGCTTTGTCCTGCTTGGTCAAAGTCAGATTACAGCCACAAATCAGGTGATTCATTATATTGAAAATAAGATGCATTCCAACCTGGCATGCACACGGCTTAAGAAACCGTATATGTGTTTACTTGAAGAAATATTTGATGCTAATATAATTATGACTATAAGATTTTAAGATAGTGGTTATTATATTGTTTGACATTGTACACATACAACCCTGATGTCTCATTCATCTTTATCAGTATTGCAAGCATATTGCATTTTTTTTTCACTTCTTCAAAATGTGAGCATCAAGTCTTAAGTGTGTGGAAAATCTCTTAGTTCTTTGACTTTCGTCCTCGAAAGCACACACTAATAGTAAGACTGAAGCTCATTGCTTTTGATAGAAAAAAATGCATGGTAACACTTCTAAAGCTAGGTCTTCTAAACATTAGATCGCTCACACCTAAGGCGGTTATTGTAAATGAAATGGTCACAGATAATAATTTCGATGTTCTGTGCCTTACTGAAACCTGGCTTAAACCAAATGATTATTTCGGTCTAAATGAGTCTACTCAACCAGGATACTGTTATAAGCATGAGCCCCGTCTGATCGGTCGTGGCGGCGGTGTTGCAACAATCTTTAGAGATATTCTCAATGTTACTCAGAAAACTTGTCATAGGTTTAATTCGTTTGAAGTACTTGTGCTAAATGTTACGCTCTTAGATGTTAGAAAGAAATCCTTACTGTCTCTAGCATTGGCTACCGTATATAGACCCCCAGGGCCATATGCTGATTTCCTAAAAGATTTTGCAGACTTTCTCTCAGACCTATTGGTCAATGTCGATAAAGCAATAATTATTGGCGACTTTAACATACACGTAGATAATACAAATGATGCGTTAGGGGCTGCGTTTACAGATCTATTAAACTCTTTTGGGGTGAAGCAAAACGTCAGTGGTCCCATCATCGGCTAAATCATACACTAGATTTAATTATTTCATATGGAACCGATCCAACCGATATAGATATTATACCGCAAAGTGACGATCTCACTGATCATTACATGGTAACTTGCATAATACGCACTGCTGAAATTTGTCATGTTGCACCACGTTATAGACCAGGCAGAACAATCCTTCCAACCACTATAGATAGATTCTCAAATAGCTTACCTGATCTATCTCAGCTGCTCAGTAAACCCAAACAAACAGATGAACTAGAGGAAATGACTAGCAGTATGAGCAACATTTTCTCTAGTACACTAGATATTGTTGCACCAATTAGATTAAAAAAGGTTAGAGAGAAAACTAAAACACCATGGTACAACAGTGCTACGCATGCTATCAAGAGAGAAACTCGTAACTTAGAGCGTAAATGGAAACGAACTAATTTAGATGTCTTCAGAATCGCGTGGAAAGACAGTATGTCACGTTATAAAAGGGCTCTAAAATCAGCCAGGGCTGAGCTTATCCGCAAATTAATTGAAAATAACCAAAATAATCCAAGGTTTTTATTTAACACCGTGGCTAGACTAACAAATAATCAGACATCTCCAGAGCAAAATATTCCGTTACAATATAGTAGTAATGATTTTATGAATTACTTCAATGAGAAAATAGAAAGCATCCGAAACACAATTGTAAATGTACAATCCTCTATGGTGTCTTATGACTCGGCCTCAATTATGGCCCCCCTAGAACAACTACACCGCTTTACAACTATAGGACAGGAAGAACTAAATAAACTAATCATTGCATCTAAACCAACAACATGTTTATTAGATCCAATACCCACTAAACTACTTAAAGAAGTGTTACCTGTAGTGGAAGAGCCTCTTCTCAATATTATTAACTCGTCTTTATTTTTAGGTCACGTTCCAAAAATATTCAAGCTGGCAGTAATAAAACCTCTCATTAAGAAACCGCAATTAGATCCAAATAACCTAGCAAATTACAGACCCATCTCAAATCTTCCATTTATGTCTAAAATACTAGAAAAAATTGTGTCCGCTCAATTGTACTCTTTCTTGCAAAAAAATGATATCTACGAAAAATTTCAGTCGGGATTCAGACCGCATCATAGCACAGAAACTGCGCTAGTTAAAATTACAAATGATTTACTCTTAGCCTCTGACCAAGGCTGTATCTCAATACTAGTTCTACTTGATCTTAGCACCGCGTTCGACACTATAGATCATAAATACTCTTAGATCGACTACAAAACTACACTGGTGTTCAGGGACAGGCATTAAGCTGGTTTAGATCGTACTTATCAGACCGTTACCATTTCGTCTGTTTAAATGGGGAAAAATCAAAGATAACATCAGTAGACTATGGAGTGCCGCAAGGATCTGTCCTAGGCCCTCTGCTATTCTCAATATATATGATGCCACTTGGTAATTTATAAGAAAACATGGAATCAGTTTATCATGACTGTTTATTGGGAGTTAAGCTTCAATTATATATCTCATTCAAACAATAAATATCATCTAAAACATTATCTTTTAACTGTAGAAGACAGAGGTGTGCTAAAGGATATTAAAATATGTTGCAAGATGGACTGTGTAATTTGCCTCATATAAATTCATGTTAAAACGGGTGGTTTAGTATAAACTTTTTAAGCGTTTAATGCTAAGAATCACAAACTTCCTTACAATATAATCGTTTGACTATTGCAAGGATTTACACATTATTTTCACTTTAGCAATTAGCAAAATACATGGTGTGTTATATAGACCAACTTACATTTGTGACTATTAAATGTTTCACAGAACAGGCCTTTTGTTCAACCTATGTAGAAACATTTAAGCATTACGTAGAATTAACTGATTTGCAATTCATGAAAAGTCAAGTTCATTGTGATACCTTGAGCAACTGTTTGAACATCATTATTTACTGGTTTTGTTCAAATAAATCCCCCTACCTGTTTCTATTATCTGGTAATTCTTTACTACATCAATAATAGTATGATCATAAACATTCTGCAATTTATATCTCTCTAACTGGGTTGACCTATTTAAGTTCCGTTATTCAAATTTACACGTATGCTTTTGAATCTTTAAATTGCTTTAAAGGTTTATGCCTTTGTTTAACAGACTTCTTATGCGACTGCCATTCTGTCCATCGCGTCTCAAACACAAATTAGGCATCGTGTCAGTTGCTCGGCATCATCAATCTGCTGGTGAATTAGGGATGGACGTTCAATTGATCTCCAAATCATGTATTAGGCCCTTTTTCTAGTATTTTGTGCGAGACATCAGGATATCGCTGTAAAAGTGGTAATAAACTAGGTGATTAAAGAGCATGGCGCATTAACCTGATGCAGAATGTTCTGTAAGGGGCTTTACCTATTTAGTAATGACTTTGTAATCAGTTCGTATGGCGTAATATTTATGACATATCAGATATGCTTAAATTAGTTAGTATACGCATCTGTCTCTTCATTATTATTTCAGGGACCCTATAGGTAGATTAGGCTTTGTCTGCTCAAGTCAGTATCCAGCCACAAATCAGATGATTCATATCATTGAAATAAGAGATTCCAACCCTGGAGACGACGGCTTAAGACCTATGTGACGAGAAATACTTGATGCTATTAATATGACTATAAATCACGGATATGGTTATTAATTGTTACATTTAACTAAACTGTATGTTCATTCATCTTTACATTTCGAATTGCATTTTTTCACTTTCTGTAATCAAGTCTGTTGGGAAAACCTTAGTTTGATTTGTTGAAAGCACACATAATATAAACTGAAGTCATTGGATGAATTGGTAACACTTTACAGTACGGTTCAATTCATTGATGTGTGTCATGAATTAACAATAAACAACACATTTTACAGCACTTATTTATGTACTGTAGCATAAATGGTGATGTTTCAGTGACTCTTTCTAACACCAATACATCAGTATTCTTTGTAAGTGATTGAATCATTTAGCCAACTGATTTGCTCAAAAAGCAGCTTTGATGACAGGAAAAGTATGCATTTCGACTGTTGTTCAGTTCCGTTGTAAAGATCATCAATTATTAAATTAGTTAATTTAATCGATAAAGCAGGTCTGCAAAAAAATGTCATTGTCCAGCTCAGTTCAGTTCTCAACAGCGTCAGTACAGTCAGATCAGTAAAGTGTCCCCAAGTGAGAAACTAAGTGAGTCACTGAATCATTCAGTCACTGATTTGTTCAAAAACACTAATTCATTCAGGAACAAAACAAGTGATTGCTTTATTAAGTCAGTAATTAAAAAAATCAGTCAACTAATTATTTCAAAAACACTGACTCTTTCAGGAATCGGCTAACTTTAAGTTAACTGATTCATTCAAAACTTTTTTTTTTTTTTTATCTAAGGTACACGATATTATGACCAATTATTTCAAAAATACCTATTAATTCAGGAATGAAACTCATTAATCAGTCAGTCAATTTGTAAAAAAATAAATGGATTCATTCAGAAACAATACAATTTACTTATTGTTTATTGATCTGCTTAAAAGCAACATAACACTCCCAGAGGTCTTAAGATGTCTTTGGAACACAATTATTAATATTGTCAATGCTGTAACAATATTATGTATGTTTGTTCATGATACCCAATGCTTTAACTAATGTCATGAATTGAACCTTATTGTAAAGATAAGGTTTTTTTTTCTGTATGTTTTTCACCTTTTTTCTGACCACAGGCACTTCCTCCATGTTGTTTGTTAACGTTCAGGGCTCTCATGTTTCTGTGGATGAGACCAAACTTCAGGATCGTACAGTTGGGGGGGAAATGATCTTGCGGTTTACAGTGTTTGCAACACGACAGAAAACAAGAAACGGTTTTGAAACCGTGCACAAGGAGACCACCTTTAGTTTGGCAGGTTCTCGCCATCAGGGCCACCGAATAGGTTGTTCAAGATCCCAGCCGAATCATTTGTCATGCTTGTTTTTGTTGTTGTTTCTCCCCTCACGTCTTAAAAATAAAAATCAGGTCTTGAGGATGTCAAGGTTGAAGAAAATCTCCCAGCTCCTTGTGTTCCCTCACCTAAAACACACACACATGCAACTACACACACTGCATGCGACGTGGATCACCAGTATTTCATTTTTGTTGAGTTCGCTAAGGGCCGCCTGCCACTACGCTGGGTGAGGATGATAAATGTTGCTATGTTTGTCCCGAGGACAGGGATGACTGTCCTGTGTCACAGTTTGGCGTTTGCCATGTCCCACATATGTCTGTACACTGGCTGAGAAAACTCAAAACGCTCCGTCCTCCTTCCCATTAGACTTCCAGCTCACACCGGAGTGCTGACATATTATTGGCTTTTGGACTAACTACAAGGACAATGCCAAATTAGACCGCCTAATCCTCAAAAGCTTTTTATCTGTCTTGGCCGTAATACCTGAGTGAGGCGGGCTGCTCGATGTCCCCAAAGACTTTGAGGACTTTTGAAGTCTTCGCTTCTGACAACTTCAGGTTTTATGACGATTAGCATGTTGACGTTTTGTCCGCGTAAGTGTTTTGGCCCTCGATGCGGGTTGCTGTATTAAACTAAAATGAATTATGTGACCCGTTGCCTATTTGGCATAGTTATAGCATATAGTCATGTTGGGTGGCCAACAACCATGAAACAACGTCCATAAATTTAACAGGCAATGTGAGAAGGCCACAGAGAAAGATTCAAGCTGGCAGATGTGATGACATGATTTGCCTTTCCATTTTCACCCTCTTCCTCAACGATCCTTGGATCTTATTAATGCGTTCTGTCCTCTCATAATTGAATTGAGTGTATCGAGGGAGCGTGGTCTTTTCTGAACGATGGATTTGTTGTTCAAGATATATTAATTCATATCCTGGCAGCCTTTTTTTCCCTTGACATTGGTTTTAGATCCCAGAAAACTTTCAAGGTCAAAATCACAAGGATGGGTGGAAGAGTGCCTCGATACATGCAGACTGTGAGAGATTTGTTAGACGGCCTTATCTCTCATTCAGGTCCACTCATTGATCATCTACCTATTGAGTATTGCTGTGTTTTAGGGTGTGGTGATGTGATGGGATACAATGTTCGATCTGACAAACATGATTCACGTTCGACTGTTCGGACCAACAGAGCAGTGACTGTGCAATTACATTTCCTGATGACAACTTACACTTTCACAATAAACATTTGAAGGCAGGACCATGTCAACAGACTAGCTTATATGAACTGTTTTCTTCCAATTGAAATCACTATTTCTCTAAGCTTATACATTCTCTAGGCTAATCCATATTCTATTAACACTAAAGGTTTATAAAAAGAACCACAGCCAATGTGAGTTATAACTTTGAATTAAAAAAAATAATTAATATTAACAATTTTACACTCAAAGCTCTGCGGATTCAGCAAAAATGTTTATCGCTGTATTGCGGCTCGTACATAAGTATATATATATATATATATTAGGGATGGCCCGATACCGATACTGGCATCGGAGATCGGGCCGATACTGTCCTCATATACTCGTACTCGTACTCATAAAAAATTGCCGATACCACGCACGATACACGTACATTTGCGAAACGAATCTGGCCGTCGCGAGTGCTTTGTCGAGGTGAACTGAGGCATAGAGTATAATGTTGGCAGTTTGGGCTCATTTCAAGATAAAGGATGATGACAACAGCAGCAAGGCAGAGTGTAAGTTATGTTCAGCTAAGGTGTCGAGACAGGAGGGAAGCAATCTGATTAAACATCTGAATACACACAGTTTAGTAAAGCTAAAGCAACTCACCAGCCAACAGGTTTTACAGAAGCGCGAGAAGATGTCCAGAGATAATCCACGGGCACTAACAATAACAGAAGGAATTGCTAGGCCTGTAAATCAATAGTCAAATCGATAGTGAATAAATAAATTAATCGCACGATAAAAAAAAATGAGCTCGATATTTTTTCCGGCCGCGATAATTTCCATTTGCATGCTTGTTTGTTTGTTTTCCTCGTCTCTCTAGATCCTGGATGACAACTCTCGGTTCCTTAGCGTAGGAGGAGTGACCTAGAGCTTAGATTCTCTGCCCGAGCCCAATACTTCCCGACACTATCCTCGGGCCGGGCCGGGCCCTTGAGAGACGTGCAATCTCAACGCAATAGAGTGCGGCGCGGCACTAGATCTGATGGCCGAGCGCGAGCGCGGGCGGTAATGCACCACTCACTCTGTGTGTGCGGCAAAAACGATTCGCGAGGACTCCCGCAAACTAGAAATATCTATGAATAAAACGTATAAAAACGAATAGATTTTTATTCATCTGTTGCAGAAAAGCAACAAGAACAACTAAAACAAAATAGAAACGATTTACAGGCCAGAGTTTCTATTCATAACATGTCTGCAGCTTTGAGCGATGTAGCCAATCACAGACATATGTGTTGATTTCTTGAACGCAATGGCCAATCAGAAGCATTTATGATAGACTCCCCTCAATGCTCAAAACGGACTTGTTCAGTGCTGAATTCTGTATGCTGGCAAATTATAATTATAATAATTTATAATTATAGATTTATAACAAACAAATTGTGGATATTATGAAAGATTCATTGTTAATTATATAGATGTGTAAGATCGCGATGATCTGTCAGCTTTTTAGGGATTATTATGGGAGCGCACAATTTCGCGCATTCAGTCATGCCAGACCATGCACGCAGTAGCCTGCTTGCTTTTATGTTAAATTAACAGTGGTTTGCTAATACATTTATTATTTTACTCATTATTATTTATTTTAGAAGTATATATCTCGCTACTTATATATCGTTTCACAAGACAAACATTCCTTAGTTGGTATTGTGAAAGTCTTACACGTTTGCATAAAAATAGAAATCCCCCCCTCTTACACTTCCTCCTACAATGATGTAAAATGACGATTTTTGCGTCATTGTAGGAGGAAGTGATAAAGGTTAATAGCGGATTTCTCTCGTCTCAGGGGAAAATGAGAGAGTGTTGCACGACCATTCAATAGTATGACTGGGTTTCTAACAATGGAAAGCTTAACGCAAATGTGTGGAGTGTCCCTTTAAGTACAATCTTGATAAACTTTTTTTTACGTAGCTTATCCCTGTGTAATATTATGTAATTGCAATGTAAATAGGAAGCTGCAGCATGCATTTCAGCTGTGAACGAGGGAGTTAGGCCTAATTCAAACTAAAGTACATATGGATAAGGTTTGTAGATACACATGAAGTACACTTAAAGGGATTGTTCACCCAAAAATGAAAATTCTGTCAGTAATTACTCACCCTCATGTCGTTCCAACCCCGTAAGACCTTCGTTCATCTTCGAAACACAAATTAAGATATGTTTTATTAAATCTGAGAGCTGGATCACTCCTCCATAAGCTTCTAAGGGATTGAAACTTGACAAAAGTTATTAAAGAAATAGTCCAAGTGACTACAGTGGCTAGGTCTTAAGTTTATCAAGCGACAAGAATATTTTTTGCGCGCAAAAAAAAAAACAAAAATAACTGTGTGTATATATATATATATATATATATATATATATATATATATATATATATATATATATATATATATATATATATATATATATATATATATATATATATCCTTACACAAGACAAACATTCCTTAGTTGATATTGTGAAAGTCTTACATGTTTGCATACTATATTGTAAATCAGCTTTTTGTTGATAAATGTAAATGCAGCAACATGTTTACAAATTCACACACACATAGTATATATCTATATATACAATATATATATATATATATATATATATATATATATATATATATATATATATATATATATATATATATATATATATATTGTGAAAGTCTTACATGTTTGCATACTATATTATAGAATCAGCTTTGTGTTGATAAATGTCAATGCAGTTACCATGGAGATATTGTTGTAATTGCTTGAACATGCTAATTGCTGCAGAACTAATACACTTACAGAAGTTATAGACAGCACTTTAAACAAGGGGTTTTAAAATTAGTATTGATTCTTGGCCAATGAACCACCAACACAGTCGTTAGATTAGGTTTAGTTTAAGAGCAAAAGTTGTAAAGAAAGTTTGGTCACAAAATTATTCAAGCAGTGTTTAGGTCTATAACATTTCTCTAATGTCTCCATGAGAATTTTTCTGATCCAAATATAGAGCCAAAAAATGGTTTTCATATTGTCCCATCAGCTTCGTCATTATTCACCATAATCATTAGATTATTTTATAATGTGATCCATCGCCCAATGGGAGCCTGCATTTTTCCTCCTCATTCTTATTTTTACCACCATCATCTGTCATTTCTGTCAGCCATAAAGAAATATTATTGCATTCTTTTTTTAACTATCATCAATGCTTATGTTCTTAGGAAGCACCAAATTATTACAAGGTGTCATGGTTACATAAAAAACAAGTGCAAATACCTTGCACAATTAAAGCATGTATTTTTAGCTCAAAGAAGTCAAATTATTTCACTAATGTATCCGAGACTATTAACTATCGTTCTTCATGTGATTTGTTAAGGGTGCCTCACCTGTTGTGGGTATATATATATATGTATGTGTGTGTGTGTGTGTGTGTGTGTGTGTGTGTGTGTGTGTGTGTGTGTGTGTGTGTGTGTGTGTGTGTGTGTGTGTGTGTGTGTGTGTGTGTGTGTGTGTGCAGTACTCTACGGACTCGATAATGGTGAGATCAGATATCCGTGTGGATCATACTGGCTGTTGTCAGACTCCTTGTGCATACAAAAAATCTCATTGGATTATTAAAATTATTGGGAAATGGAATGTTTGGAAATGTAAACTGAAATTTCCTACTGAATCACTACAGCAAAATATATAAATAACTGGCTTAAAACCCCGTTTTTTCTGGTGAAAATACTAACAAGACTTTTTCACAGTAAAGACATGGATGCATGCCAATTTGGTCCCACTGACGCTTTAGTTTCACATAGTTCTTTACTTTACATTTTGAATCTCACTTTAACCTAGTTCACCTATGTGATAATGTCAAGTCTGTAGGTGTACAACAGACAAAGACAAGGAAGGAGGGGGAAAGGCCGAGAAACATCCCGGTGAGATCCGTGGGATGGTTTCTGCTATTGTTATTGATGTCCGGTTCAGTTCATCCCTCTTGGGGAAAGAAGATTATTCTCCATGTGTTTTGTGCTTCTCAACTCACTCCTCCTTTTCATGCTCTACTCAATCTCCTGTGCATTTAGACCTAAATCCATCCCATTGTTCATTGGAGTCGTAAAATAGAGGGATTACTGTGGAATTACAAGGTGGTAAACTGCGTGGGTAACTTAAGAGTCTGGTATCTTAAAATGAACGATAGTGAATGAGACTATAGAAGAAAATAAATGTTTTAGAGCTGATTTTAAAACAACAAGCTAACACTTCAGGTTATGGTTTTTGAGATATTCTGAAAGACCTCGAAGCTATTTTCTGTAAAAAAAAAAAAAATCCCCAAAGGAGGCACTGCTCCACATTCTGATGGGTTTTGAGTGGAGGCTCATACTCTGGAGAGACGGAAATCTTTTGAGACCCCAGACATCCAGTTTAAATGTCTGATAATCTAATATAAAAGAAAGTGTCAGGAATGCAATTTGGCTCTGAGAAGCTCCGTAGGGCATCTCTATTGTATTGTAGCCAAATCAACTTAATTTCCTCATTGTTTCTTTCCGCTCTCTGTTCTTCCTCTCAATATTGCATTGACGGGAGCAAAGCACATCCTAATATTTTCATTTCTCTGTCATTTATTTTAATAATGATTTAGCTCTGCAGCATGTGTCCTTAATGTTTAAGATATGCATGTCATAAGTTTAAAAAACTCGTCCATGTCAATTGATGCTAAAACGAATATCGAGAGGAAAGTGGAAATAAGTCAAAAAGGGATTTTAAGTTGAAGTGATACAAACTTAATAAAACACATTTCATTTCTTAAAGTGTTTTGCTTTAAAAGTTATTTTTTTTAAATTCCACATGATTTGTTTGTTTAATGCTAAGATATTTGCATGTTTTTTAAGTAAATGGTCAGTTAAATGGCTAAACATGCTTATATAAAAACATTGTTTTTAATAATTATCATTCATTACTGTAAAGGCTTCCCGTAAGAACATAGCCTACACTGGGAATACTTGAAAGAATACATGCATATATATTATTGTTTATGCATCTGACAATGTAGATCAAAATACACTTGATCTTAGTCTCGCAGGTCTTTATCACATTTGGCAAGTCTTTGGACCCGAGCTTTTCTTTTAGGTTTTCATCCATTGCATTTTGACATCAGATAGTCGTAAACAAGGATCATTAGCTTGGCGCTAATTAGCTTGCTGCCATGGCTCTGTAATTAGTACACAAGCAGTGTCTCTCAGATCTCTGGAGTTACATCAAAAGGAAATCTCTCTCAATTAGAAGCTCTGCTCCTGTGTAATTTCTCCTTTGTTTACCTTTGCTGCTGCTTTTTCAAGCCTTTTTATCTTCACCCAAAGGTTCAAACGGAGCTGGCGGCTAGTATCGGGGCTAATTGTTACTTTATCATCACCTTTGATGGTAGGGTGTCGTGAAAGCTGTCAACCCATTAGTGTTTCCTTTTTCTGTTGTTAAAAATGCACTCGTACAGCAATGTCAGAAGGGCTCCGGTTTCAATGCATCTACTGTTATTGACTAGAATTATGTAATATGCTATTTTGGTAACTGTACTATTGAGCATATTTTGATTTTGAGCCTTTGACCTCTGAAAACGGACAGGGAAAAAAATCCAAAGTAATACCGCATTCAAAACAAATGTTGATTAATGATATAACCCTTTGAATATTGAAAAGTATCTAATTAAAATTGTGTTTGTGATTTTGTGCTGTGCAACTTGATAACAGGGCACTATTGGCATCAATAATAACTAGAAGTTGGAGAAAAAGCAAGATCGGTTTCTATCAATGGTAGGACTAGAATAAATGGTATTTTAACAAATGCAGTGTCTTAAAGTGTTTGACAGGGCTGGTCAGTATACAGGATCTATGCAATAACATCTCTGTTCAGATGTTCATTAGATGACAGCAGAATGCACTGACAGAGAGCCTGCCACTTCATTTTGGTGAAGAAATATGCTTTTTTTTTCTTTTTTTTTTCTACTGTGATATGCCAGTTCAAGAACTCTTGCGGCACTTAAATCAGCACTTAAAGGAATCGTTCAACCTATTAAAATTCTGTCAGTATGTCCTCACTTATAATGTCCTTTCAAACCTGCATGTTATTTATTTCTGTGGAACACAAAATTATTTTTTTGAACTGACAGTTCATGGCAGCCATGACTGATAAGTTTCATAAACACAATAAAACCACTATAAAAATAGCCTGTTTGACTTTTGCACTACATTATGAATCGTCTGAAGCGGTTCAATAAATTTATGTGAAGACCAGACTGATATTTAGGTTGTTTTTATCTCCTTCTGTTTTGATTGTCTTTTCCATTTGCCCCCCTCACAGTAATAGTGACAGTTGATGTTGTTGTCGTGGGAACTGCCACTGCACATCATCAAATACACAGCATGGATGGATCGTCCATGACGACAGGCCGCAGGAAGGTAAACACCTGCTAGTCGCTCCAAACATAACTGTGAAGCATTTCTCTCGGGTCAACATCCTGTCTGAATCAAAGTGACCAAATAATGACCTCTCACTGCCGTGACATCTTGCACATCTCTCTGGTGTTTTCCACCTCCGGACCAACAGCGGATTTGTGAGTGGCTTTTGGACTTGCTGACTGTCGGAGATCTCAAGGATCTCACTTTTTTTTAGATGAACTGCTGAGAGAACAAAGTAAGTAGAGCAAAAGTTTGCAAAAGGACCAATCCAAAACAGTTTGAATGGGAAAAAAGTCTGTCTCCTGCTCTTGGCATGTGTGGAGAAAATATAAAATCACATTTGAAACTACTTATATTTTCAATGCTTTAATAGTCCCTGATGGATAAAAGCAAGTCCATTCTTCTTCTTCTTCTTCTTCTTCTTCTTCTTCTTCTTCTTCTTCTTCTTCTTCTTCTTCTTCTTCTTCTTCTTCTTCTTCTTCTTCTTCTTCTTCTTCTTCTTCTTCTTCTTCCATATTTTGGCATTTTTTAAGCTTGAAACTTTACACTACTGATTAAAAGTTTGGGATCTGTGAAGTATTTTTATTTTTTAAATATGTTAAAATATACATTTTCTTTGACCAATTGACCATGATTCATAGATGTATCCCATAGTTTAAACATTGAGCCTCCTGACACCATCAAAACATTGAGAGCTATCCGCTCAGACCTGTCAATCTCTTTCTAGCTTAACCAATAGTGAGAGTTTGGGGTGTGGCTACAGTATAGTAGCCAGAGGGTGTTTAGCCAGTGTGGGACCATGGCTGACGCATTACATTGAAAAAGACATTCAACTTTGGTTACAGAAGTGCAAGCCAAATTCAATGCACTTAGACTTTCAAAGATTGAACAGGTCATGAACACATCAAAGCGAACTGGGCATTGCGATGCTACGTGCTATGGATGCTTCAATGCCATACAGCAGTGATTCTCAAAGATTCTTGGTCACGCCCCGAGGTATATTGTTTTATTGTTCCAGTGTAGATCTCCTCCAACAGTTGTGAGATAAACTCTACAGAGAGTGACCCTCCAGGAGCAGGATTGGATACCCAGGATTTCAGCGAGATGCTTGCATTCTCTCTAGACAGTGTTGGCTACTCAGTTGCATGACACATAGCAACCCAGCTAAAAGACTTTCCTAATATGTTGAACCTTTTATTGAAGTAGCCTACTTTTACCTGTTGAGACATGCCTTCACAAGCAGTTTTTAGAGTTGTGTTGTTCACGTTGACTTGGGGGAGCCGTGATGTGCGAAAGAGGCATTTGCAAGGTTGTTTGGGAATATGGTCTTTATTCTTGTAATTCCGCTAGGTGCCGCTATTGCAGAAAACTACATACTTCACCTTTAATGTTTTTGAAAGAAGTATTTTTTTGCTTCCTAATGTTGCATTTATTTGATCAAACACACATAAAAATGTAATGCATCCTTGCTGAAAAACATTATAGATTTCTTACAAAAAAATAAAAAAATAAAACCTGAAATATTTAATAGAGATGCATTTTTGGTTTAACATAGTTGGTGTGCAAACTGTATTTTTGTTGCAAATCAGAGGAACGAAATATTTTCAGTTGGCTTCAGGGAGAGAGAAATAGTATGACACAATGACACAGACAAAGTGACAACATCTAAACCACCTGATCCACAAATACGATTCAAACTGACAAGCTTGTCTTATTCGCTCATTCTTAGCACAGTGTGTTTTGGAACAGAAAATATGCAACGTGGCCCTGAAAAAGTTTCCGAACCCTCTGCACAAATGGTTAATCAAGCACAGTCTTCATTTAAAAGTGTTGTAAAGTTTATAATAATTATATTTTAATCCATATGTGTTAGAGACACCCAGATTGGTTAATAGCTCAAAACAACACTCAAGCGCATCTTAGACAGCTGTGGAGGGAAGTCGAGGGATATTTAGATGAAGAGATTACTAGAGCCCAGCGGCAAACAATGCCCATATGGAGGTGCAGATAACTCCGATACAGTAAGAAATCTCATTCATTGAAGGACAAAGACCTTTCTTTTTTTCACAATGGAATTCATATGAGACGTTTTAGGTCACAGACACCGGTTGGGAACACGTTTCTGTGTTCAAATGCTGATTCAGGAAAGGTTGGTAACCCTTTACAATATTTTTTTGTTTTCTTAAAGGCACCTATCATGGAATTTTGAAAATTACCTTTCATGTAGTGTGTAACATAGATCTAAATGAACAAAAACATCCTGCAAAGTTTTAAATTTTAAAAAGTTTTAAAAAGGAGCGGCAGTGGCTCAGTGGTTCATGTAGGTTGTCTACAAACCGGAAGGTTGGTGGTTCAATCCCCGGTTCCACCTGACCAAGTGTCGAGGTGTCCATGAGCAAGACACCTAACCCCAGATGCTCCCGACGAGCTTGATGGCGCCTTGCATGGCTGCAGTCGCCCGTCGGTGTATGAATGAGAGAGTGAATGGGTGAATGTGAGGCAAATTGTAAAGCGCTTTGGTGGCCATAGGGTCTGTGAAAGCGCTATATAAATGCAGTCCATTTACCATTTACCATTTAAATATGAAAGTTCACCGTATACAAAGTTATTGTCTCTCAAAAGGAAGAGTCGACTCTGAGTCGCTGATATGAATCGATAGACGAACGATGCATTTTCTCTAACTTTCGTACGTCACTTGTACAAGTTATTCTAATTCGACACGCCCACTCAGTGCGCGCGCCGAGCAGACAGACAGAGAAACCTGACAACAACATGTCGACGAGACTCTGTTCTGAAGTGCGAATCAAAAGCAAACTTTTTTTTTCACTGCCTAGGGACAAGCATGTGAAGACTCAGTGGGTAGAGATTATATTTACAACTATACCACACAAGTATAGCCACCTTGAGCTGTGTTCGCGTTATTTTAATGACGATCGCTTCACAAACACATATGCTTTCAAGTGTGGATTCGCGAGTCGCCTGATACTGAAGGAACGTTCAATACCAAGTTTATTTGGATCAGCTTCCTCCTCCGAATCACAACCTGTAAGTACTATTAATAATTGTTGTGCTTTTATGTGTGTGTGTGTGTGTGTGTGTGTGTGTGTGTGTGTGTGCGTGCGTGTGTGTGTGAGAGAGTGAGAGTTACGCTCAGCAGCTTCTAGGTCTCCAATGTCATTTTTTTTGTTTTTTGAAATATGTGAAATTATGTGAAGCGTATTGTAGTACTGCAGTGCTTTATCAATATGTTTAAGCTTTGGGCTAACACAAAATATAACTGACTGCGTCATCTGACCAATCACCGCCGATTAGCGTCACGCAAAGGAGGGGTTTGGACAAATGAGTCGTCAAATGAATCATTAGGGAATCGGTGAGCAAATCAGGTAAAAATAAATGCATATTATAAGACAACAAAAGTGTTTTTTTGTCATTGCATGCATGTAAAACTGTTGTTGGGGACTCCCAGAACATTATTAGGAACATTTTAAATGCCATAATAGGTACCCTTTAACATTACTGATTAGTTAACTTGAAATAACAATGAACAATACATGCAATACTTATACAGAATTTGTTAATATTTACTAATGTTAATCTCAACATTTATTAATCCATTTTTGAAAATCTAAAGTTTTATCTGTTAATATTAGTCAGTGCACTGTGAACATGTATATGGAATATTTTATTATATAACATTAACAAAGGTTAATAAATCGTGTCCAAATATATTTACTCATTGTTAATCAATGTTAGTTAATGCATTGATTACTAATGAGACCAGTAACACTTTAGATTACTGAACACATTTTCACTATTAACTTGCATGTTGCAAATAATTTGCATGTATCAATATGCATGTTAGCATATTAACTGTTTAGTAGTACTTTTTAAGCAAATATCAATGTCTCATTCTGCATGATGCATATTCTAGATCCATTAACCATACCACCCTACATCTAAACATAACCACTACAACAATTACCTTACTTACTGTCAATGAGCAGTATATGAGTTTATTGCGGGAAATCTCCTATAGTTAATAGCGAATGTGTTCCCTAATCTAAATTGTTACTATCAAACCTTATTGTAAAGTGTTGCCAAAAAGTTCACACTCAAATTCCAATTCTATCATCATATCCTCACCTCCATTATGTTTTTAATAATCTCCATGTCTGCTATTAACTCCTTATTTTTTTCCATGCAACAAAAGTGGAAGGTGATTTACAGCCATGCTCCAAAATACCTTAAAAAAATCCATAAATGCACTATATTTCAAGTCTTCTTATTTGCAATTATTTATAAATTTTAAGACCATAATCTGTCTCGTAGGACACAAGTATCAAACCATATGGTATTAATAATTTAAAATTTGATGCAGTTTCTTCTTCTTGAAGGCAAATCATGTATAAATCACAATTCTTTTTATTGCTAAACTGAAACTTGTCTATTCAGTCTAAAATCTCTTTTTGTGTTTCACAGAAGAAAGAAAAATGATATGAGGTTGGGGCCCAAGCAAGTTTTGGGTGAACAATTTCTTAAATTATTGAATTGAGATGGGCAAAGTGTACTGTTGATGTGGGTGTCATATTGTGGTTTTGGAAGCGTATGAGTGCAGGTGCAGAGCTCGTGCGCATGTTGTGTAATGGGACCGACGTGAATGAAGCAGTGCAGTCTTGCTGTCAACGAATGTGTTTCATAATGTTGTGTTGGCATGTGGTTTGAAAATGACAAGAAGGAAAATATTAAAGGTTATTAACTGCCTCCATATGTGACTCTCTGTTGACAGTGACGGAGGGAGGAGAGAGGAGAGAGGAGAGAGAGAGAGAGAGAGAGAGAGAGAGAGAGAGAGAGAGAGAGAGAGAGAGAGAGAGAGAGAGAGAGAGAGAGAGAGAGAGAGAGAGAGAGAGAGAGAGAGGAGAGAGAGAGAGAGAGAGAGAGAGAGAGAGATGGATATCACAGTCTCCATCAAATCTTTGTATTAAATTGGCCACCAACCTGGATAATGTACTTGAAAGTTTTAATTATTCATAAGGCACAGAAGAGAGATACTTACTGACATTTTCAAATGTAACTGCAGACATCAATCAGAGAAGTATCCTATGTTCTATGTTTCCCTTTCCATCAAAGATCAGAACAATATGTTCAGTCTGTCATTCATTCATTTTAAATTAGCATCAGTTTTACCTGTTTTTTTTTTTTTTTTTTTTTGGGTTTGGGGGGACCTGTTGAATATGCATACAATTTTGCAAATCCCTGCAGTTTCCAGGTGAAGCGTGCACTGAGTGACACTTAAAGTGCTACAACTCCTAAATGCAGACCTGTTCCTCACAAACTTATAGCTACAGAATATTTTGAATATAGTGTACAATTTGTTTGGATAAGAGCAGCCCGAGGGTGAGTAGATAATGACAGATATTTAATGTTTGCATGTCTGAATGCAAATATTGTGGTCGTGTTGCTCCGTCTAAATGCTTTAGAAAATTACCTTAGGCTCTAGGCTTAATTTAATTTATGTTTTGGGCAGGGCATCAAATTACATCAAAAAATCCTGGAGGAAAAAAATGTTTCTGGGTTTCAATAGTTTGTGTAAGTGTTTATAACATTTATATTTCATGCACCAAAGCCTATTGTTTTCTGAAGGATCATGTGACACCGACGACTGGAGTAATGGTTGCTGAAAATTCAGCTTTGCATCACAGGAATAAATTACATTTTAAAATGCATTAAATATATATTACTGTTTTTACTGTACTTGGTCAAAAAATGCATCCTCGGAAAGCATAAGAGACTTAATTCAAAAGTGTTGCAAAATCTTACAATGCAAAACCTTATAATACTTGCTTTTAGTGACGTTAAGTGGAAATTATTCTTATTTTGGGTTTTGCAAATAGACAACATGCAGCGGAGTACAATATAACATTACTACATTCACTTCATAATATAAATATTGAATTGGGTTTTATTTATTGTTTGCTAGCTATATTTGTTGACTAGCATTAGTGGCATCGTATTTGCTTTTGGCACTTTTTTTCTTTACACATCAAGACATACCTGTGAATATTTTGTGGGTCACAACCAACTAGTTCTGTGGTTGCCAGTCAGAGCAGCTATAAGTATGTAGCATGTATCAAATATGTTTCCTATTATCCAATGTATTTTCGAGAAGACAGTATTTTCGGTCCGTCTAGTCATTATTATCTCCATCTCTGATAATTTAGATCATATTTTTCCTTAGCGAGAGAATGTTAAAACCATTCTCCCACAACATTTGTCACGTTTCACAGCAGCTGAAATCTAATGGATAACGCAGTTTAATGTTAAAGGGATGCAGAGGAGCGCTTTTGGTCTTTCAGAAAGATATCAGAGACAGCGCTATAATTACAACACAATGGCTCACAGACAAAACAGTAGGGGATGAGTCTCAAAAGAAACATTTTCATCGGCAATCCAAAAGCCATTTTTTTCTGCAGCTCATGGAGGAGAGAGAGAGATACAATAAGTAGAAAAGACAAGGTGAAAGAACAAGCAAACAACACCTGCTGTAAGTCGCTAAATCTGTCTTGACTGATGGCTTAAAAGGGGTCCCCGTTCCTCTAAAACGCTGAAATGCCTGCAGTATCAGAAGGGGAGGGCGAGTCCTGTCCCTAACATGCTTATCATTTTGAGAGGTGGGCATCAACGCTTTATTATTTTCCACTTCTATCGGATGAAATGGTACCAGTGAGTACAATAGCTCTATAGTCTGAATAGCTCTGAGTTTTACTCTATTAAGAAACCAGGATGTTTTGTTGGTGGAATGTTGTGTTGCCGAATCTCGAACTTTGCACTTTGTCGCAGTGCATCTATTGATGAATATGGTGCTATTACATTGTCAATCCTTGAGGAAAAACCCCAGTGTGATGACAGGAAACATGGAAGGTGACTTTTATGTAGTTCAGTGACATGATTGTGTAAATACTTTTGTGGGACCGTCTGTCACAAGTTATGTCATGCACTTCAAAGCATTGCCATTGCAGAATTTAATATGTTCAAGATTATCTTCCTTTAATATCTTTCTGATATGACTTCAACACTAAGTTGAAGTCATATCAGAAATATATTAAAGGAACAGTTTGGCAAAAATAAAAAATCTTTCATTTACATATACCCTCATGTTGTTTAAAACCTGTGCTTTTGTTAATTTTCCACAGCGCACAAAAGGACAATTTTTAAAGAATCTTAACAAAGCATATACTGTATACTCATGGGCAAAAAATGGGGTGTTATCTAAAGAGGAATGATCAGATGCTATCGGTAAAGACAATTCTCCTGCAAAAATTGCAAAGACAACCAAGCAGTGGCTTGAGAACTAATCCATCAGGCTCATGTTTTGGCCTGATTAGAGTCCAGATTTGAACCCTATAGCACATTTTTTGGTTGTACATTAAACTCAAACGACCTGGGAGACTTTTTGCAACTACTCATGAACTGTTTAAAGTCATTAACATTGAGTGGAACAACACTGACTCCTCTTCCTGTAAAAAGCTGTCTGCAAGTTGGGGAAGGATATTATGTGCTAAGTTACTTCAAATGAGTTAGTGTGTGGTTCAGAAAGGATGCATTATATTGATCAAAAGTGCTCAAAAACTTTTTTGAGCACCAAATCAGCATAGAATTAGATTGATTTCTTATAGATCATGTAACACTAAAGAATTAAATGATGGCTGTTACAAATTCAGCTTTGCCATTTAAGGCGAGACACTACAGGTGAATAGGGTATTTTTTTTAAATAATAGATATCATCATGAAACTTTCTCAGTTGATTACTTATGCAAGTATATTAAAAAAATGTATTACAAGTTTTTGAAATTTGTATGTTTAATTATGCAAATTAGGCATTATCTCGTTAAATATGCACAATTTTGCATATATTTTCGGTAGATAGATCTGACCATATGATAAAGCCAGGTGCAAAATTATTTTTTCATTTTGTTCACACACAAGATGAAAAAAGAATTTCAGAGGGATTTCAGGATATATGCTTTCATTACCTAGGAAATCAAAATATACTGTCCATAGCCTTAACCTGTTAAGCTTCACCCCCAATTCTGAAAAATCCCCAGAAATGGCATACCCAACCTGAAACAGATACAGTTCCTGAACCATTTGTTCTAAAAGCACAAGTATGATCTCATTTGAAAGCTGACACCTGGCAGTTTATTGCAAATGTAGAATTAATTATTGTCATAATGAAAAATAAATGTTATAAATAGCTTCAAAGTTTTGTCAAGTTATTAGAAATGTATTTTTATGAAATATTTTCATGAAAATAAAATTGAAGTTGGCCCTGTAACAATCTAGAAATGCACTGTAGCTAAAGCCACATGTCTGACCATGTTATATTTAAAATCTGAAGATGATATGTCTAAAACTCTTTATTTAGTTAAATGTTTTTCAAGATCATGTCAAACGACTTTATTTTGATTAGACTCTAAAAAGCAAACTGTTGTTTATTGTCATTTTCTAAGCATCTATTCAGTCTATTTTCTCTATTGTGTTGTGGTCTAAACGATCTCCATTCAGTGTCAGTCTCCCCTGCACACATTCACACCTCTCCAGCCTCTGGTTATTGCTCTAAATATGCTTTCTTTTGTCTGCATTATAATTACTAACGACTGGCTATTCACACTGTTTCAACCCCTAATCTCTTTTAGGGAAAGTTCTCAAAGTTCTCACCTTACATTTGAAACTATATAAAATGACCTTCTTGAAAAAAGAAACATATCAGCAAGCAGTCCTATTTAGAAATATTCATAAATATAACAGCTAGGTAGCAGGTGCAACAAGGGCTAGCTAGCATGTTAGCTTAGCACACCATCAATACACGACAATTTATGAGATTAAAACCATGTTTGTGCTCTAAAACTTACTTTATAGCACAAGTCGAGTGTTTTAAATAACCTTCTGTGCTCTGATTTGGCTTCAGATAAAAAAATCGGACAGAAAATATAGTATTTTATAGTATTCACGATGATAAAGTCTATATCGATTAGCATTACATTATAAATATAATCTATTATTATGAAAATACCTGACATGGCTCGAAGAACACAGGTAAACCAAATATCATTGCAATCATGTTTATTGTCTTCAAAACATCTTTATCTGCATGTTACAGCGATCTCTGTTAGTGTTTACGTCGTGATGGACTTCCTGAAATGTCACATGATATGATTCTTCTTCGTGTTCCAAATTTGGACTGCATATGTGCACAGGGCGCCCTCAGGCTGCCTGTATGTATTGATAACACAGTACATCAGAGTCTCCAGCGCTCATAATGATTAAATCGACGCATTTGGGTAGATATTCAATAAATATGATTCCTGTCTATATAAATCTGATGTAAACCTATGAGAATCTATCAATATTTCTCCAAATCTGTACACTTTTGAGCTAAAAGCCCTGATGGACGTTGTTTTGTCAAGCTCTGTCGTGACGATCTCACTGGAGTTTTTTTCTGAATGGAAGCGGCTGACGCTCATAATTCATATCAAAGGTATCGACTCATTTTTTGATTACATAACTCCAGACATAAATTAAGACATAACTGTCACTATAAGATTCTCAGAATACAATAGTGGTCAAATACTAAACCTTCAGTCTTATATCTTTTTAATGATGTATAGTTTGTCAAGGTATTAACATTGAATCTGATAGTAACTTTGAACGATTTAAAAAAAAAAAAAACGCTCAGAGCGCCCTCGCTCTGGCGAAGGTTAACAGGTTAAAAAATCAATTCATGCCATATTTTTTTTTATTAAAAAGTCACATAAATCAGGCCAGAAATGATTTATAAACAAATCCCTCTGAAAATATCTTCAGAATACTGCTAAGTGTATAACTGGAAAGTTTGGTGTACATAGGTGCTACACAGGCTGAGAAGTTTCTACTGGAGAATGACAAAATACTCATTTTGAGAAAACAGCATTTAAAGATTTGTAATGCAAAAATGAATACTTTTTTTAGTGGAAACAACTATTTACAGACACAATATCTTATCAAATCATCAGCACCAACAATATAAACCAACTAAATCACATTACAACTTATAACACAGCATTTATGGCCTTCAAATGAACAGAAAAAGAGTCAAAAACACACATCTAAATGTCAGAGCGCGTCACGTGATGCATCTGAACCAATCACGTTGTCAGAAATTGACACCAGCCAATGAGATTTCGGTTTTAGAGTTAAATGCCCATTTTACTTTCACGATTGGTTGCTGATAAAAAGGAAATGACCATATTTGGATCCGACAGCGTTGAACAGGAGAAAGAGAGCTTTCCAATGGTGTGTGTGATGACAGGGTGCAGATAGCGATCGCAGAGCAGCATGTTGATATATAACGACAACTTTTTGTTGAATTTAGGAGAAATCTACAGACGCAAATGGACAAAGTGTAGTAAAATAAACACCTAAATGTGTATTTTGGAATTTTTTTCACCTCAAGTCTGAAAGAAGACATGTTATTGAAGACAAATAGCCCAAAATCTCAAAATTGACCAGTGAAAAAAAAACGATGTTTTTGCCTGCCGTGTCTCGCCTTAAATATAAAACAGTTATTTTAAATTGTTATAAAATTACTAGTATTCATATTTAAAGTTTGTTTACTCTGCTCACGAGCAGTGTCTTGTTTGTTCAGGCCTTTCCAGCTGTATTCAATAACGACATTTCAGCTGAGTATAAAGCAAGTAGTATAAAGCAAGTAGTAAACCGCGGCAGCCCTCGTGTGAAGACCGAAGAGTGTAATGACCAGCAACTCTACCTGTGGGACTCCACCGAGCAAGGACACCGAGAAGGCACTTAAGTTTTATTTTCTTGTTGTTTACACTCTCTTCTACACAACTTTTCTTCTCATCTTTCTATATGTGATCTCTCTTTCACTGTGTTTTCAAATCCCTACTACTACTATTAAAACAATCAAATGTCACGTGTAGGAGGCAGCACAATCCTAACAACCTGCGTACCTTTCCAGTGTCTTCTAGTACTTTTATTTTCTTTTCCCATCGTTCTCTGGAATTGCCAGTCCGCTGTAAACAAAGCTGATTTCATTACATCTATTTCTGGTCATTCAGGTCTCAGCCTATTGGCCCTGACTGAGACCTGGATTAGACCAGAGGACACTGCCACACCTGCTGCCCCCTCCACTAGCTTCACTTTCTCGCTCACCCCTCATCTGACAAGAAGGGGTGGAGGTACTGGTCTTCACATCTCAAACGATTGGAAATGTTATCCTTTACCACCTCTGTGTGACAACAGCTCATTTGAATCGCATTCAATTACCATCACTAGGCCTATTCAAATCCATTTTGTAGTTGTCTATTGTCCACCAGGTCAGCTTGTCAGTTTCTCGGAGGAGCTTGTGCTACTCGCATTCTTCCCTGAGGATGGTACGCCTCTTGTCGTTCTTCAATGTCATTCTTCGAGACTTCAGCATTCACCTAGAAAAGCCTCAGGCTGCTGATTTCCAGACTCTGCTTGCCTCATTTGACCTCAAACGATTATCTACTGCAGCTACTCACAAATCAGGAAAACAATTAAACCTTATTTACACGCGCTACTGCTCCACTGACCATACACTGGTCACTCCGCTGCACACCTCAGATCACTCTCAACCTCAACCTGCCTCAGAACACAACACACCCTCTTCCACAGGTCACCTTTTGGTGAAACCTACGCTCACTCTGACCTACCCTTTTTGGTCTCATCCACCTGATCAGCTCTCAACATTAGATACTAACAGTGCAACTTACTCTTTTCTCCACTTCTGCCCCCTTTCCTCCAGGCCAGCCCACGCCACCCCCTCTGCCCCCTGGTTATCTGATGTTCTCCACGAACATCGTTCTAAATTCAAGGGTGCTGAGAGGTAGTGGCAAATCGAAATATCCTACTGACTTTGATATTTATCAATCCCTCCTCTCTTCCTTCTCTGCTAATATCTCTACTGCTAAAATGACTTACTGTTATAACAAAATTAACAACTCTTCTGACCCTTGCATGATTTTCAGCACCTTCTCCTCTCTTCTCAAACCTCATCCTCCTCCTCCTTCATCAACCCTAACAGTTGACGATTTTGCCACATTTTTTATATAAATAAAACATCCACCATCAGCAGCCAATATTCCAAACCACAAACTGACACACAAATCTTTCCAGCTAACACACACGTTCTACCCTCCTTAGCTCTGCTTTCAGAGGCAGAAGTCTTCAAACTCCTCCTTTCCAATCAGCCTACTACCTGTCCGCTTAATCCTATTCCCACTAATCTACTTCAAGCCATTTCTTCCTCAGTTGTACCCACACTCACGCACATCATAAACACCTCTCTTCACACTGGTACTTTTCCCACAGCATTTAAGCAGGCTCGGGTAACTGCACTGCTTAACCTACTCTAAATCCAGCACATCTGGACAATTACAGACCGGTATCCCTTCTTCCATTCGTCGTAAAAACACTTGAACGAGTTGTTTTCAACCAGATCTCTTCATTTCTTACACAGAATAACCTCATGGACAACAACCAGTCTGGTTTCAAAAGCGGACACTCAACTGAGACAGCTCTGTCCTCTCTAATTGAATCTCTGAGACTGGCAAGAGTAGCTTCCAAAATCTCAGTTCTCATCCTGCTAGATCTGTCTGCTGCTGCACAGTTAACCACCAGATCCTCCTGTCAATTTTAAAGACAAAGGGCATCTTGAGAACTGCACTACAATGGTTCAAGTCTTACCTCTCAGGTAGGTTCTTCAGGGTGTCACAGAGGCGTGAGGTGTCCAAGACCCAACATCTAGCTACTGGGGTGCCTCAGGGCTCAGTGCGATCAACTGAACTTTACAGACCACATTGCTAGAACTGCCCGGTCCTGCAGATTTGCCTTTGCCTTATAACATTAGGAGGATCAGGCCCTTCCTATCAGAGCATGCTACAGAACTCCTTGTCCAAGCACTTGCTCTATTCAGACTGTACTATTATAGTACAGTCTATTACTCTATTACTATTACTGTAATGCTCTCCAAGCAGGTCTTCCAGCTTGCACTGTCAAACCTCTGCAACTGATCCAAAATGCTGCAACTAGAGTGGTCTTTAACAAGCCAAAGAGAGCACACGTCACTCCTCTCCTCACAAAATTGCACTGGTTGCCATTTGCTGATCGCATCCAATTCAAGTCACTGACTTTTGCCTACAGAACAACCACTGGCTCTGCTCCCTCCCACCTAAATTCATTATTTTAGACTTACGTGCCATCCAGAAACCTGCGCTCTGCAAGTAAACGCCACCTTGTGGTGCCATTTCAAATAGGCACTAAATCTTTTTCTGGTCTGTTACATGCTGGTGGAATGACCTGCCCAACTCAACCAGAGCTGCTAAGTCTGTGGCCATTTTCAAGAAACTGAAGACGCATCTTTTTCGGCAACACTTGATCCATTAATACTAACACTTTATGTTCTATTCTATATCTATTATCTTTTCTTTTCTTTTTTTAAAGTACACTTACTGTGTTAGATTAAACTGGGAAGGGTCATAGCACTTGCATATGATTGGTTTGAACACTTTTGCATCAGCATGATTTCTAGGTGAATAAGCCCACTGACTCAAATATAGCTGCAAGGTTATTTAATGACATCAGTTTAAACTATGGTGGTTTTTCAGCAGACATGCGGAGATACACTAGTGCCTTGATATGCCCCAGAGGAACTCTGGGATTATGGTTTTAATTGCACCTTGTAGAGGAACAGATTTCCTCAAGAGCAAAAATCATGAATTATTTATATTGGGAGTTTATGATGATGAATGGATGGGACCGTGAGTATGACCTTGTCAAAATACCTTATCCGCGTCTCCGTAGCAACATGAACGAACAGATTGGGGTGGCAGTTGCATGAAACAGAATGAAGGTCATGACATTCCACCTCCCCTTCACCGGACGTTTAATCTAATAGTTTTCATTGAAGTTCTAAAATATTCCCATGTCATTAAAAGAATAGTTCATTTCATTAAAATTATGTCTCACTCATGTTGTTCCGAACCCATGTACTGTTTGATTTTTTTGTAAAACAAAAGAGAATGTTTGAAGAATTTTCATGAGGCTAATTTCCATAAAGTGGTGGTTCACAATGAACAAAGAAATTAAATGCCATAAGTAATATGGACTACTTTTATAGCACTTTAAAAGTCGGTGATATGATGATTTAAGTTTTCTGAAGTGATACTTCAGATGAAGCTTGCTTTGTTTCAAGAACCGATTAAGATGAGCTGTTAACTCAAGACGTGTAGCTGAACGAGTGAGTCTGTGAGTGAATGAATCATTTAACTCATTCTTTTGAGCTGGTTATTTTTAGTGAACCAGTTGATGTTCAGAAATAACCAATCATTAATTGGAGCTGTTTCATGGTGTCAGAAGACTTGGAATATAAATGTATGAGTTTTTTTTTTTTTTTTGTCAAAATTAGCTGTGGCATATGGGGAAAAAAATATTTTCTTGTTAAAGTAATTTAGTAATAAAGTAAGTAATACAGGTTTGGAATGACAGGGTAATAATGTGAACTGTCCCTTTTAGAAAAGAAGTTTAAGATTAGAAATACACTCACAATCATGTTTTTATGGCTTATTCAGAGCAAACATTTTCTATGTGGGTTTATAGGCAGTCTTTGTGTGTGGAATCATTAGAGTGCTATTACTAAGGGACACCGGTTGTGAGCTTGCTGTAAAAAAAAGTGTGTCTTCATTATATGCAAGGCAAGCAACAAGTTCCAGGACTACACTGACTGTTCCTCGTTTAAAATTGCAAACTTTTTCAATTAGACGTGGTGCTATGAAAAGGACATTTAAATGGCACCTCACTAATCAAGGCCTCTGGCCATTCACATTTGGTAATTTTTTTTTGTATGAGTATGCAGTGCTTATAAAACTACACAGATCTAATATATGAATGTACAACTATTCTAGCTTCCAGTTGATCGTGCTATTATATTTCTGAAATAAAATTGAATCTCATGGTTAACTACTGGATGACCTCTTTAACTATGATGGCCACAGAGAATAAGAAAAATGCACTTGTATTTTATTGCCAGTGGGAGGAATGAGTTTTTTTTTTATATCAGCTTGAATCAATGGTTACATTTTAACAGCATGACACTACATTGTTTTCAACTAAAAACAGAAAACTTTGTATGCATTTTGGCCATTCATTTACATGACAATGGCGTTTGGCCTGCAAATGTAAACTTTTGTCTCTGTATAAACTACAAAAAGGAGAATTTGTGAAAACGGTGATGTCATGCGCATGCGTATTAACCCTCCTGTTACCCTCAAATCTGCTAACATTTTTACCCACTGGGGTCAATTTGACCCCAGTAATTTAAACCTCCACAATATGATTTTTTTTTTTTTTTTTTTTTTTTTTTTTACAAAGGTTTGTCTCAGGTAATTTATGTATTTGTTGACTACTTAAGTAACCTTTTAAGTTGACATCCACCTGCCCACCCCCCTCCCCACCCCGTATACATCCAGAATACCTATTGCACGTCTATGGACAAATTTACAAATCACCATAAAATCTTACTGATTGACCTAAAATTGGAAAAGTATAAATATATTTGGTTTTATTTGTTTTATAATATTTCTAAGTATAGATTTTTGTAATCTATAACATTTGGATAAAAATACTATTTATTTTATTAAGGATAAAAACACGAGTTATGTTTGGGGTCAATCTCGCAAAACTGTTGTTTTCTGTGTTCTGTGGCATTTACTATGAAACAGGAAAGCTGAGCGATGAACATGACTCAGTTCACTGGCGCCTATTTCCCACTATCAAGGACATCTACGCTGTTATGTGTGTATGAAGGACCTACAGCATCCCTGTTACCTGCCACATGATCTGTCCATTACCATCTGAAAAAAAAAAAGGTTAAGGGGATTTCAGACCACAACAAGCAGACCAAGTAACAGTTTTCTTCCTGCAGGCTGTCACACTGCTCAACAACTCCTACTCAAGCTGTCTGAGCTAATCATTCTGCAGAACCCCCTCTCATGCATGTGACTCTATTTATACACTGCCACTTCACTGCGCTTTTCACTTTTGTGCCAGGGACAAAGTTACTCTTTATCAATACTGTATTTGCATGCATTGCTTTCTTGTACAGGGGTGAATTCAGGTCGATTGGGTCCCAATCCCCCAGGTCCCAATCCCACCGAATTTCGTCCTAATTATATATTTCTACTGGGACATTTTCTGGTCCATTCCAGTGCTTTTGTGTCATATTGTGGTTCCAGAAAAATCTAATTGAATGGGTGCTCTCTCCAATGAATTAATCTCCAATCTCAGTCAAATGTCTAGGTACATACCTTAAATCTTACCGTTGCTGCTGCTCAGGAAAATAGATCAAAGTTCATTGAAGACACATTGACCTTTTGTGATAACATACCCAGATGGCAGCTGTGCTGTAAGTTAAAAGAACAAGTTAATTTAATACACAATGACCTTTTGTGGCAACATGCTCCAATAGTATCACAAGTTTGAGGTAAATGGCTAGTGTAAGCTTTTTTAGCTCAATTTAATGAAATTTGGAAGGGTAGCAGAACATATCAAACCATTGTTTTTGCCAATAAATAATGTTTTTATTTTATTTTATTAATTAAAGCATTTTTGAAATTAACCTCTTATACTCACCAAGGCTACATTGTTTTTTAATTGTTTATGATGTAATGTATTCTTGTGATGCAAAACTGTATTTTCAGCATCATTTCTCCAGTCTTCAATGTCACACGATCCTTCAGAAATCATTCTAAAATGCTGATTTGCTCAAGAAACATTTCTTAATGTTGAAAACGTCTCGGGTTATGACTATAACCCTTGTTCTACCAGAAAGACTCGGGAGATAAGATACTGTACAATAATGCATTTTATTAACAGCCCAGCAAGCCATATATTCAATAAAGTTCTTTGGCGTAGGCCCCGTCCGTAACTCGCAATCCGAGGGTACGGATTCTGCATATCCTGCCTGAAGATGAAGGCAGGGGCGCAGCCGACCCCCCCTTGGGGTATTGGAAGGGACCGACCTGGTGGTGGTGGGAGGATGGAGCGAAGACCGTCTTGGTGGAGGTGGGGAGGATGGTGGTAAGTGAAAGCGTCAGCACCTGTGAACTCAGACGAGTGTAAGTAAGGATCTTTTATACTTCACGTATTAGAATGCTATTGGATAGATGAGAAGGTAATAGATGACGTAACAATTAAGTCTTCCTGGCGGAACTTACGCTACGCTTTCATTTCCCTGAGAAGGGAACGAGACAATGCATCGAGAATCGACACTTTGGGGACGCTACCTTAGCGTGCGCCTCTGAAGTAAAAATGAAACTAATCCAATCCTGATTGGTGTTGCGTCGTGACGTAACATGTGACGGCATAACCGGAAGCATAAAGGTGACGCTGACGCATAGAATGCCAGCCTCCCGATGAAGCAAGACGCTCTAAGGCCTCGAGGGGCGTGGCAGAGCGATGCATTGTCTCGTTCCCTTCTCAGGGAACAAGGGTTATAGTCATAACCCGAGACGTTCCCTATCGAGGAAACTCGACAATGCATCGAGAATCGACACTTTGGGGAACGAATGCCCACTAGGCCACGCACCGAAAACAGGCCTGCCCCGGAGTGAAACTGATTCAGGCACTCAGCTAGGACGAGAGCACATGTGCGCCAGGCGTACTAGGGAGGTGCAGAATATAGAACCTAACAAAAGTGTGTGGGGTAGCCCAACCGGCTGCCTCACAGATCTCCTGGATGGGAACTCCCGAAAGGAGGGCCCTAGAGGACGCCATGCCTCTAGTAGAAAGAGCCCTAACGGCCAAAGGTGAAGGCAAATTGCGCACCTTGTAGGCCTACTTATGGTTTGTAAAGCCGGGAGCCCCTAATAGGTGATCCAAAACACACTACAGTAGGTCCGACCTCCTCCAAGAAGAGGACCTCTCAAGGTAAATACTCGGAACTCTGACTGGCAGAGCAAGGAACCTCTCCTTTTCTGCCGACACATGAGGTGGAGGATGAAATACTTGCAGGACCAATGACCTAGCCATGATAAATTGCACTTAAGGCACATAGCTGGGTCTCGGATGCAGGATGGCCTTAACTCCGCCGGGGGCACATCCCAAGCAAGCTGGCGATAATGCCAGGGCTTGGAGATCTCCCAATCTCTGTAAAGAAATAGCTAAGAGAAAGGCTATCTTGAACGTGAGGTCCTAGGCGAAGCCGACTGGAGGTATTCGAAGGGAGCCAGGAATAGCCCTTCGAGAACCACCGCCAGGTCCCAGGAAGGAACCCTGGACCTGACTGTCGGTCTCATCCTCCAATACCATGGAGAAATAGTTTGACCAGTTGGTGCCTCCCCAAAGGCCCAACATTTAGTGGTGCATGGAATGCCGCAATGGCAGCCATGTACACCCTACATGTGGATGGGGAGAGATTCGCAGAGAAATGATCTTGAAGAAACTCCAGAACTGAAGCCATTGGGCAGTTAACTGGGCCTAACTCAAGTTCTCTACACCAAGTGGAAAAACATTCCACTTGAGGCCATATAATCTCCTAGTAGACGGAGCCCTAGAGATAAGTATGGTTTCGACCACCCCAGATGATAGACCAGCATCTAGGTACTGAGCCCCCTCAGAGGCTAGACCCACAATTTCCACAGCTCTGGATGAGGATGGAATATAGTGCCTTCCGCCTGAGACAACAGATCCCTCCTCAGAGGAATCTGCCATGGCGGAGCTATCAGGAGTGAAATTAAGTCTGAAAACCATACTCGGGCTTGCCAACACAGGGCTACCAGAAGAAGACTGATGCCCTCCTGACTGACCCTCTCCAGGACTCGGGAGCAGAGCGATCGGGGAAAAAGCGTACAGGCGAAGCCTCGGCCAGGCCTGTACCATGGCATCCAAGCCCCAGCGGGGCTGGATGAGTGAGGGAGAACCAAAGTGGACAGTTGGACGGACGTCCCTCGAGACGCAAACAGATCCACTTCCACTGGTCCAAACCTCTGCCATATCAACTCCACCACCTCTGGATGGAGTCTCAATTCCCGGGTTTCAGCCCCTGCCTCGACAGGATGTCTGCTCCCTAATTCAGAACCCCCGGGACATATATTGTTCTTATAGATAATATTTCCCTTGGGACCATAAAATGATCAGATGCGCCAATCTGGATAGAGGGCACAATCTGAGTGTCCTTTGTCGGTTCAGATAAGCTACCACTGAGACGTGGTAACCTTTGATGTCTGTGAGGAAGCTCCTCAGAGCCCTGAACACAGCCAACATCTCTAGGCAATTTATATGCCAAGAATGATGATGGTCCTGCCACAGACCCCTGGCAAAGCGGCCTTAGACCACGCCCCAGCCAGCGAGGGAAGCGTCTGTCGAAACAGTTTCCCGGCGACATGACACCCCTAACACTGGGCCTTGGGACAAGAACCAAGGTTTCTTCCATATTAATAGGGAACGAAGGCATCTGCGCGTAACCTTTATTATACGGAACAGATTCCCCTTGGGGAAAAAACCCTTGGCTTTTGAGCCATCATTGAAGGGGCCTCATGTGAAGCAGGCCCAAAGGAATTACGTTGGGTGCCGCTGTTATGAGGACCAGCAGTCTTTGAAATTGCTTTACAATGATGGCCTGGCCTAGCTTTATCCTGGACCCCATGGCCAGGATGGATTCGATACGAACGGGAGACATACGTGCCCGCATCGTAACCGAATTCCGTACCACGCCCAGAAGAGTAGTCTTCTGAGCTGGGTCCAACACCTTTTCTTAGTGTTGAGCCTCAACCCCCGGTTCTGAATGTGGCCAAGGACGACATCTCGATGCCGAACTGCCATTTCCTGAGACTGGGTCAATATGAGCCAGTCGTCGATGTAATTCAGTATACGGATGCCCTGAAGCCTCAGTGGAGCCAGAGCCGCATCCATACACTTTGTGAACGTGCGGGGAGAGCGTGCTAGGCCGAACGGAAGAACCCGATATTGGTATGCTTCGCCCCCGAAAGCAACCTCAGGAACCTCCTGTGATATGTAAGGATGGAGACATGAAATAAGAGTCTTTTAGATCCATCGTGACAAACCAGTCCTCGGATCTGATTTGGTTCACGATAATGGTAACAGTAAGCATTTTGAACCTGAATCTCCTCAAAGAATGATTCAAAAAGCCCTAGATGTAAAATAGGCCTCAGTCCGCCATCCTTCTTTGGAACTATAAAGTACCGGCTGTAAAACCTTGACTCCCTGTCTGGTAGGGGAACACATTCTATGGCCCCTTAATTCCAGTAGAGTCTGTACCTCTTGTTCCATAACCCGAGCCTGTTCTGGAACCACTGCAGTCGGTACCACCCCAGCAAACTAGGGAGGTCGGTGACCGAACTGCAATCTGTACCCATATTTTATAATATTTTATAATATACAGGACCCATATAGATATATGTTCGGAAGGCGTTGCCATTCTTCTACAAAATCTACTAAGGGAACCAGCCCCTCGAGGCTGGCCTCGGGTGTTTTTCGAGCACTATTCTCGACTTCCTGAAGCGGTGGACCGGCAGGAAAAAAGTCGATACAGATTTTGTGACCATAGTCGGTGCACTGTTGCAAGCTTTTGGGGCGAACGCCATGGTGTGCGTTCGCTGGAAATCGATGTGGCCCGAAGCGTCAAAGACGGCAGCACAACAACATCTTCCCCGAGGGCACCTGCTGCTAGAACAACCTCGATTGTTCCACAGCGGGGGGGCAGCCCTCTTTTTTTTTTTTTTTTCGCTTCCTGAAACCTGTCAACGACTGTAGTGACAGCATTGGAAAACAGGCCAGAAGGAGATAGCGGAGCGGCCAACAGGAAATATTCCCTTATTTAGATCTTTAAGAAGATCGGCCTGGTACGCGTGCAAAATCGTCATAGAGTGCAGGCACGCACCAGCCTGACCCTTTTTTTTTTTTAATTTTTTTTTTTTTATTATTTTTTGAAATATTTTACCAAAGGAACCAGGCTCTCAAGCCTGGCTTCGGGTATTAATCGGGATTCGTTCCTGACCCCCTGAAGCGGGTTTCCGGCAGGGCTGGACCGAAAAACGATTCTCGATGGGCGAACGCGAAAGCTGCTGGCCGCAAGCCTGTGGGGCGGACAGTGCAGCCTGCGTTCGCTGGAAACCGATGTGTCCCGAAACGTTTTTAACGGGGGAAGAGCAACATCGATTTCCTGCACCATATAAGCCCAGCCAACCAGTGCAGAGGTGTCCCTGCACGGTTTGTTGGGCAGCACCGGGGCTTAAAGCAAAGATGCCAGATCAGGAGAAAGATAACTCACTAAAGCTTCCTCCATCTGTGGCAACTTGCCATAACCCGACTCTCTCGCACCCACCACATTCAATAAACATATAATGAATGTGGTGAGATACGTAAAGTGTGGGGTTTCTCCCAGGATCTACACACATATATATATTTTTATAAAGATCTGGGAAAAACAGTAAGCCCCGGCTCTGAGTTTGTGAACGGTGCTGCAGGAATCTCTCGTCTAGTTCATTTTGACGGGGATCATCCTGCTTATTTTGTGGCCAGCTAATATATTTAAATATTTATATTATTTAATACTTTGCCACAGCCCATCACAACAATACAGCTCTACATAGCAAAACATAAGCCGGGAGTGTGACTCATGTGCTCGTTCCCGATGCTGAGCACATCTACTTCCTTATAAACAGATAGCTCGAGCACTGGGCACTCGTCACGGCAGAAGAAGCCGCATCGCGGGCGTCTGCGTCGTGAACTAGTGTCATAGAATCTGCGGATGATGAAGAAAAGGTGCCTCGCAGTCTCGTTTCATCGCGAGATCCTCTGCGATCTCGCGATTAAGCCGTCGCGCCGCTCAACGAAGCGGGACCGAATCGGGGATCGCGAGCTGGCATCATCAGTGAAATAATATAGCCAAGCGAGAGCGCAGCACTCTAATAGAAGTGCTTCACAGTATTAAGCAGCCCTCGAGGCGCTGACTGTGCGTGCTGGCCCTAAACAATACACACACACATGCAGATGCGTGTCCCACTGGCATTAATCTTGGGCAGGTGCACACACTTAGTGTATGTTCACTTCGCCATAATATAGAGCTAGCACAGACAAACAACATCAAATAAGACAGACAGTTTCACAGAAGCGCTTGCTGAAGAGCGATAGCTGGCATTCTATGCGTCAGGTCCCTTAGCTTCGGTTATGCCGTCACATTTACTCACGACGCAACACCATCGATTGGATTTGTTTATTTTTACTTCAGAGGCCACGCTAGGGAGCGTCCCAAAGTGTCGATTCTCGAGCATTGTCGAGTTTCTCGATAGGGAACATACAAGAACTATTTGTTTGATTTGTTTTTAAATATCAATGTATTTAATATAAACTTTGATCAATTTAATGCATCCTCCTTGCAGAATAAAATATTAATTTTGAGAAAAAAATAATGTACACTCTAAATAGCTAAAGGTTCCAATTTTTTTTTTTGTTTAGTGATGCCATAGAATAACATTTTTGTACAAAGAACATTTAAACATTAAATAACCTTTTTTCCATTACAATCACCTTTATTTTAAAGAGTAATAACTTGAACTTGTTGTTTGAAGTACAGCAAGAGAAAAGTATGTATTTCTTAGACTCTGTGACAACTAGCCCCATGTTCCACTGTATCTCTTAATATCACATTTGTCTTATATCACAATGTGATAAATGACACTGATGTTATTTGATTTTACTCGGCCAAGGGCGTATTCTAAGACTTTTGTTGCAGAATCAATTCTCTTTGCTGATTGAAGTGATATTTCTAAATTACTCACTTCTACAATTGGTCTCTATTGTGGTGGTACTTAAGGGCATTTTAATTAAATTAGGCTTAAATTGTCTTTCCGTCATTTTCACTTAGACTATCAAGAATGGGCCTAGGTTTGTGCTCTTTGTGAACCCAATTAAATCGTATATTGTTTTATAGCTGCAGAGCAGAATTATTTAGCAGTCATAATTTATCTGTTCATCTCGGGTAGACAATATCTTATTCAGACACTATTTATTTTAAGGACCTTAATGAAAATATTCAAGAATAGTTCTATTGTTATCTTTGACAAGTTGAGATGTATTTTGCTGTTATTGTTTAAAAAAGCTCATATTTACATGCTTTCAAATTTGCTTTAATTTAGCGCAGCTATGTCATAACCACAAATTAATTTACTCTCCATGGTCAAATACCATTAACGTGATCACACCACGACTGCATCTGAGAGATTAGTGGTATTTTTTTTCCTCTTTACTTAGCTAATGAGGATGAAACATAAATCTTGACCTAACACAAAAGCACTATAAATGTTAGCTTTAAGTGTTCAATTATCTGAGTGGGTGAGATGTGTCTCTCTCAAAAAAACTGACTGTCAGGAAAGTGTGAACAAGTATACTCGTCAGGGATTATTGTTTTGTCTGTCTAAATTGGTTATAAAGTCAGACACAGTATAGTGCTTTGCTAAGCTTTTTATTGACATTCATATGGCCTTCATGTGTAAGTGTAGACTGAATCACTGTTAAATGAGCCTATGGCTCTCTTTAGTATTTACATCTGACACGGGTGGTCCTGAAAAGTGATCAGCTGACTTAACTTAAAAAAAGTGAGGAAACCTGTTGCCTTAAAATGATTATGTAAATGACCTTCGTGTAATTGAAAAACTAATGTTTACACCTAAGCATCTCAAATGTGTCTACTGTGACCAATCAGAATTAATCAGGGAAAGTCTTTGATTTCATGAATACACATTGCTTACTATATCAATGTGCTGCATGTTAATGTGCAAAAATCACACAAGGAAATCAACTCTAGTTGCTCTATATTTTTTTTTTCATTTTCATTTTAGCCGAATAATGAGCTGAATGCTCAGTTTTATTTTAGTTGAGCAGCTGTATTAAACAGAATTTTACCTCTGCAATTTTCACTTAATATAATTTGTTTTATTTTGTATTTACAGTAGTCAAGATTTGAAGTGGATCAAAAAAGTTCATCAAAGTTGTCCTAAGACAAGAACAGGTATTGTTCAAAATTCATGTATAGCTTTGACATGTTTTGATCCACTAAATGTTGACTACTATAGATGTTTTTTAGCCAAACTCTTAAGACAGATGGTTTGCTGGTCCCAGCTGGTTTAGGTTGGTCTTATATGATTTAAACTGGACTTCCAGTCTCACCAACCTGCATTTAGCTGGTTTAGCTGGACAGCCAACTGAAAATCTTAAAAAGAAGTCTCTTATGCTAAGACTTATTTAACTTATTAAATTATAAGTTTTAAATAACTGTTATATATACTTCAAGACTGAGGACGAGAGGTGACCGTGCATTTTCTGTTGTTGGTCCAAAACTGTGGAATAGTCTTCCTGTATCTTTAAGACTAATATCCACAGAGTCTGTTTTTAAATCTAAGTTAAAAACTTACCTGTTTTCACTGGCTTACAATTGTCCTTGATTTTAATGTTGAATTGTTAAATTGGTGTTTCTGATGTAAACTCCCTTTATCATTTACTTTGCGGTCGGTCTTGTTTTTAAAGGGGGGGGTGAAACGTCTCGGGTTATGACTATAACCCTTGTTCCCTGAGAGGGGAACGAGACAATGCATCGAGAAATCGATACTTTGGGGACGCTCCCTAAGCGTGCGCCTCTGAAGTAAAATGAAACTAGTCCAATCCTGATTGGTGTTGCGTCGTGACGTAACATGTGACGGCATACCCGGAAGTATAAAGGTCACGCTGATGCATAGCATGCCAGCCTCGCGATGAAGCAAGACGTTCTAAGGCCTGGAGGGGCGTGGCAGAACGATGCATTGTCTCGTTCCCCTCTCAGGGAACAAGGGTTATAGTCATAACCCGAGACGTTCCCTTTATCGAGGGAAACTCGACAATGCATCGAGAAATCGATACTTTGGGGAACGAATGCCCACTAGGCCACGCACTGAATAGGCCTGTCCCGGAGTGAAGCTGATTCAGGCACCCAACTAGGACGAAAGGACATGTGCACCAGGTGTACTAGGGAGGTGTAAACTGTAGAATTTAATAAAAGTGTGTGGGGTAGCCCATCCGGCTGCCTCACAGATCTCCTGGAGGGGAACTCCCGAAAGGAGGGCCCTAGAGGAAGCCATGCCTCTAGTCGAGTGAGCCCTAACAGCTAAAGGTGAAGGCAAGTCGCGCACCCTGTAAGCTGAAATAATAGTTTGAACAATCCAATTACTAATGGTTTGCTTGGATGCAGGGAGCCCCTTCTTAGGTGACCCAAAACACACTAATAACTGTTCCGACCTCCTCCAGGAAGAGGACCTCTCAAGGTACATGCTCAAAGCTCTGACAGGGCAGAGCAAATGAAGCTTCTCCTCCTCTGCCGACACATGAGGCGGAGGATGAAATGCCTGAAGGACCGTGGATCGAGCCGTATTCATAGGAACCTTAGGAATGTAGCCCGGACTCGGATGCAAAAAGGCTTTTACTCTGCCAGGGGCAAACTCCAAGCAAGCTGGTGTTACTGCCAGGGCTTGGAGATCTCCCACCCTCTTAAGAGAGGTAATAGCTAAGAGAAACACCATTTTTAGCGTAAGATCCCTAGGCGAAGCCGACTGAAGGGGTTCGAAGGGGGCCAGGGATAACCCTTCGAGAACCACCGCCAGGTCCCAGGTAGGAACCCTGGACCTGATCATCGGTCTCATCCTCCAAGTACCACGGAGAAAACGAATGACCAGATGGTGCCTCCCCAGAGGCCCATCACTTAATGGTGCGTGGAAAGCCGCAATAGCAGCCACATACACCTTAAGCGTGGAAGGGGAGAGACCCGCAGAGAAACGATTCTGAAGGAATTCCAGAACTGAAGCCACTGGGCAGTTGACTGGATCCAACTCCTGTTCTCTACACCAAGTGACAAAAACATTCCACTTGAGGCCATATAATCTCCGTGTAGACGGAGCCCTAGAGCTAAGTATGGTTTCCACCACCCCAGCTGACAGACCAGCATTTAGGTACTGAACCCCCTCAGAGGCCATACCCACAGTTTCCACAGCTCTGGGTGAGGTGGAAAATTGTGCCCTCCGCCTGAGACAACAGATCCCTCCTCAGAGGAATCTGCCATGGCGGAGCTATTAGGAGTGAAACTATGTCTGAAAACCACACTCGGGTCGGCCACATTGGGGCAACCAGAAGTAGACTGATGCCCTCTTGACGGACCCTCTCCAGGATCCCCGGAAGCAGAGCGATCGGGGGAAATGTGTACAGGCGAAGCCTCGGCCAGGCCTGCACCATGGCATCCAACCCCAGTGGGGCTGGATGTGAGAGGGAGAACCAAAGTGGGCAGTGGGACGTCTCTCGAGACGCAAATAAATCCACTTCCATTCGTCCAAACCTCTCCCATATCAACTTCACCACATCTGGATGAAGTCTCCATTCCCCGGGCCTCAGCCCCTGCCTCGACAGGATGTCTGCTCCCTGGTTCTGAACCCCCGGAATATACATTGCTCTGATAGACAGTATTTTCCCCTGGGACCAAAGAATAATCTGATGCGCCTGTCTGCACAGAGGGCGCGATCTGAGTCCCCCTTGTCGGTTCAGATAAGCTACCACTGATGTATTGTCCGAACGTATCAGGACATGGTAACCTTTGATGTCTGGAAGGAAGCTCCTCAGAGCCCTGAACACAGCCAACATCTCTAGGCAGTTTATGTGCCATGAATGATGATGGTCCTGCCACAGACCCCTGGCAAAGCGGCCGTCCATGACCGCGCCCCAGCCAGTGAGGGAGGCGTCTGTCGAAACGGTTTTCCGGCGACATGACGCTCCCAGCACTGGCCCTTGGGACAGGAACCAAGGTTTCTTCCATATTTGTAGAGAACGAAGGCATCTGCGCGTTACTCTGATTATACGAAATGGATTCCCCTTGGGGGAAAACCCCTTGGTTTTTAGCCACCACTGAAGGGGCCTCATATGTAGAAGGCCCAGAGGTATAATGTTGGAAGCCGCTGCCATGAGGCCCAGCATTCTTTGAAATTGCTTTACAGTGATGGCCTGGCCTAGTTTTAGCTTGGACACCTTCCCCAGAATGGACTCGATACGTGCGGGAGACATGCGTGCCTGCATCGTAATCGAGTTCCACACGACGCCCAGAAACGTTGTGCACTGGGACGGTTCTAACACACTCTTTTTCGTGTTGAGTCTCAACCCCAAATTCCGAATGTGACCAAGGACGACATCTCGATGCTGAACCGCCATATCTCGAGACTGGGCCAGAATGAGCCAGTCGTCGATATAATTCAGTATGCGGATGCCCTGAAGTCTCAGTGGAGCAAGAGCTGCATCCATACATTTGGTGAATGTGCGGGGAGAGAGTGCTAGGCCGAACGGAAGAACCCGATATTGGTAAGCTTCGCCCCCGAAAGCGAACCTCAGGAACCTCCTGTGACATGGAAGGATGGAAACGTGAAAATAAGCGTCTTTTAGATCTATCGTGACAAACCAGTCCTCGGATCTGATCTGACTCACGATAACAGGAATTGTAAGCATTTTGAACCTGAACCTTCTCAAAGACCGGTTCAACACCCTGAGATCTAAAATCGGCCTTAATCCCCCATCCTTCTTTGGAACTATAAAGTACCGGCTGTAAAACCCGGACTCCCTGTCTGAAAGAGGAACACATTCTATGGCCTCTTTTAGCAGCAGAGCTTGCACTTCTTGTTCCATCACCTGAGCCTGCTCTGGAACCACTGTAGTCTGCACCACCCCCGCGAATTTGGGGGGGCGGTGCCCGAACTGCAGTCTGTACCCTGACTTTATTATACGCAGGACCCATGCAGATATGTTGGGAAGATGATACCATGCCTCTACAAAATCTACTAAGGGAACCAGCCTCTCGAGGCTGGCCTCGGGTGTTTTTCGAGCACTGTTCTCGACCTCCTGAAGCGAGAGACCGGCAGGATTTAATCGAAACGGTTTTTGTGACCATAACAGACACTCGTTTTTTATTTTTTGACTCGAACGGTATGATGTGCGTTCGCTGGAAATTAATGTGGCCCGAAGCGTCAGAGACGGCGGGAAACCTACATTGATTTCGTGAGGACTCCGCTGTGAGAACAACCTCGGTTGCTCTGCAGCGGGGGGGGCAGTCCTCAGAGGTCCTACCACTTCGGTTAGGACCTCTTTCCAGAAGCCCTCCTGGCCTGAAGGACGTCTCTTAAATCGCCCCTCGGGTTAGATGGCTTCTGCTGAGAGCGTTTCCTCCGTTGCCAAGCTCCCGGAGGAGGGGCTCTAGAGGAAACACTCTCCTTTTGCTCTGCACGGTGCGAGGAACTGGCTGATGGCTGGGGCTGATCTGCTTGCCCCACCCTACTCGATTTCGATTTACATTTACGGGGGAGGAACTGCTGGAACGCCGCCGATTGCTTTTTCGCCTCCTGAAACCTGTCGACGACCGTTGTAACGGCGTCGCCAAACAGGCCAGAAGGCGAGAGCGGCGCGTCAATAAGAAAAGATTTATCTTTTTCTTTTATACCAGATAAATTCAGCCACAGATGTCTCTCCGTGGCCACCATAGCTGCCATAGAGCGGCCAATAGCGCGGGCCGTCTCTTTAGTGGCCCGGAGAGACAAATCTGTGGCCTTACGCAACTCCGCAATATCTTCAGGAGTCGGCCCCTCCCCCTCATCCAAATCTTTCAGGAGATCCGCCTGGTATGCCTGCAAGATCGCCATAGTGTGCAGACATGAACCGGCGCGACCTGCCGCCATATAAGCCCTGCCTATTAAAGCAGATGTATCTCTGCAGGGCTTACTAGGCAGCGCCGGGGCTTTAAGGGAAGATGCTAGTTCAGGAGATAAATATCCTGCTAAAGCTTCCTCCACACTAGGCATCTTCCCATAACCCATATCCCGTGCCCCCACCACATTGCTATAATCCACCACACTGGGACTGGAGACACGGGACGAATGCGGTTTATCCCACGATCTCGTCAGCTCTTTATGGAGATCGGGAAAAAACGGCAAGCCCCGGCGCTGAGGCTGTGATCTGTGCCGCAGGAAACGCTCGTCTAGCTTGCTTTTGACTTGCGTTCCCTGCTCATCTTGTGGCCAGTTAATATTCAGTCTGGCCACGGCACGCGTCACAACCTCAACCAGTTCCTCATAAGCCTGACCGTGAACTGGTATATTTAACTCACGGTCGTCGTCACCAGTGCTGAGCGCTTCCACTTCCTCAGAAGCAGATAACTCAAGCACTGGGACCTGTTCGTGGGCAGAAGAAGCCGCGATGCGGGCTTCTGCACCACTAACAGTAGGCTCAGGATCCTCAGATGATGAATGAGAAAGTGCCTCAGCAGTCTCATTCTCATCTGCAAGATCCCGCTGCGATCCCCACGATCTCAGCCGTCGCGCTGCCTCAGCAGACGCGGGACCAAAACCGCGGGGAGCGCGAGCCCGACCGTGCTCATCAAAACAGGCCACCCGGGAGCGCAACACTCTTATGGGCAGTGCTTCACAGTGATCACAAGCGGCTCCCTCGAGAGCCGCCTGTGCGTGTTGCACTCCCAAGCAGTTCACACACAAATCATGCGTGTCCCCACCCGTAATGAAACGAGGGCAGGGGTGCACACACTTCTTGAACTGCTCGGCCATAATATGAGATATATATATAAGAACTGGGAATCAGACAATACAACACCAAATAAGACAGACAGTCAAAAACACAGAGCGCTTGCTGAAGAGCGAAAGCTGGCATGCTATGCATCAGCGTGACCTTTATACTTCCGGGTATGCCGTCACATGTTACGTCACGACGCAACACCAATCAGGATTGGACTAGTTTCATTTTACTTCAGAGGCGCACGCTTAGGGAGCGTCCCCAAAGTATCGATTTCTCGATGCATTGTCGAGTTTCCCTCGATAAAGGGAACACTCAGTTTCAGTCAATCTCATGTTAATCTTGAGTACCTATAGAGTAATATTGCATCCATCATATCTCCAAAAAGTCTTTAGTTTTATTATATTTATAAAAGAAAGATAGGCTGTACCGAGTCTTTCCGGAAAAAGCTGAGCGGGTGGAGGCGTGCCGTGTGGGCGGAGCTAAATAATCACGAACACCTTGTCATGCGCGAGTTTTAGAACATTTGTGTGTGTCTACACATGGTTTATGAAGACATGATTTGGTTTTACAATAAACAAACAGACACCTACAGTAGCCACCTAAACAAATGTGACCGAACACGGAAAGTAGGGACACAAGTCGGTTCTGGGGCATTTTTAGTTATTCACAGATTCTGAACGTGTAGTCTCCAAGCTTTCCAACGATGTGTAACACATAGAAATCTGATAATATTGGGAGAAAATGTGGCCATTTGAAGGTAGGCATTTAAAAAAGCTCAAACGGTAGAAAACTGCCTCTAAAGATGTGCAGTTCTCACCTCTCTCTGCTGCTGGGAGTGACAATAGGGCTCATTTACATCTCATTTAGATAAGCCATACCCCCTGTAAAGCTCCCCCCTGTGCTTAACAGCTTTTTTTTCTTTCCTGAGCTAGCTAATAACAATAGGTAGGTATGGGAAGGTCTAAACAGACTAAACATGAGATAACGTGTACGTGTTCTTAGAATGAAAACAAAAGACAAACTTTAATGTTTATGGAAACTCACCCCCAGGACCGGCGAATGCACTTCTGCCACTCTAGGCGAAAAACAATTGTGCTGCCCTTCTATTTGCAAAGTATACCAGCAACAACACACAAAGACCAATATTGACATATAACGCAAAACCAGCAACAACACACAAAGACCAATATGCCATACATATAACGCAACACCAGCAACAACACACAAAGACCAATATGCCATATAACGCAAAACCAGCAACAACACACAAAGACCAATATGCCATATACATATAACGCAAAACCAGCAACAACAATTCAACCAGCAACAACCAGCAACCCGCAATCGGGACGTCACATATGAAACAGCCAGCCACCGCTGTCAACGAGCTGAGCCGCCGTATTCAAGCATCGAAGTGTTCCGAGCCCACAAAGTACGGCGAAAACATTTTCGGTGTAACTGCCACAGTTCAGCTCGTCTGCGACAATCTTTGCGGCGTCAATTTTCATTGAATTTTGAGCAGGAGCAGAGAGCGCTGCATAATAAGTAGCCACGCTGTTGGGGGGCGGGGGCAAAAGCGCCGGCGGCTATTCAGTATGGAAATACACAAAGACAATGACACGCCCCTACTGCATGCTAGAATCTCCGAAAAACAAGCAGAATTTTACCTCAAAATGTACGCTTTTAAATATACCAATACTGTTATCTCAAACATGGAGAGGCTTCTTCATGATCTCAACTAACAGATTCTGCAAAAAAGCGGAAATCACCAATTTTGGGAAAAAAAACGCTTCTTTCTCATTTTCCTCACAAGTTGTGCTGCCGACCTGTCCCTGGTTTCCGTGTTCGGTCACAAATGTATTTAAACAAACACACACCATACTTTGCATGCTCCATAGATACATTAACTATACGTGATCATGTTGTTTAGCCTACTTGCTGTGCTTAAGTTACACGCCAATAGACACACACACAGATATTTGAAGCAGTTCTACTCACCGCCTGCGGTTACAACGCAAGACCGTTAACCTTTAGTGTTGGGACTGCTCCATCCTTGAGAACTAAACGATTAGCAAATCCGGCTTCGAACTGGGCCTTGTTTATAAAAAAAATCATCCTCGAAATGCATGGAACAAACAAGAACACTTGCACAACTGTGTTGATGTTCTGGAAAAACAAACTCCATCCACTGGTCCCTTAACACTCGATTCTTTGGGAATCTGTGCAGTGTTGTCTTGCCTTGGCAACCGAAAACCCACTTCTTTGGTGACATATTGCAGCATAGGTGGGCATTGATAGGCATAGGTTACGGCTATCGCTCTACAGCTGCACGCGCACCCTTCCGAGAGAAGTGCCCTTAGGACCGTATAAGGAAATTCCGGCGCAGCTGACGTCAGACGCGCCCATACTCGAAAAAAACTTTCCGAAACTTGTGACAACCAGGAAGGAGTATTTTGAGAACAGAAAAACTCAATCAAACGTACAACTTAATTTTTGAAACTTTGTCCATGTTTAGCATGGGAATCGCACTCGGTTACTAACGTAACCTCGGTTCTCTCTAGAGAGGGAACGAGTACTGCGTAATAGCTTACGCTATGGGGAAAACTCTTTTCATCGAGATATTGAAGCCAAAAAATTATCCTTAATTTTTAATCAATGTAAAACGCTTTGCAGCAGCAAGCAGACATAGACGAGACAGCTTGCGCGCCTATTGGCTGTCTTGCGGCAAAAGCAGCAGCCTATCGAGAGAGGCTCTGCGTGACGTCATGACGAATGGGGGCACTTCGCGCCCATATCGTCACGTCCCGCCAGAAAGGGCGTGGTCTCGCCCTATAAACAAACTCGATAAGCTGCCATACACTGATTTTTCATCGCCGAAGCGAACCAGAGTGTATTCCAAGCATGGCAAGATACGCAGTACTCGTTCCCTCTCTAGAGAGAACCGAGGTTACGTTAGTAACCGAGTACGTTCTCTTACGAGAGTATCTCTCGTACTGCGTAATAGCTTACGCTATGGGGAACACAGTGTAACACGCCGTGCGGATAGGGATCCAACACCAAAGTCCCAGGGGCAAAGGCCCAGGGCTCATGTAGTGCATAATCACCCCACACTCACAGAGAGTAAAGGAGGAGAGGCTAGAAGCATTTCTCCTTATAGATAGACCCACAGGGGCTAACCATATGACCATTAAACCACGCAGCCAGGGTGAAAGCTTTCAGCCTAAACTGGGTGGCCCTACTTGTGCCAGTACTCATGGAGCTGCTGCATCGGTCTGAACGATGCGCATGCCAAACACTCAGCATCCGAGCCGCACAGCGGGCAGATAGAACTGAAGTCTAGATAGCCAAAAGCTTAGCTTGTAAGGCAGGCACCTCCAGGTTATAGTATTTTATAAATGTAGACGGCGAGGCCCAGCCCGCAGCCGTACAGATATCTTGCAGGGTGACCCCGCTAGACCATGCCCACGACAAGCCACGCCTCTCGTGGAGTGCGCTCTGACACCCAAGGGGCACTGCAAGCCCTTGGAAGTGTAAGCCAGCGCTATGGCATCGACTATCCATCTGGATAGGCTCTGTTTCGAAGCGGCAAGCCCCTTGGAACGCCCGCTATACGAAACGAAAAGCTGCTCGGTCTGTCTGAACCCAGACGAGCGGGACACATAAGCTCTTAATGCCCTGACTGGGCAAAGAAGAGTCGCGTCGTCCTCCTCATTGAGAACCGGAAGGGCAGACAGGGAAATCACCTGGGCCCTGAACGGTGTGTTGAGGGATTTCGGCACGTAGCCGTGCTTAGGTTTGAGTATGACCTTTGAGTCATTAGGCCCAAACTCCATGCATGACACGCTTACTGAAAGCGCTTGTAAGTCCCCTACGCGCTTCACTGAAGCAAGAGCCGTAAGACACGCTGTCTTGAAAGACAAGTGTTTCATGTCTGACGACTGGATTGGCTCGAATGGGGCACCTTTCATGGCCTCCAAGACCGTGGAAAGGTCCCATGTCGGGACTGAAGGGGGCCTGGGAGGGTTTAGCCTCCGAGCTCCTCTAAGGAAACGCACGACTAAGTCGTTCTTTCCCAGTGACTGGCCAGACACCGGTTTTGCAAACGTTGCTATGGCCGCCACGTATACTTTGAGCGTGGATGGGGTCCTGCCCTTATCCAGTAGCTCCTGAAGGAAGGAAAGCACTTCCGTAACCCCGCAGTCTACAGGTGAAAAAGCCCTGCGCTTGACACCAAGCAGAGAACACAGACCATTTCGAGGAGTAGAACCGTCTGGTAGACGGGGCTCTAGCCTGCGCGATCGTGTTTAACACTCCCTCTGGGAGGTCAGCGGGTACCCGTTGATGGCCCATGCGTGCAGGGACCACAAATCCGGGCGAGGATGCCAAATCGAGCCTTCCGCCTGAGAGAGGAGGTCTCTCCTCCACGGTAAAGGCCATGGGGCAGCGCTGGTCAGCTGCATCAGGACAGGGAACCAAGACTGGTTTGTCCAGAGCGGAGCTATGAGTAGCACTGGGCATCCCTCCCTCCTGATTCGCTCCAACACCTGAGGCAGGAGTGAGACAGGGGGAAAAGCATATGGGGGGCGGCGGGGCCAAACATGGGCCAGCGCGTCCCGGCTTTTCGAGAAGAATCTCGGCAATGAGCGTTTTCTTGGGACGCGAACAGGTCCACCTGCGCTTTGCCAAACGTTTCCCACAGCAGCTGGATCGTCTGCGGGTGCAGCGACCATTCTCCTGCTGGGACGTTGTTTCTGGACAGCCTGTCTGGCCCCACATTTAGGTGACCAGGCACATGCGCCGCTCTCAGCGAGAACAGGTTGTGCTGAGCCCAGACCAGGAGGCGTTCCGTCAGCCTGTAAAGGTTTCGTGACCTGACGCCGCCCTGGCGATTTATGTACGCCACCACTGACATGTTGTCTGATCGGACCAAGACGTGGTGGCCTTTTATCTGGGGACAGAAGCGCCGTAGCGCTCTGTCGACTCCTATTAATTCCAAGCAGTTTATGTGAAGGAGCTTCTCCCGTACTGACCACAGGCCAGCTAGCGGTCTGCCCTCGAGCAGCGCTCCCCACCCCGATGTGGAGGCATCCGTAGACACCACCTTCACACCCGAGGCGATCCCCAGACTCACACCTGACTGATACCAGTCGGTCACTTTCCACGGTTTCAGAGCTGAAAACGCACTGAAGGTCGACCCTGAGGCGAAATAGACCCGCGGTCCATGCCCTGGGGGAACTCGTGCTATTAGCCATAGCTGCAGTGAGCGCATGCGGAGCAGGCCCAACTGGAGTACGGAGGCTGCTGAGGCCATCAGACCCAGCATTTTCTGAAACCTTCTGAGCGGGACTATAGAGCCGTGGCGGAAGGATTTCGCGACGTGCTGAATATTTAATCCGTGCTTCGGTAACAGGCGTGCCGTCATGGATAGCGAGTCCAACACTGTTCCCAGAAAGGAAATTTTCCGACTGGGGAGCAGTGAGCTTTTCGCCCAATTTACTCTAAGGACCAGCTCCTCGAGGTGCTCGAGTAATGCGGCCCTGTGTTCTATGAGCTCTGTTCGTGAACGAGCTAGAATCAGCCAATCGTCCAAGTAGTTCAAAACTCGCATGCCCCGAAGTCTCAGGGGGCGAGTGCCGCGTCCATGCACTTCGTGAACGTACAGGGTGTTAGGGACAGGCCAAACGGCAGGACTGTGTATTGATATGCCTGGCCCTCGAAGGCGAATCTCAAGAATCGCCTGTGATGGGACGCCATTTATATTTGGAAATAGGCGTCTTTCAGATCTATTGACATGAACCAGTCTCCTTGGCGCACTTGCGCGAGGATTTTCCTGGTCGTAAGCATTTTGAACTGGCGCTTCACAAGCGTTCTGTTCAGCAGTCGCAGATCTAGAATGGGTCTGAGCCCTCCATCTTTTTCGGTACCAGAAAATATCTGCTGTATAAGCCCCCTTCGCCCTGAGATAGAGGTTCTATAGCCCCTTTTCTCAGTAGTTTCGCTATCTCGGCTCGAAGTAGATGAAACACTTCGCTTTTCACCGTAGTTTCGACGCGCGCCGTATAAAGGCGGGGGCGTCTAGCGAACTGTAGCGAATAGCCTCTCGTTATAGTGTTCAACACCCATTCTGATACCTGGGAAGCCTTGGCCACGCATCTGCGTGAATAGCTAGGGGTAGAATGAAATCTGGGCTCTGGCCGCGGCAGGACGGCCGCTCGAGAGCCCCTGTGTACTGGGAACACAACACCGTGTTTACAGCGTTCGAGGCGGGGGGCGCGCTGATCACAGCGGGCAGCCTGGCCGCGCTTAGCTTCTCTATGGCGGGACGCGCAGAGAAAGCGAGCGGGGCGAATCCCGTGGGATTCGGCGTGTGTGAGAGAATGTGGGCACATTTACTAAATGCGGGCACATTTTACTACACTGAGAAAACTGTCAGCTCGCGCGACTGAATCACTGTTGTTTACAGCGTGCGAGGCGTGCGCTGATCACAGCTGGCAGCCTGGCCGCGCTCAGCTTCTCTGTGACAGGTTGTGCAGAGAAAACGAGCGGGGGCGAATCCCGTGAGATTCGGCGTGTCTGTGAGAAATGCGGGCGCGAGACAGCGGGCACATTTTCTGCACTGAGAACACTCGGCTCGCGCCGACTGAATCAACGCTGTGTTTACAGCGTGCGAGGCGGCGTGCGCGCTAATCACAGCGGGCAGTCTGCCCGCGCTCAGCTTCTCTGTGACGGGTTGTGCAGAGAAAGCGAGCGGGGGTGAATCCCGTGGGATTCGGCGTGTCAGTGAGGAAATGCGGGCGCGGGACAGCGGGCACATTTACTGCACTGAGAACACTGTCGGCTCGCGCCGACTGAATGTGTGTTAGTTTCGTTTTTACAGAAACCAAGGGACACGCATCGTGTAGTGTAAGCGGGCATTGTATGGGCGCGTTCACTAAATTTTCTGCACAACCAACCTGAGTCGGTTTTATTTGAGCTAGCCCTGCACCGTGGCGGGCTGTGTCTGGGTGTGGGAATGGGCACAGGGACGTGGGCATTCTTACAACACTCGTAACACCATCGGCCGTGGCCGGAACACCAGAAAATGCACTCTTTATTGGATTTATCTGGGTAGCCATAGAAACGGCTTTTGTGCGCAGACAAGCGGGCTTAGACACTGGCTGCTTCACTGCGAAATACACTGGGACAGTCACAACGCATGGAACTGAACGAGCGAGAAGTTTTGGTGGAAATCCGGCCGCAGCGGGCTTTACCTCAATCCTCGGCCGGGGCCCGCGCTGAGGGGGGCGGCGTCCAGCAGAGCGAGAGCGCGGTGTTTGATCTCGGGCCTGGCGGCGCTGTTGGTTAGCCGAAACGACGGCCTTTGTGCGCAGGCAAGCGGGCTGTGGAACCAGCGTGCTCACTGCGAAATACACTGGAACAGTCACATTGCTTGGAACTGAACGAGCGAGAAGTTCTGGTGTAAATCCGGCCTCAGCGGGAACTGAACACCGTCGCTTTCCTAGAGAGACTAGGAAGGCCTTGAGACCTCGGGCTTTATTTCAATCCTCGGCCGGGGCCCGCGCTGAGGGGGGCGGCTTCCAGCAGAGCGAGAGCGTCGAGGAACACGGAGCGCTCAGCTTCCGTCATCTCGGATAGCGTTAGCCACAAATGATTCTCACCTTTCAGGGAGGAAGGGTCTCGACTGTGACGGAGCTTCGTCTTTCCCGAGAAAGCGTCCGTCCAGCCTGTTGCGCGTTAGTTACGCGGGCGCCTTTCAGTCGAGGCCGATGTAATCCACGGCTTGAGAGAGCGGACGCATCGGCTCAGTTTCAATGCCGGCTCCGGTAGGTTCGTCGAGCTCAAGTGCGGACGCGGCGGCAGACGGCGGCCGTTGTCCGTTTGGAGCGACTCGAGCGAAACCGGCGAAGCTGGCGGGCGAACCGGCGAGCTTTGGCGGGCAGAAGATAGCTCGGGAGCGCGCTGGGCGCGGCGCTTCTTGCGGCGCGGCATCACGGTGGGCTGGAATGCGAGCTCGGAGAACGACGCCAGGCGAGTCCGCAGAGTCACCATAGGCAGCCGCTCACAATGATGGCATCCGCCGTCAGCGAGCGCGATGGCCGCGTGATCCTCACCCAGGCAGGACACGCAGATGACGTGGCGGTCCTCATCGCTGAGTGGGGCTCGGCAAGAGCCACAGGAAGGCATCTTTAAAAAGATGCAGCTCTTTTAGAGGTAGTGGGAGAAAATTGCAAATATAGCAAACACACACACTCTAAGGCAGAGGAAAGGATATGTACGCCGGAAAGCGCAGCAGGTACGGCGGCTGAAGGCGGCGAGGCCAGCGACTCCAGGCTCAAAGGCACGTCCCGCTGAAGGCTACAGGTCGACGGCGTGGCTTCTTATCCGGATCCAGCGATGCGTGAGCTTCGCTGAAGAGTTGAAAAATCAGTGTATGGCAGCTTATCGAGTTTGTTTATAGGGCGAGACCCCGCCCTTTCTGGCGGGACGTGACGATATGGGCGCGAAGTGCCCCCATTCGTCATGACGTCACGCAGAGCCTCTCTCGATAGGCTGCTGCTTTTGCCGCAAGACAGCCAATAGGCGCGCAAGCTGTCTCGCCTATGTCTGCTTGCTGCTGCAAAGCGTTTTACATTGATTAAAAATTAAGGATAATTTTTTGGCTTCAATATCTCGATGAAAAGAGTTTTCCCCATAGCGTAAGCTATTACGCAGTACGAGAGATACTCTCGTAAGAGAACCAACTCTTTAACAGTGTAAAAAACTCACTATGCATGAAATAGAATTTCACCCCCCCTTTAAGATATTTATTCTGTTGTACAGCACAATGGCCAACTACTGTTGCTTTTATTGTGCTTTATAAATAAAAGTTGAAAGTTGAAGTTGATATATGTCTCATTGAAATATTTCTCATTATTGTAAGTGTTAAAAACCGTGATCCTCCTCCCCTCCACACCTCCACGATTCTTTGATGAATAGAAAGTTCAAAAGAACACCTTTTACATAGTCTTTTATACAATTTTTGGATCAATTTAAGACAGTATGAATTTAAAAAAAAAAAAATCATCATATAGTTTGAACTTTATTGTAACAGTGTATATTGTTTAATGCTGTACTTAATCTGGTTGATTGACAGAGGAGTAGGTGGTTTTTCACTGTTGTCCAGGAGGATTCCATTCAATCATTCAATCTCTATTTAGAATGTCTAAAGTGGACCATAGGAATAAAGTGTAAACAAGTGACAGATCTCATTTCACTTCAGAAAATACAGCTATTGATAGTCCTCATCAGAACTCAGACTTTCACAAATGTAATCATAAGTGTTCTTATTAAATGAAAATCTCTACAAGTTTAGTTGAGTAGCATTTATAATATACCAGTCATTTGACATGCTTTAGCTGAATGCGTCATCATATTAGTAAAGAATCTCTCCCTTTTGAGTCACTTCACACATTATACTCCTATAATACATTCTTATACTGTATGTCAATTTATTACCTGAAGGCCATTTGATTTATCCACACTTTTGCAAGCAGCAGATAGCAGACATTTTTTTAATGATATATATATATATATATATATATATATATATATATATATATATATATATATATATATATATATATATATTATATATATATATATATATATATATATATATATATAATACATATTTCACAGGGTCTTTTGATCTCAAACTGCAAACAGGTCCAACATTTTGTGAACCACATTGTATTCAAGCGTAGTTCAGGCAGACTGCTGGGGCCTCATTTATAAAACTTTGCGTAGGATTTGCGTCAGAAGTTGCGTACGGATGAAACATAGGACGTGCGTACGCACAGAAATATTCGGATTTATAAAACCGTGCGCACGCACATCCTACGCAGTTTTCCCTTAATAAATCACAATCAATTCTAAATGTAGCGCAGCTTTTGCGGCTTCATGTCACGCTCATAGTTCCCCATAAACAGTCAGTGAAACGCCCACAAGTTAATATTCATCGATTGCGAAATCATGGCAAATACAAAGAGAAAAACCAAGAAACGTAACTTCACTCAATGTGAAGCAGAAATTATATTTGGTGAGGTGGAAAAGAGGAGTTAAGTGTTGTTTGGAGGCCACAGTGTGGTGTGGGCATTACTAATGCCAAAAAAGGCACTTGAGTGGCAACAGGTTGCAGACGCCGTTAATGCTGCAGCCTCACAACCTCGGACCGTGGCCGAAACAAAAAAGAAATGGTCGGACATCAAAGTCGATGCAAAAAAGCGTCTAACGATCATCATTACGCATTGTGATGGCATCATGGTATTTTATTACCATCCATGATTTCATCTGACAAGCTACAGATGTGTTATGAGGATGAATTGCATAACATCCCAATATTATTGCAGAACATATTTCACTTTTATTTTTGCAAATATGTGTTAATTTGCATTTCTGTTGTAATCTTTGTTTGATTTTATTTGTTTTACACTGCAGATCGATCAAACGGGTGTTTGTGTAGGCTGTTAATTGTAAGACTTGCTTTGTGAAGTCTTATGTTATTTATGAGAGGCAGTAGGCCCTATTGCCATTTATTTTACACAACGGTCAGTTTCACACACATTCACGTGTTTCTTCCATCTGCCGACGGTGTCGCAGATGAAAAATTGTTTTCTCATTTCTCAAAATTTCTCATTTCACCCGTTTTTGTGCGTACGCCTGGGTCAGAGTTTGCGTGAAGGACCGCACATTTTCCCATCAAGTTTGCTTTTTATAAATACCAATTATTGCGTAGAGAGCGGCGTACGCCTTCTTTTGTGCGTACGCAACGTTTATAAATGAGGCCCCTGATCACTAGCAATATGCTAATGAGTATTAGGATTTCTGCTTAGAATATTATCCTGACTGGACTATCGTTATGAACATTGTTGTATCAAATGTGTATGTAGCTAAGAAATATTTGGTTATTGTTTTAGGCTGTGGGATTTATCACTCTCAAGTTGTTCCAAACCTGTTTGAGCTTCTTCCTTCTGTTTAACACAAAAATACGATATTTTAACGAATGTTGGTAACCATGGTAATAATACCATGTTGGTATTTTTCCCAGAAGAGGTCCTGACTGAGCTATAAGGAATTTTGCTACTACATGTAATCTAACTGTATTAGAGTATTTGTAGACTTAGTAGACTAACAGGGGTTAGTAGGATAAGTTGACATGTAGTTACAAAATGACTTATAGTTAGAAGAATGCCTAAAGTTGACCATCAAATAAAGTGTACCCAGTGTTCTTACCAACAGTGACTGGCAGAAATGCCACCATAGCATAGCTTTCTTTGGGATTTTCAGTCTGTTTCTTGGTTTTCTAGGTAACTGTGAAACTTGAAGTAGTAAATCCCATACCTCTAAAGGTGCAGTATGGGATTTCGGGGCTAGCACATAATAGCACACATAAAATGTCCATTCTACATGACAGATTTCATTGAAATAGGAGTTCTGCTACATCACCTGTCTCGGCGAAAGCCCTGGGATCTGTAAATGGCAGAAAAGAGTTGATTTTTAGCCATCCAGATCTAGTAATGCTCCCTTCCTGCAGATCATTTCACACTTTCTGGTTACTTGTATATGTTTTGATACTGATACTGCTGCTAGCATGTTGTATTCCCATCCAGGGGTGCTCAGATGCCATGTCTGTAATTTAAACCAAAACATCTAGTGTTAATTCGATCTCAAACTGTTTCATTAAAATAAGTTATTACTCCACCACGTGCGTGAAATCATAAACTAACGTGGTTGAACGACCACTTTGCGACAATATGGTTTCGGGAAACAGTCGTGACTAGAAAGTTGATTTCTCCAATGATGTATCGTACCATGGTAGTGAAGCAGCGAGTTACGCCGTTGTACGGGAAACGCACTCCTGGTTTCTTAACTTCATTGGTCAACCAATAAAATCAATCAATTTGAAAGGCACACTGTGGACTTTGTAACCTAAAGAGTTGACGCATATCAATGCGCTTGACACTATTAATGCTACGAGAGGGGCTGCCCTCCTGAAATACCGCCTATGTAAGTTTGGAGAAGGCACACCGTCTTTGGTGACCTGGAGAATGCCTGGAGAACGTATCGCTTTACGACCGTCACATGACCACAGGCTCTGATATACTCATGGAGCTAAGGCTTTTGCAACTATTTTTCCACCTGCTCGACTCCTGGCCATGGCTGAGGCAAGGAAAAAGTTTAAAACTGTTAAAACAACGCGTTTGTGTGTATTTTATTTTGTGATTTCACCGGAATGAATATAGAGTCTCCGCAACGGCTATATATTGAAGAGCGCGTCTGAGTGAAGACTGCGCATGCGCCGCCACAAGAGACACTATGTATCCATGACACTGATAGCAGCGGACACGAGCGCTCAGGTTGAGTTCAAAAACACATTTTAGCGCTAGATCCCTTATTTAAAGGCACACTATGCAATATTTTTACCTTAATATAACAGCTTCAAAGGGGTATCAGGCCATGAGTGCAGAGACCAGTCTATGGCAGAGACGCTCTGTGTGAGTGGTATTTACGACAGTAACGTTAAATACAAGTACTCGGAAGTACTTTTGACAAAAATGGAATTCCTGTATAGTGTGCCTTTAAAGGTGCCATGTGTAATAATTGAGGTAAAAATATCCAAAAAATGAGCTACACGCATCAAAAGAATGAGAAGAAATAAGGGCGATGATGTCATTAAAAAAATGAAAAGTTATAGTGTTGCAGAGATATCAACCTAAATTAGCATTAGCATTACTAGCCCCCGGCCCGACAGGTGTTGTAATACCAGTTTCGGCCATGGGAGGCGGCATGCGGGCAACATACATAACCACCAGCCAAACTGAAACACACGAATAACTCGCACTGCTTGTATCTCTTTAATCTCTAAAAATCTCCAAATTCTCCACGTGAAACTGCGGTCTTACTATCGTGTCAATTGATTTGATTAATATGCGCGAGGGAGAGAGAGCAGGACCGCGCTCGTGTTGTTTGAAGACGTGAGAGTGCGCGCGCGCTCTCTCTCTCTCTCTCTCTCTCTCTCCTCCTCTCTCTCCTCTCTCTCTCTCTCTCTGCTCGTCACGCGCCCTGTCAAGCGCAGTGGCAGCAGTCATTCTAGTCTACATCCCTCACCGATCAAAATAGGCTTTGGCGGGACAAAGCGGACTATTTGACGGTTTTAGAAGATTAACAACCTGAAACTAAAAACAGACTAGAGTAGGTCAACTTTCTGGAGGTAACTGCCCCCATCTGGTATGGAATATGTGGAGTTTGAATTGATTTTTTGACAGATGGCACCTTTAAGTAAATATATTGATGAATTTTATTTAATTTGATTAAGTTTAATGCATGCAATATTCTACATATTTGCCACCATATGGACACCTTTATGCATTCTAGGCTAACTTTCCTGTTAAAGGGAAACATGTTTTGGAGAGTTAAAAACTTGACATGAGCAGGGCGCATTCAACATCATCTCCATGGTAACTTGTGGCATTATGGGAAAAGAGACAGAAATTGAAGGCGATGCTGCTGTTTTTTAATGAAGGCTTGTATGAGAGCCAGATTTGGCCCCAAATCCTTCAGCAGCATTCTGGCATCACACGGGGAGCATTTATACATCTCTGTGTGTCTAATTAGATACTTTCCCTCATTCTGTGAGAAGACAGTCCGGTGCGGAGGAGAGATAAACAGGGAGCAGTGTGTAAGCAACACAAATCAAGCACACATACAAACAGTTCATCAGGCAGAATGAGACATGCTTCAGCTCTTCTACTGATGAATGATACAAGGCCAAAAATAGGATCAATATTTCACATTTTAGCAGCTGCAAGCTATATGGATGAGCTTTCAGCTTACTAATAAACAAATCACTAAATATGAAGCCTGCAAAGATTAATGGTAAAATCACACAACACTTTCCATAGTGTACAAATTAGGACATTTTATTATATTATATAAAGTCTTTAGTTTTTAGAATCCTGTTACCAAAATGTGCACTCTTATATCTAAAAATATGTCTAATACACAGATTTATTTTTTCTTTTTGCAATTTTCCTATTTGTCCTATTTTTACATTAAGCTTTATATTAACATGAAATGTAAGCTTAATATGATCTATATATTAGTAATTGCAGTTATATTTTGTTAATAATAAACATGTATCCCCCATATATTTTGACTTATTTTTTACAATAAGCATAAAACAAACACACATTTAAGTGTAGTAAAATATGTATATAATAATACTAAAAATATAAATTAATACAAATTCATATTTGTCACAACAACCCTCATAACTACAATAAGGGTTGAAAGATAGAGATATTTGATGTATTTAAACTAGCTATATTTCCTTCTGGGTTAACTTTATGTAAGATGGTTGTCTATTTGTGGAGCATGTTATGCATATTGTATTGCTTAACCGCAGTCACAGATGGCTGTTTACATTTGTTTGCTTTCTGCTACTTTCTTTTTATATCTTTGAATTCTGAAATTCTCAGAATGTGTCCGTGGGGAATTGCATCTCCTCTCCATATCTCGCCCTCAGGAGACTTCCTGCTAAATGAGTAAACTTCATTCTCTTAACAAGCAAACGCTGATCCTCCAGTTGCTCAAGAAGGCGTCGGAAATCAGCATAAGGTCGGCAGATTCAAAGTTGTGTTGTGGCACTGGATGCCAAGCCCAATAGTGTGATTTTGGGCAGAACCTGAGGTGAACTGTGCTGTAATCTGTTTGGGATAATGAGAAGCTGTGCCTTACTGCAGCATTCTGTGAGTTGATGCCATGCACCACAGGGCTTCCATCAAAGTGACATAGAAAACCTTTGCCAGTCAGCCAATAGGCGTCCTGGAGCGAGAGACAGATTTCAGGGACTCCCTCTTTGCTCTCAGTTCTCCGGGGAATCTCTGGAGGCATGTACTTGAGAGGCAGTAGGCATCTGTAAGTGTGTCATTTGCATGTCTTCTGTTGGCGATCAGTCCTGATTTTGTTGGTTTGGGAGCTTGCAGTTGGGGGTGGACTTTGATCCGCTGAGTGTGTGTTTGTGTGTGTGTATACTTGGTATTCCCTATGTTGTGAGGACCAAATATCCCTACAGAGATATAGTAACACCAGTCATTTTTGACCTTGTGGACTTTTTTGGTCCGCATGAGGAAAACAGCTTAGAAATCATACTAAAGGATGTTTTTAGAAAATTATAATACAGAATGTTTTTTTTTTGTGATAGGTTAAGGTAGGGGGTAATGGGATATACAGTATTATATAAAGTTTGTACAGTATAAAAATAATTATGTCTATATGGAATGTGTGTGTGGGTTGGTTTATGTGATATATGAGGACACAAATTTGTATAATGCATGTGTATTACACTGGTATTACAACGTATGGGTGGTTTATGAGGACACTTCAAAAGTCCTTATAAATCAAATGGCTTAAAAAACATAAAAAACAATGTTTTATTAAACATTTTAAAATGCAGAATGTCTCCTGTGAGGGTGTGTTGTGTGTGTGTGTGTGTGTGTGTGTGTGTGTGTGTGTGTGTGTGTGTGTGTGTGTGTGTGTGTGTGTGTGTGTGGTGTGTGTGTGTGTGTGTGTGTGTGTGTGTGTGTGTGTGTGTGTGTGTGTGTTAAAAATAAATGTAAACAATTAAAATAAACAGTGGATGAATTAAACCTTTTCAACTTTTTCAAATGTTAACATAAAATTCATGTGAACATATTGTTTCAAATTACTTGAATCTGGCACTATTTTAGTAAGCTCATTACGCTAACAAATGAAAAACTTAAATGAAGTTAAATTAATCTTTTGATAAAAAAGTTGCAGAACACAGTTATTTATATTTAAATAGACATTTGTTCATTAAGCAGATGCTTTTATCTAAAGTAACTTACTAATTATGTGTTTGACATTCATTTTCTGAGTTGACAGAAGCATTCTCCTAATGTGTACTCTACAGTGAAGACAAACACATCAAATAAATTCTTCCAAATATAGCTGACAAAATGTCATACATACTTTATTTCGCTGAACAGATTGTGTACATTTAGAATATGAAATCAACCACTTATACATCTAACTAGACTAATGCAGCTGAGATTTGAATGCCTCTCGTTTTCTGTCTGTCCTTCTCTTATTGTCTCTCCAGAGTTCATCCTATGCGAGGAACCTCAATAAAAAAATGGTCAGAGTAAATAATGACTGCACCGCATGTTGTTCCTGTCATCGGCAGCCCATTGCTGAAATGAAGGGGGGCCTTTAAGCAGTGCGAGATTTTAGCTGGTTTGTCCCACTGTGTTCTGATTGCTAATACACAGCAGTGTTGTTCCAATTACCAATCCTCTGGTGCCACCAGACTCTACTAAAGCCCATCTGAACCGTCTGTGTGTGTCAGGGACTGAGTGCACTGTCAAACACATGATTACAGTGAGAGTTTTGACGTATCTCCTTCAGGGAATGTTGCTCAATTCAGTCTAAATCACACTTAAGTAACGTCACTCCAGCTCTGGAGCACTGTTGTACTGAATCGGTCATAAGCACGAGACCACAGGCCTCTCTTGCGCACACATATAATTCATTTGATGGTGCTTCTCTGAAGGCATACTCAGCAGGGAGGGTGTTTGTTTGGGTTTTGGCACTTTCTACATAATGCAGTATTATAGTCATTCATCATGACTGTGGTCGATATCTTGTGCATAAACCATATTTTTAACAAGCTACATGAGTGTAAACCACAGATGCAACCTTGGCTTGAGTTCATAAGATGAACATATTTTGGATGCAAATCACCAAATATTCCAACCCGATCTCACGGCAATTCGTACGAATTTCACGAGGTGGCTAATTCGTAACAATGCGTATTAGCCACCTTTTAATCACTCGTACAAATTCGTACGAAGTGGTTGTGAGATAGCGTTGAATATTCTCAAGGCATTTTAATATGTACTATTTTGAAAAGGATTGTATTAAAACAAAGTCCCAAACCATCAGCTTTTACTTTAATGGTTTTGTTCATGGAAAATATAGAATATGAAGCACAACTTCTTGCAAATATGGTGGTTTTGCATGTTTTAAGGAACAGTTCAACCAAGAATAAAATTGAAATCATCATTACCTTCGTATGTTGTTCCCCACCTGCGTGCTTTTATTTAATGAAACTCAAAAGGAGAATCTTGGAATCATGGCTTGTAAATAATGCAATTTTTTTTTTTATTTCTGGGTGCACTATCCCGTTAAATGCAGTAGGCAGTCAGTAGAGGTATAAATGTAGGTTTTATATTTAGTTTTAAACAATGTGTATATCACTTTTAATAGAAAATGTAGATCGGACAGCTCTTGGATTTGTCTACTGAACAAAATGTAGTCTGAGAGAAAGATTAAGAGTCTATTGAAAACTTGCTGATATCCAAGTCAACATGCCAGAATTTCTTACTATGGATATATTAAATTATGTTTTAATAGAGCCCTTAAAATGGTGTTGTTAAGTTCTGCTTTACCGAGCAGCCTGACATTTTCGGTTAAGAGCGATAGTTCAATATGCGGGGCCAATAGGCAGTCCTTCCTGGAAGTGAGGGAGACTTTATTGAATTCCACTGGGCTCTGTTGAAAATAGCTAAAAGTTCCAGCTCCAGTGAAGAAAATGAGATAAGTGAATTGTAAATCTCCGGGTTAGAAATATTGGACTCTCGGGGTAATAAATTTCTGTCAGACTCAGACATGTAATGAGCTTAAATAGTGGCCGAGTTCAGGGATGCTCCTGAAGAAGAAAAAAACAAGATTTGAGCGGAGAGCTTGTGTCATCGTACTTCTAACGGCATAAGCAACTTTGGGAGTTTCAGTATTTAACTTTCATAAGCCTTTAATCCTAGCAGGGCTAAATGTTCATGCCGATGAGAGCAACATAAAACATGACAGACCAGAGTGTAAGATTTTACACACATTTTGATAAGTGTGTTTTATTTTTGCCATATTAAGTGGAAAAGTTGTGCTCTCCAGAGGTATAGGAAAGTTTGTGTTTCAAGTTCTCCAAAAGAAATTTCTTTTGACTAGTGCAACTTAAAAGTATTTATTCAAGGACTTGATCTACACTTTCATTTTTAAGGAGGCATATACGCTGACGTTGTAATGACAGAGTGCATTTATATATATATATATATATATATATATATATATATATATATATATATATATATATATAGGCTACACACACATTCAATTTAAAGGTCTCTTCCAATGCAAGTAGACTAACTTGTGCTGTTTACACTGCATACACAACTAACATTTAAAGATTAATAATACATTAGCATAATATGTTTTGTTATGGAAGGGTGGTTCCAATCATATGCAAAGTAAAATATTCTCACAGGGAATATTCTTTGAATATTCTTTGAAACCACAGCAAATAGTTGTAAGCCTGACTAAACTCTGACCTTGTTTAAATATATATATATATATATATATATATATATATATATATATATATATATATATATATATATATATATATATAATGTAACCAGTTTTCTCTGTTTTATTCAGCAGTGGCTTGCTTTTGTCCTAATGTGTGTACTCTTCGTGACTCTAGTCCCTGGTGTCGTCTGTCATCTCTATAGTAAATGTTGGGCAGTCAGGCATGTTCTGTGTTAGACACCTCCTCAGCGGCACTCAAATGCCATATGCAAGGAGATGTTCTTACTGTCTCTTTGTCCTTGAGACGGTCAGATTTGAGAACACACATTAAAATGCTCTTAAACATAGTGAGATATTCTCTTGGTGATTTGGTGGTTATTTGAATTGTTTAAGTGTTTTTTTTGTTACATTTTCATACTGATGAAAAAAGATGGTCTAATATTGTTGTCAATATGAACTATTATTTTATTTTATTTTATTAGAATTTACATTCAAATAAAACTTGAAAGTAGTCGTATTCTGTAAGATTCAACATTAGTTTTATTCCATATAATGTACATATTTTTCACATTTTGTTTTCAAAATGTGGCAACTTTGAAACTACTTTCCTTTTCCGATGGCATTATGGACTCCACTAGAGGAGTTGCAATTGCGAGTTTATATCTCACAATTCGAAGAAAAGAAGTAGAATTGTGAGATCACGCAATTGCAAGAAAAATGCAGAATTGTGAAATAAAAAGTTGTAATTATCATTTATATTTTTTTATCCCATGGCGGAAACAAGCTTTCATACATGACGAAGTAATGACAGAAAAAAGTTGCTTTTTAACTTATGCATTTACGAAATACGTGGTTCTGGGTTCAATTTGCTTCATTTTTCAGGTGACACGTCCAGAAGAGGCATCATAAACAATATCTGTTTTTATTATTATTATAGGTGAGCCTCTGAGCACGTTCACTGTGCAAGAAAGGGCATTCAAATGGAGCTGGTTGTGATGCAAACATCAGAATGCATTCATTTATAAATGGTAAATGTGTTTTGAGGTCATGACATAGTATTTTGCAACTACACGGAAATTAGTCTTTATAAATAACGTGCCCTTGTAATCATAATGTCTGTGAAAAGCAAGCAGTGATTTGTATGTATATACTGTATAGGAGTTTTTTAAAAATGTAGAATCACTTTTTTATTTTTATTTTTCTCAAATGAGCCTAGGTTGCAACCAGGAGCTTTAAAAAATGATTTGGTACTTGACATCCAAACTCAAAAGAAAATGTGAGAGGTCTTTGAAAAAACACTATTGCTTTTATTTCCTCCTGATTTTTCAAGCAGCTCCGGCTGTGGATCTGAGAGGCATAGCATGGGCTTAAACAAATGACAACAGGTGATTGGCAGAAGTCAAATATTTAAATAAGTACATTTTTTGCAGTTTTGGAGACATGTAGAGCCAATGCACCTGGGTTGTGACTTGCTAATGTGTCCATTTCACACTTTTAAGATGATATATATCATCTTAAAAGAGAGAGAGAGAGAGAGAGAGAGAGAGAGAGAGAGAGAGAGAGAGAGAGAGAGAGAGAGAGAGAGAGAGAGAGAGAGAGAGAGAGAGAGAGATAGATAGATAGATAGATAGATAGATAGATAGATAGATAGATAGATAGATAGATAGATAGATAGATAGATAGATAGATAGATAGATAGATAGATAGATAGATAGATTAGATAGATTATGTGTCTAATTTGTTGGGGTACTCAGAAATATGTGTGTGTTTGGAATTTGTTTCACGTTGATTTTGACCTCATAAACCAATTAATCAATACCTCTCTTTATTTAAAAGAGATTCACATTTGAAGCAACATTTTGTCCCATCAGCTGTAAAGAACGTCCTCTTCAACTCTCCCTTTCTGTCATGGCCGCCCTTAGCTGACTCTGTTGACAGGAGCTTGCCGTGGGGTCCCTCAAGGGGCTTTCTGAAGATGATTGCCTTGAAGCTGAAAATGCTATGATAAAAGCTTCTCTTTTCATTTGTCTTCCGTTTTTAATGGAAATAGTAAAGCGATGCCTACCATAACCATTACAACTGACCCTTTCCTTCTTTTCCAGCAATTTCCAGCGATTCTTGATTCTGATTATCTGTGACACTTCGAGGCTTTTATCAACATATGCTTGCTTGCTATTTCAGATGTAGGCTACCTATGTAAAAATCACTTTCAGGAATGATACAAGGGAAACTTTAGATAAATCTATATCACTTATTTTTATGGTCCCCTTTAGACATTCTGTTGACTGTAAGTATGATGCAACAACATGTAAACTAACAGTCATTAGAGTATTAGAAGGCTGTCTGCTTAAAGGTGCTCTAAGCGATGTCGGGTGACGTCACTTCTTGTTGATGTTTAAAGTATTGTCAAACAAAACGGAGGCTAGCTAGACCCTCCCTCCTCCTCATCCACACACTAACCCCCCAAACCCACCCCCAAATCCTTCTTGTAGGTTATTGGCTGGAACGGTTGGTTTCACTTCATTTGGATGGTCCCTTTAACACATTCTGTTGACTATAAGTAACGTTGTACCTACATGTCTACTAACTCTCACTAGAGTGTTAGTAGAGTATTAGTAGACTGGTGAGGTTAGGGTTAGAATAAGTTGACTTGTAGTTGCATAGTTTCTTATAGTCAGTAGACTGTCTGTTGGAGGACCATCACAATAAAGTGTTATCATATATTTAAGCAGACAGTCTACTAATACTCTAATGACTGCTAGTTGACATGTAGTTGCAAAGTTACTTATAGTTACCAGAATGTTCAAAAGGGACCATCAAAATAAAGTGTTACCGAACGTTTTTTTATGTTTTGTGGTGCGGGTTAGCCCAGTTTGTTTTTGTTGCCTTTTTTGGAGCCTGGGGTGTCTGCAGAGACCTTGTTTTTTTTTACTGTGTGTTCAGTGGACAGGCAGCTAGCGGATAGTGAGGAGATATTTGCTGTATGTGACAAAAAAAAATGTTTTAGAGCACCTTTAATATCAAGCAAACACTATTTTGATCCTCCTCCAACAGACATTCTACTGACTCTAATTAACTTTGCAAGTACAGGTCAACTTATTCTACTAGCCAACCCTAACAGTATATTAATACTCTACTAATACTCTAATGAGGATATATTCAACATAATGTCTAAATGGGACAATCAAATTAAAATGTGACAGAGGAATAAACGTAGCTCAGCAGGTAGAGAAACGTAGAGAAATTTGTGATAGATGATATAAAGAAATTAAGCAGACCAAATTTTGCTAATGATGAAACTTCGTAGTTCATATTTTGAGGTTGCTAACAAGCCAGGCATTGGCATGAGGGAAATAAATGTGTTTGAGATGCTAATGAGCTACCGACATAAAAAATTGCCATTGGGTCACATGGTATTTGGAGGAGTACACATGAGAGATTACACCTCAACGAGAGAGAAATACAGTAGTGTGAGCAAAATGTACATGATGTAAAGCAGAAATACTTTGTGGTTATTGAACCAATTTTAAATCGATTGGATGTAATTTTTGCATCCTTTGATTTTACAATTTCATCCCATTTCCTTCACAGTTTACTGCTGCCAATCACCTTTTCCCCCTGTTGTCATTTGTTTAAACCCATGCTATGTCTTTCAGATCCACAGCCAGAACCACTTGAAAAATCGAAAGTAAATGAAAGCAATAGTTTTAGTTTTTTTGATGTTTGAAGGTGTGCCACAGCATTGCAACTTTTAAATCCCCTATTTCTTCCGAATAGGACATTTCAACGGCTATGGTTTTCCAAGAATAGATTTTGATCTGCTGCTTGTAAGCCATGGTTGTCTTGAACTCATGTTGTTCCCCAAGAGTCTCTGGGGATATTGTTTTCTTCTCTTAGCTCAATGTGTGGCTTTATAATTCATAAGTGACTTGCGCCATGGCATCACCAGGTCTCAAGTTGACCAGTGTCACACTAGCATTTTTAGACAATTTTCAGGTTTAAGCTGTAAGACAAGTGTTTAATGAAAAACATTAAATAGCACATTTTTGTAAATCTGATGGCTGTTATAAAGTGCATGATGACTGAGATTATAAGAGCAAACAGTCCTTTAATAATTAAATCCAAATGGCAAAAACGGGTATCACAACCACGTAACAAACAATACATGACATTTTAAGTCATGTTTAAACAAGTTTAAGTCATGACTGGCTAAGTCGTTTCAATCATCCTGAAGTCAATGGGCTTTTTGAATCAGTTTTTGGTTAAATGCCTGGAATATGGTCTGTGTTTAACCCACACTTATATGTTGTATTCTATGACAGTACATCAGTAATACCCCATTTGTGAAGATTTTAAGCTTTTACGTCTTGCTAACAAGTGGCTAAATGGGTATAGAGGCTGTCAGGGACATTCATTTCCATCAAAACAAACAGGTGTTTATATTCATATTGCAATCAAGTCTAACTCAAACCTTCCAATTGTACAGTATAGTTGATATAAAGACTGAGAGAGTTCTCGGTAGCTAAGGGGTTTTGTTGAAGTCATGCAACCGTGATGTAGTTTGTATGGTATATAGCCCATCTTTAGCTTTTTACTTCTTGTGACAAAAATGTAAAAATCATAAGCTTTTGCTGGCAATAGTCCAAAGGTCAATGGAAACATCCCATCTTTTTGTTGTGGGAACCATGGTGGTCCGGGTTGGCCTACAAAATTACATCATCCCTGCAGCGTTCTATTAGTTAAACATTGCTTGTTTAGCGCATCACCTCTCTTTCATCCATAATCATAATCGCTGACTGCCCTAAGACATCTTTAGTATTTCAACAAGATTTCAGCAATGACAACCAGTAGGTGTCACATACTCTATTAAAACAGATTGTAAATAGGGATGCCTATTTAAGGGAACTGAAGCTGAAATTTTATACATGATAATTGGCCTGTTGAGAAGATATTTTGAAGAATATTTGTTTACCACGATTTTCATTTTTTGGTGAACTATCCCTTTAAATCCTTCACTGCTAATTTTCCTCACCAGCGCGGTTGCTTAACTGCTGTGACTGAATCTATGAGTCCGTGAGTTGAGTCAAAAACATATTCATTAACAAGATTTGACTCAAAATAATGATTTTTTAATAAACTGAACATTTTGAAGAAACTCTCATGAACATGACCCATTCTCCTTTTCTGTATTTAGAAAGTCATACAGATTTTGAACTACACAAAGTGTCACCTATCCCTTTAAAATTGAAAGAAAATGAAATAAAAGGAAAGACAGAATCTAAAAGGAGTGTGCTTTGAAAAAAGAGAGGAATGAAGTGTCAACGAAAGCAGGTGAAGATGATGGAACAAGGCTGTATGTTGTTTTCAGAAGCTCTTGTGCAGACAGGGCTGTCAGATCTGACCCAGTAAATATGTGATTGTGTTGTCCTGCCGTATTAGAGTTTACACTAGGTGTAGTAATGAGTTGAACAGAGAAGACATGACGCTTAGACAGGTTCGGTGGGCCGTGTATTTCCCTCTGTCCTGTCATTCAACAGGATGTCAGTTTGATGTTTGAAGAGGTTTGATGAGATTTGCCGTCCTTATTAGCCAGTCAAAATTGCTCTAATAGGGCCTTAACCCTTGAAGCTTTAAAATGAACTGCGCTGGTATTGATTTTTAGTTGGCATGACTGGTTAAAGCCTCTGGATGAGGTGAACTGGAGGCCTTTGTTCCTGTCGAATGTGTCTTTTCAGAGTGTTTCATTCATACAAAATTTAATAAAGACTGCAAGTGATGCCACACGTCACCGGAAAAAGTCTTCTTGATGAGATCCTGTCTCTGGAGTATGTTTGGGAAATTTGACTCAGCTAAGGCCAGGAAAAAAAGCTACAGATTATGTAAGCAATCTCACTTTCTCTATTTCTCTCTTTGGATTTGGTAGCTGTAGCTCTCTTTATCCTTTGAGCAAATGACATAGCATCTCTCTTCTGTTGGCTTAATAAGAAGAAGCAGCTACCTGCCATCCTAATTGGGTTTCTTACTTCTGACTAATTACAGAAGACTCAGTTCAGTCCCTGGGCCGCCTGCCAGCGATGGCAGAAGGACACCGAGTGTCAAAAGTAGATTGAGGCAACAAAAACTGCTAAACTGCCAAGAAAGACTTGCATCTAAATGGATCCTCCTCTCCTCTGTGATCTGGCAATGTTTATCTTCTTTTCACTCTTTGCATGGCAAGTACTTAACTATTAGCTTATTTGTCTGCTGCTAGCACCCATTGCCTGAGGAGATTTGCTGGATTAAGTTTAATAGTGAAGATGGAGAAATATAGTCTTGGGTCTGATGCTGTAATTTTATAATTTCCTAACACACACACACTCGTGGGTTTCCATGTTTTATGGGGACTTTCCATAGACATAAAAATATTATACTGTACAAACTGTATATTATGATTTAGTATATTATGTATTATGATTTAGAAGCCGGTTTCCTCATAGTGACCAAAAATGCCCCACAAGGTCGAAGATTTCTGGAATTGATATTTTTTGCATTTTGTCCCAGGGACACACCACACAACACACACACACACACACACACCACACACACACGCACACACACACACACACACACACACACACACACACACACACACACACACACACACACACACACCACCACACCACACACCACACACACACACACACACACACACACACACACACACACACACACACACACCACACACAGCACCTCACACAACGTGTTGGTCCGTACTTGTGGGACTCTCCATAGGCATAATGATTTTTAACTGTACAAACTTATATTTCTATCCCCTTACACTAAGCCTACCCCTAAAGCTACCCATCACACACAACTTGCTGATTTTACATTTTCAAAAAAAACACATTAGTATGATTTACTGTTTTTCTCAAGGGGGCAAAAATGGCCCAAGGACAAGGATTCAGATATTGCTATCTGTGGATATTTTGTCCAATAATTCCAGACGCGCCACATACCCCCAAAGCATACACATCACCAACATCACACACACACACACAACACACACACACACACACACACACACACACACACACACACACACACACACACACACACACACACACACACACACACACACACACACCACACACACACACACCACACAACACACACACACACACACAATTAAACATACAATCAGTCAGTTTCTTCCAAACTTTAGATGGACACAGACAAAACCCTGGAAGCTTTTGTGACCTCCACCATTTATATAATAAATGTCAATCATAATTAATGATGTAAAGACAAATTTGAGATATTGGAACTTGTTACAATTCCAGTTCATGATGCTATAAATGACAAATGAACTGCATGTGAACTTCTCATTACTTCTGCAAGCCAAACTGGAAGCAAAATTCAATACAATACAACCATGGACAGATAGATGGCTGCTGAGATTCTGTCAAGTTGAATATACTTCAGTTTAAGATATATTTTTTTTTTTTTTTGCAATATAACCCAAAATCAGAAAAGGGCCTTGCAATCAATTTCTGTTTACTCCATGACATCTAAGTCAGTCTCATTTTTTTCTTTTATAAATAGAATGTTGTTTTTTGCCTCAGAGCTTTTTCCTATTTCCCTGCTGTGACAGGCACGCTGTACTGGAGTAATCTGCTGTTTTGCAAAGTGCTGATAGGACATATATCCAGCCCATCCCAGCAACCCCTTGAGGACCACAATGTTTTGGCCTCTAAGCATGGGTTTACCCCTCTTACCCAGCACACACTGTCCTTTCACACACACTGACGCTGGGCTAATCTCTGGAATGGCACAGCACATGCAGAGCTTCAGGGAATGAATGCCCCACCTGGTCAAGAAAGTGTGTGATGTATTTATCTTGCTGGCATGAGCAAAAAAACTCTTACACGGAAATATGTCCTTATATGTGGATTTCATCATACAGTGTTTAAGTGAAATTCATGCTTTTCTGTCCCAGGAGAGCTGTAACGGACAGCAGGAACAGGGAAAAGAAGGACATTTGTCAGTGAATTATTATGTATTGCATGTTACAACAACATCCTATAATCTTGTGTGCTGAAAACATTTGTATATCTTCATCATATATGTCTTACCATTTTGGATATATTCATGATAATGTAGAAGTTTATACATAGTTTTTCCTATGATATTACTTCCCATTATTTTATTTTATTTTATAATAGGTTTTATTATATTATCTAATTTTAGGGTATATTATTTTATTTAATTTTAAGGTATATTATATTATTTTATTGTACTTTATATACTTTTGAGTGTATTATTTATTGTATTGTCTTTTTAGGTAAATTATTGTATTATCATTTGGGGTAATATTCCTTTAAGTATCAACAGGCAGTTCTAAATGACATCATCCTCCAGGAAGTGACACCATTGATTTGGAGGGAATCTACAGCTCAAACAACCGTAATTAGCAATGGACTGGATCAATTCTGTGATGTTTTGTGATATAAATTAGTTTGTCTCACTCTAAAATGTTGCATCTTCTTTGATAAAATGACAGAAATCAGTTTGATTATTATATGAATCATAAAAAATAGTCAAAAACATGTGGACACCCTCATGGAAATTTTCAGTCTTTCAGTGATTTATACCTTTTTGTAGAAATACGGTGTCAAATTACAACAAAAGTTTGTTCGTTTGTGAATGAATGAATAAATGAATGCATACATGAACAAACAATGCTAGTGACTGGAAACATAGGAGGATATTCTCAATCTTGGATAACAAACATTTGGCCCCAAATGGTGGCTTTATTTTGGCTCCCTATATATGACTTCTTGGGATGAGACTGTGTTACAGCAGCAGACGTCGTCTTTCACGTGTACATCAGAAGTGGAGGGTTCTTGGTTGAATATGCAGATGATAAATAATGATGCATGTCATGTTGCTCTTCGCTCTCTCATTAGGACAGATAAATGAAACATTGTGTCATGGTATCAGATTAAGCTGTTCGGCTGATCAGTGAAATAACGGAGTTTACAGCCTGTAGACGTCTGCTAATAACAATCTCGCTTTTTTAATCAGACACGTAAACAGCCAATTATCCAGAAAACCATCTGCTGTTACAAATGCTTTTTGTTGCCAATACTGAGCTAGAAATCAAAATTGTGCCATGTCGTGTGGGCCACTTACTTCTCTGACTTGAGAGTGACGGTGGATGACAATAAATTGTGTGGTTATTACATTTTAGATTGTTCTGTAAAGTTTGCAATCTGGCTTGAAATGAGCAAACGATACAGGAGCATTTGGACTGCAGTTACTTTGCACATTGAACGGATGATGAGAAAACAAGTTACTTGCAATCGCAAACTTTGACGGTGTTATTTCAGAGATGCTTTGATATTTTAATACATGCATGTTTAACAATAAGACAGCTTGAAGCTCGTCTTTTCATCCCTCCGCACTTCTGACCTGTAATCTGTTGAGAGAATTAATTCATCCACGCATAATATGTCAAAATAGTCTGCTGTCTGAGTAAAATCGTGCTTTTTTCAGCATAATTTCGGCTCATTATGGGGTTTCTTTGTCAGGTTTGCTTCAAAACAAAGTAGCGTAGGTGGATTCTGAACTCGCTTTGAGGTGTCAAGAAACTTTATTTTAGGGAATTGTTCACTTTAACTGATTGAGTTATCATTAATGCTGAAAATGAACACACCCACTTCTGAAAATAAAAACTCAAGTGAAGGTCTGCAACTTTCTCTATCTTCTCTAAGGGTTGCAGGTTAATGCAGCATTTTGCAATTCCAGTGTCTTTTTGAAAGAGATGTGGCATACCATCTGAAAACTGTATAAAAATGTTATGGAATAATGTTTTAACAATGTTATTTATTCATATTTTTTATGTTTTTAAATAATGTTATTCTATCTTTTAAAAGAACATTTTAGGAACAAAAATAAAACTACCCGCTGAAAACGTTATAAGAACGTTAGCGAATAATGTTTAAGAATGTTCCTACTAAACATTTTAATAATGTTTTTAAAGAATGTTATCCGGACTTTTAAAAGAACATTCTGGGAACAAAAATAAAACATTTATATAACAATGCATGCTAATGTTCTCATAACATTTTTAGAACAAAAAAAATCTAGCTGGGTTAGAGGGGGGTTGATAATGCAAAGCTAGCATATGGTCATATTAGATATCTTAGATAATATTTTTTTAAATTAGCATCACCATATTTATCAGCCTGTTATTTTTTTCATGTTCTTGCAGTGGTTGGGATTATACAATGTATTAAAATATATTGCGGTTGAAGCCACATGATTGCGCCACTCAAACGGGATAATATCTAAGATTGCAGAGGCTTTTAACTGAATGTCACCAGAGTGATGTTTTGGAGTTACACATAAAGAAAAAAAAATCGTAGTTTCCCATATGAGATCGCCTTGGTTTGTTAAATGTGGCTTTTTCTTGGAAAATGTCCTCGGCAGAGACATGAGATCATTAGAGACTGTGAATAACTGATGTGTCTTTCTGCCTCTGGTCATCTGCCATCACTCACGCAGCATTTAATTCTCTTCTGCTCTCTTTCTCCCTCACTCCATCTCTGGATCTCTTTGTTTGTTTAGTGGTGCAAAGAAAGTTTGGCAAGTATATGAATATTGTAGACACCTAAAAAGTTGTATGGTTATAAGAAGACATTAAAGAAGGTTTTATATTTAAACACACTTCTGCTCATGGGGTTTGGGGTCAGTAAGATTTTTTTTTTTTTTTAATGAATACTTGGCTGCATTGATGATGTTAAAGAAATGTGTAATATTAAAAGTTTCCACAAAAATATTAAGGACAACAGCTATCTTCCGCATTGATAATAATAAGAAATGTTTCTTCAGCAGAAAATCAGCATATTGGAATAAGTTCTGATGGATCATGTGACAATGAATCCTGTAGTAATGATGCCAATTTGCCATCAGATGAATAAATTGTGATTTAAAACCATATTAAAGCAGAAAACGTACTCGGTTACTAACGTAACCTCGGTTCTCTCTAGAGAGGGAACGAGTACTGCGTAATATCTTACGCTATGGGGAAAACTCTTTTCCTCGAGATATTGAAGCCAAAAATTATCCTTAATTTTTTTAAAAATGTAAAACGCTTTGCAGCAGCAAGCAGACAAGGGCGAGACAGCTCGCGCGCCCATTGGCTGCCTTGCTGGAAAAGCAGCAGCCTATCGAGTGAGGCACTGCGTGACGTAATGACGAATGGGGGCGCTTCGCGCCCATTTCGTCATGTCCCGCCAGTAAAGGCGTGGTCTCGCCCTATAATACCCTCGATAGCTGTATTTCCTCTGATTTTTCAACGCCGAAGCGAACCAGAGCGTATTCCAAGCACGGCAAGATACGCAGTACTCGTTCCCTCTCTAGAGAGAACCGAGGTTACGTTAGTAACCGAGTACGTTCTCTTACGAGAGTATCTCTCGTACTGCGTAATATCTTACGCTATGGGGAACAACATGTAACACGCCGTGCGGACAGGGATCCAACACCAGAGTCCCAGGGCCGAAGCCCGGGGCGCATCTAGTGCACAATCACCACAACTCTCACAGAGTAGAGGATGAGAGGCTAGAAGCATCACTCCTTTATAAATAGTCCCGTAGGGGTATCAGACCCGTAAGGGTACCACACTCATGGAGCTGCCGCATCGGACTGAGCGATGCACAGGCCAACACTCCACACATAAGCCGCATGGCGGCCGATAAGCCCGAAGTTCAGACCGCCAAAAGCTTAGCTTGTAAGGCGGGCACCTCCAGGTTATAGTACTTGATAAATGTAGACGGCGAAGCCCAGCCCGCAGCCGTACAGATATCTCGCAGGGAGACCCCGCTATACCATGCCCACGACGAGGCCACGCCTCTCGTGGAGTGCGCTCTGACACCCAACGGGCACTGCAGGCCCTTGGAAGTGTAAGCCAGCGCAATGGCACCGACTATCCATCTGGATAGGCTCTGTTTTGAAGCGGCAAGTCCCTTAGCACGGCCGCCAAACGAAACGAAAAGCTGCTCAGTTTGTCTGAAACCAGACGAGCGGGACACATAAGCCCTTAGTGCCCTGACAGGGCAAGGAGACTCGCGTCCTTCTCCCCATTGAGAACCGGAAGGGCAGACAGGGAAATCACCTGGGCCCTGAACGGTGTGTTGAGGGATTTTGGCACGTAGCCGTGCTTCGGTTTGAGTATGACCTTTGAGTCATTAGGTCCAAACTCCATGCATGACGCGCTCACTGAAAGCGCTTGCAAGTCCCCTACGCGCTTCACTGAAGCGAGAGCCATGAGAAACGCTGTCTTGAAGACAAGTGTTTCATGTCTGACGACTGGATTGGCTCGAATGGGGCACCTTTCATGGCCTCCAAGACCGTGGAAAGGTCCCATGTCGGGACTGAAGGGGGCCTGGGAGGGTTTAGCCTCCGAGCTCCTCTAAGTAAACGCACGACTAAGTCATTCTCTCCTAGTGACTGGCCAGACACCGGTTTTGCAAACGTTGCTATGGCCGCCACGTATACTTCGAGCGTGGAAGGGGTCCTGCCCTTATCCAGTAGCTCCTGAAGGAAGGAAAGCACTTCCGTAACCCTGCAGTCTACAGGTGAAAAGCTCTGCGCTTGACACCAAGCAGAGAACACAGACCACTTCGAGGTGTAGAGCCGTCTGGTAGACGGGGCTCTAGCCTGCGCGATCGTGTTTAACACTCCCTCTGGGAGGTCAGCGGGTACCCGTTGATGGCCCATGCATGCAGGGACCACAAATCCGGGCGAGGATGCCCAATCGAGCCTCCCGCCTGAGAGAGGAGGTCTCTCCTCAGCGGTAAAGGCCATGGGACAGCGCTGGTCAGCTGCATCAGGACAGGGAACCACGACTGGTTTGTCCAGAGCGGAGCTATGAGTAGCACTGGGCATCCCTCCCTCCTGATTCGCTCCAACACCTGAGGCAGGAGTGAGACAGGGGGAAAAACATATAGGGGGCGGCGGGGCCAAACATGGGCCAGCGCCTCCCGGCATTTCGAGAAGAATCTCGGGCAGTGAGCGTTTTCTTGGGACGCGAACAGGTCCACCTGCGCTTTGCCAAACGTTTCCCACAGCAGCTGGATCGTCTGCGGGTGCAGAGACCATTCTCCTGCTGGGACGTTATTTCTGGACAGCCTGTCTGGCCCCACATTTAGGTGACCAGGCACATGCGCCGCTCTCAGTGAGAGCAGGTTGTGCTGAGCCCAGACCAGGAGGCGTCCCGTCAGCCTGTAAAGGTTTCGGGACCTGACGCCGCCCTGGCGATTTATGTACGCCACCACTGACATGTTGTCCGACCGGACCAATACGTGGTGGCCTTTTATCTGGGGACAGAAGCGCCGTAGCGCTTTGTCGACTGCTATTAATTCCAAGCAGTTTATGTGAAGGAGCTTCTCCCGTACTGACCATAGGCCAGCTAGCGGTCTGCCCTCGAGCAGCGCTCCCTGCCCCGAAGTGGAGGCGTCCGTAGACACCACCTCCACACTCGAGGGGATCCCCAGACTCACACCTGACTGATACCAGTCGGTTGCTTTCCATGGTTTCAGAGCCGAAATGCCCTGAAGGTCGACCCTGAGGCGAAATAGACCTGCGGTCCACGCCCTTGGGGGAACTCGTGCTTTTAGCCATAGCTGCAGTGGGCGCATGCGGAGCAGGCCCAACTGGAGTACGGAGGCTGCTGAGGCCATCAGACCCAGCATTTTCTGAAACCTTCTGAGCGGCACTATAGAGCCGTGGCGGAAGGATCTCGCGATGTGCTGAATATTCAATCCTCGCTCCGGTGACAGGCGTGCTGTCATGGATAGCGAGTCTAACACTGTTCCCAGAAAGGAAAATCTCCGACTGGGGAGCAGTGAGCTTTTCGCCCAATTGACTGTAAGGCCCAACTCCTCGAGGTGCTCGAGTAATGCGGCCCTGTGTTCTATGAGCTCCGTTCGTGAACGAGCTAGAATCAGCCAATCGTCCAAGTAGTTCAAAACTCGCATGCCCCGAAGTCTCAGGGGGGCGAGGGCCGCGTCCATGCACTACGTGAACGTACGGGGTGCTAGGGACAGGCCGAACGGCAGGACTGTGTATTGATATGCCTGGCCCGAATCTCAAGAATCGCCTGTGATGGGACGCTATTTGTATTTGAAAATAGGCGTCTTTCAGATCTATTGACATGAACCAGTCTCCTTGGCGCACTTGCGCGAGGATTTTCCTGGTCGTAAGCATTCTGAACTGGCGCTCCATGAGCGTTCTGTTCAGCAGTCGCAGATCTAGAATGGGTCTGAGCCCACCATCTTTTTTTTTCGGTACCAGAAAATATCTGCTGTATAAGCCCCCTTCGCCCTGAGATAGAGGTTCTATAGCCCCTTTTCTCAGTAGTTTCGCTATCTCGGCTCGAAGTAGATGAAACACTTCGCTTTACACCGTAGTTTCGACTCGCGCCATATAACGGCGGGGGCGTCGAGCGAACTGTAGCGAACAGCCTCTCGTTATAGTGTTCAACACCCATTCTGATACCCCGGGAAGCCTTGACCACGCATCTGCGTGAATAGCTAGGGGTAGAATGAAATCTGGGCTCTGGCCGCGGCAGGACGGCGGCTCTAGAGCCCCTGTGTACTGGGAACACAACACCGTGTTTACAGCGTTCGAGGCGGGGGGCGCGCTGATCACAGCGGGCAGCCTGGCCGCGCTCAGCTTCTCTATGGCGGGACGCGCAGAGAAAGTGAGCGGGGCGAATCCCGTGGGATTCGTCGCGTGTGAGGGAATGTGGGCACATTTACTAAATGCGGGCACATTTACTACACTGAGAATACTGTCAGCTCGCGCCGACTAAATCACTGCTGTGTTTACAGCGTGCGAGGCGCGCGCTGATCACAGCTGGCAGCCTGGCCGCGCTCAGCTTCTCTGTGACGGGTTGTGCAGAGAAAACGAGCGGGGGCGAATCCCGTGAGATTCGGAGTGTCTGTGAGAAATGCGGTCGCGAGACAGCGGGCACATTTTCTGCACGGAGAACACTCGGCTCGCGCCGACTGAATCAAGGCTGTGTTCAAAGCGTGCGAGGTGCGCGCTAATCACAGCGGGCAGCCTGGCCGCGCTCAGCTTCTCTGTGACGGGTTGTGCATAGAAAGCGAGCGGGGGCGAATCCCGTGGGATTCGGCGTGTCAGTGAGGAAATGCGGGACAGCGGGCACATTTACTGCACTGAGAACACTGTCGGCTCGCGCCGACTAAATGTGTGCTAGTTTCGTTTTTACAGAAACCAAGGGACACGCATCGTGTAGTGTAAGCGGGCATTGTATGGGCGCGTTCACTACATTTTCTGCACAACCAACATGAGTTGGTTTTATTTGTGCTAGCCCTGCACCGTGGCGGGCTGTGTCTGGGTGTGGGAATGGGCACTGGGACGTGGGCATTCTTACAACACTCGTAACACCATCGGCCGTGGCCGGAACACCAGAAAATACACTCTTTATTGGATTTATCTGGGTAGCCATAGAAACGGCTTTTGTGCGCAGGCAAGCGGGCTGAGACACAGGCTGCTTCACTGCGAAATACACTGGGACAGTCACAACGCATGGAACTGAACGAGCGAGAAGTTTTGGTGGAAATCCGGCCGCAGCGGGATCTGAACACCGTCACTTTCCTAGAGAGACTAGGAAGGCCTTGAGACCTCGGGCTTTACCTCAATCCTCGGCCGGGGCCCGCGCTGAGGGGGGCGGCGTCCAGCAGAGCGAGAGCGCGGTGTTTGATCTCGGGCCTGGCGGCGCTGCTAGTTAGCCGAAACGACGGCCTTTGTGCGCAGGCAAGCGGGCTGTGGAACCAGCTTGCTCACTGCGAAATACACTGGAACAGTCACATTGCTTGGAACTGAACGAGCGAGAAGTTTTTGGTGGAAATCCGGCCGCAGCGGGAACTGAACACCGTCGCTTTCCTAAAGAGACTAGGAAGGCCTTGAGACCTCGGGCTTTATCTCAATCCTCGGCCGGGGCCCGCGCTGAGGGGGGGCGGCGTCCAGCAGAGCGAGAACGTCTAGGAACACGGAGCGCTCAGCTTCCGTCATCTCGGATAGCGTTAGCCACAAATGTTTCTCACCATTCAGGAGGGAAAGGCACGGGTCTCGACTGTGACGGAGCTTCGTCTTTCCCGAGAAAGCGTCCGTCCAGCCTATTGCGCGTTAGTTGCGCGAGCGCCTTTCAGTCGAGGCCGATGTAATCCACGGCTTGAGAGAGCGAACGCATCGGCTCAGTTTCAATGCCGTCTCCGGTAAGTTCGTCGAGCTCAAGCGCGGACGCGGCGGCAGACGGCGGCCGCTGTCCGTCTGGGAGCGACTCGAGCGAAGCCGGCAAAGCTGGCGGGCGAACCGGCGAGCTTTGGCGGGCTGGAAATAGCTCGGGCGCGCGCTGGGCGCGGCGCTTCTTGCGGCGCGGCATCACGGCGGGCTGGGATGCGGGCTCGGAGAACGAAGCTAGGCGAGTCCGCAGAGTCACCATAGGCAAGCGTTCACAATGATGGCATCCGCCGTCAGCGAGCGCGGTGGCCGCGTGATCCTCACCCAGGCAGGACACGCAGATGACGTGGCGGTCCTCGTCGCTGAGTGGGGCTCGGCAAGAACCACAGGAAGGCATCTTTAAAAAGACGCCGCTCTTTTAGAGGGGTGGGAAAAAAGCAAATAATGCAACACACACACTCTAAGCAGGGTAAAGGATATAGTACGCCGGAAAGCGCAGCAGGTACGGCGGCTGAAGGCGGCTGGGCCAGCGACTCCAGATGATGGCACGTCCCGCTGAGAAGGCTACAGATCAACGGCGCGGCTTCTCACTCCGGATCCAGTGATGCGTGAGCTTCGCTTGAAGAGTAGAAAAATCAGAGGAAATACAGCTATCGAGGGTATTATAGGGCGAGACCACGCCTTTACTGGCGGGACATGACGAAATGGGCGCGAAGCGCCCCCATTCGTCATTACGTCACGCAGTGCCTCACTCGATAGGCTGCTGCTTTTCCAGCAAGGCAGCCAATGGGCGCGCGAGCTGTCTCGCCCTTGTCTGCTTGCTGCTGCAAAGCGTTTTACATTTTTAAAAAAATTAAGGATAATTTTTGGCTTCAATATCTCGAGGAAAAGAGTTTTCCCCATAGCGTAAGATATTACGCAGTACGAGAGATACTCTCGTAAGAGAACTGTTATTTTAAATCATATTATTTCACAATATTAAATATGATATTTTTATATCAAATAAACGCAGTCTTGGTGAGCATAAATAACTTTTCTTCAAAAAGGAAAAGGATAATTTTGTAAATTATAAAAGTGCTTCTTAAACATGGTGCAGATTCTCTCTGCATGCAGAAATATGATCACCATATTCAGCTGTTCCCTTCGGTTTAACTGTATATGAAGCATTCACAGCTCCAAACATTACAATTTTAATATTCCATCAAGTACCATTTTGGGCATATACCATCATCCTCTCATTAAGAGTCTCATTATCCACAAACTCTTTTCAGTTTTGTTGTTCAGTGTTGTTTTTCCCTGTACGCTGAATTTTCCTTCTCATTATCCTTGGGCAAATATAGTTTACAGAAATGAAAACAATCAACATGAAGTTATGTGACTAGGGAAGGTTGAAGGCAACGATTGTGTGAAAGGATGTCTGATGAAAATAATAAGTGTGTGTAACTAGACATATTGGAATGGATTTCTTCTGCCATGAAAGATCTGCTGGCAAAGTTAACTAAATGGATGGGCGTCTCTGTCGGCTCCAAATCGGGCATTAGCAATCTGGATAATTATCTTGTGGTGTAAATAGCAGGGCTGGATGTGTAGCAAGGGTCTGCTTGTCCGCATACTGGTGGCTCGTATCAAGTCCAAGTTTAGTTTTGCAGACTTTTGGAACCATTGCGATCATTAGTGAAGCATTGGAATTTCCATATTATTTACTCTATGGGCTAAATATAAGTTCATTGGGAGGTCAAACCTGATACATGATGAGAAGAGATATGGCATTTCTGACTAAGAATTTTTTTTCAGTATAATTTATATATTACATATATGGTTATATTGGGTTACACTTTATTTTAAGACGGCCTTGTTTCAGTGTAATTATACATTCAAGTTCTGAGTAATACGTACTATAGTGTCTAGGTTTGGATTAGGGTTAGTTGCATGTAATTATGCAGAATTTATTATTATTATTACAGTAACTACATGTGAAACAGGGACACTTTAAAATAAAGAGTTACCTTATATATTGTATTATCAGAAATTTATTTGACATGAATGATTGTTCAGAGTTTTAAATTTAGGACTTTAAATTTTCGTCTTGTTCGAGTTTCAAAGAAAACTTGTTGTGCAATGCAAGTTGAATTCATAAGTTCCCTTTTCAGAATGTGTTTATTCTACCCTGGCATTGAGAACACAATATATACTCTAGATTTCAATATCTTTAACCATTATTTTCACAAGCATTTTAGCATGAAATGAGATTCTCTATGAAGCAGAAGACAAATAATTTTTTATTGAATTTCACTTGATCTCTTATGCTTCGAGGCCTTGTAGTTATAACAATCTCAGATATAATGTGAATTTAATTGATATCACGGGGCGCAGTGTACTGGTGTAATATGAAATCCGGGAATTAATAATGGCATTGACAGCAGGCTTCTAAATAAAAAGTCTAATACTTTTTTTTTTTCCCATCCAGAAATATGGCTATATACTGTATGAGTCATGGGTGTATATTTTGGTAGACGGCAAGCACATTTTCATACTGAAGTTAGGAGACTGACAAATCTCTACCAATATTGTTTTTTCTATTACAGCTTATATGATATTCAGTAATATGAAAATGAGCCACTTTTTTACTTTTTTCCAAAGCATCTGCCACCATAATATTATATCTTAAGTCAGTCTCATTGTGGGGCTTTTCTAAGCAAATATTAATATTAATATCTAGTAATTTGTTTGATTAATCAGCATATCATTTAAGTAATTCAATTATTCATCAATAGACAACACTAATTTACAGCAGTCACATTGAATATTAGTATTGTAATATTATTGTCATGTTTTAATTTGTCAAATAAATATAGGTTACATTGGTAGCAATTTATTTTAGTGTCCTTGTTCCATAAGTTACATGAACTTACCATAACAATAACATTAAATTATGCATAATTACATGCAACTCACCCTCATCAAAACCCTAACCCTAGTACATGCACATATTACCCAGTACTTAAATATATAATTGCACTGTAACAATGACACATTAAAATATAGTGTAACCGGCATAATTACATTGTACTTCCTCAAATAATTATACATGTACTTTATAGTTAGGGTGAGGTTTGGTTTAGGGTTAGTTACTTGTAATTGTGCATAATTTACTGTTATTACAATAGTAAGTACATGACATTTGTAAATATGTCACTTTAAAATAAAATGTTACCTAAATCTATTTTATTTATCCATATAAATCACCATAAAATATCATGTAACTTCACTTGAACACATTCTTTCTGACGTGAAAGACTTTTTACTCTATACACTATTCTCTGAAACATCAGGGAACCGGGAGGAGAAAATATCAGCTGAACCAGCAAGTAAAAGCAGTTCTACTTCTAGTTTGCAAAATTTTGCATTTACCCTACCCAGATAAACTGTTGTTAAAGTGTTGTTGATAATTTAATGCTTTTTTTTTTTACTTTTTCAACTTTCTGTAAAGTGTAATGTTGCTGTTTGAGCCTTGTCTTGAGCTTTTTTTCCAGGAATGGACACATCATATTGCTCATTTGAATAATTCACACCCAAGGCAAACGTAAAAAAGAAGGAGGCCTTGATTAAGTTGCGATTAAGTAGACAAGTTAAAACTTGAGGTTATGGTAAGGGGCGTTATATTTCCCAAACACACACAAAGCGATTGACCAATCACAACACACTGGTCCAGCTGACCAATCAGAGTACATTGTGCTTTTCAGAAGGAGGGGCTTCAGAGACACAGGATCTAAACAGTGTAACTGACAGACTGGGAAGAGAGGTGCTGTCAAATATGTGAAAAATAATGTGAATTTTGAACAGTCAAGCATTGAAACTTCTAGAAAACCCAAAAATTAAATCCAGACTTTCTAAAAGAGCATAATATGGCCTTGTTATATAAATACTTTTTTTTTTCCCCTACAAGATATAAGCAACTGACAAGTGGGCACATTGTTGGACATATAATAATTGTATTTATCCTGATGTCTTTGCATTCTGCTGTGATGTTGTTTTCTGTACTGAGATGAAAGCAAAAGCACATTTGTCCTGCGGTGAGACCTGAAGCCATGTGCAGCTTTGAAGTCATTAATGGGAATCATATATATTGACAATCAAGGACCATGTTATGTAATTGTTTTTTTCCAGGAACTCTCTTTAAAGCTACACACAAAGGTTTTTGCATTTAGTAGCAGCGATGACACTGGTTTGTATATACCAAGGTAACACATGATCTGCCAATATCTGTTAGAGTCCCTAGTACTGATTTTAGTTGTTGAATATTAGCACTCTCTTGAGATTTGTTATTACATGGGAAGCTCTTGAAGTTATGAAGTATCTTACTATTAATATAGAAGTCAGAGCTGTGTGATGAATTTGTAAGTGAACTTTTAAGGTCCATTACAGTGTGTAGCCAACGTAAAAAGTAATACATTTGATGTTGCTGCATTTCTTTTGACAGTTACTGTATACATTGAAGCAAAGTTTTGCAAAACCTGCACTAGTTTACTCTAGGCTTCGAGTGATGTCCTTCCAAAGGTTGGGGACTGCTGAGCGGCCATATATGACATCAGTGTGTATAAAATGGCTTTGATGCTGATGCATATTGGACATATGTTGCAGGCAACCATTTTATCTATGACAAAGTTTAATTACTTTTGGCACTAGTCTCGTTAAATCAGACCAAGCCAGCTGCTCCCAGCTGCCGATATAAACCATGCACGTCCCCACCAACTGCTGTCTTTACTCTCAGGAGATTGTCTCGCTCTGGATTTCAAGATATTTTACTTGCTGGACATTTTTAGATATTTTCCTGACGTGTTTTTTGGTTGATGGGTCTCACTGTGAGCATAGACCATCTGATGAGTATTTGTGGTTGCAGTTTGAAATTGAGATGCATATTATGTTGGGGTTGATAGCGCTCATTTAGATATGCACGGTAAACAAATATTGACCTGAATGGAATACTAGCTGGCTATTTATCATACACTGCAAAGCATTATTTTTAAATAGTTATTCAATTAAACAGAAGTGAACTATATTATTGTATAATTACCATGAGCACCATACTATAATCTTGGAAAGAAATGTGACAATTTTGCAATTTTTATTTGATTTTATGTAACATATATAATTGTTGCTAAATAGCAACACAGCAGACCCCAGAATAGAAGTAAAATGTCAGAAATTGTCAAAAAAAGAAGAAGCAGGCACTGCAAAACATACCGTGCAGATTTTTTTTTTTGATGTGACACTGACATTGACAGCTGTTATAACTGACTGTTGTGCTTGTTGGCAACTTTGACACATCTCAAAAATCCCGAAGCCATGGCTTTCAAACCTGAGGTGCAACTGGCAGTAAATCATTAAGAATATCTACTTTTATTAACACTAATATTTTTTTATTAGTAGTGTCAAAAATATTCCACCATTTCCACAATATTTTATATTTCTGTTTCTCAAATAAAATGAATAAAAAAAATAATTGAGGTTTTAGATTTATTATGGTTCTCTATGATACAAAGTACTGTTGTTTCATATAATATGCAATTACAGATGAAATGAGAAAAATAGTCCATTCAATTGAACCATTTTTGGTGCTTCACACTTCATGTATTGTTGCCTCCTGCCACATGCATTTTGAGGATGTTAAACACTGCCAACAAGTTAATTAATTATTGCATTTAATTTTTCTCTCAGTATCTTCCTTTCTTTGCTCACCCAACAGAGTTGGCTTGGGTGAATTATTTTTCTGTCGCTTTGCCAAATTAACTTCCTTCCTTGTGTTCTGTGCACTCTCCTCCACTGGGAGAAAATGAATTCTAAATAGCCATCATAGAACATAAAAGTCTAACGCCTCAGAGTCAATCAGGTGTCAGACTACAGATAAGACGCTGCGTCAAACTCTCAATGGTGTGTCATTCATCGCACTACTGTCCTCCTCCTCTTGCGGAACCAAGGGAGCGTGAGGAAATGAACATAATCAAAGGTTTTGTTGCCTTCGCAGCAAACACAGAACAGAGAATAATGGAAATCACTTACAGCTTGATGGGAAGACAGCTGTGTTAGTATGTGTTTTCCTTCCATTGTGTTCTCTACTGAATATGGTTTGAGATGTTTATGTGAAACAGAAAACAGACACCTTTTATTCAAAATCAATCCATATAAAGATGATGTGTGCAGTTTTTTGATATTATAATATATATATACACCGGTATATATTTTCGATAGGGCTGTTTTCGACTAAGGATTTTCATAGTCGAATCTGATTCGTTAGATTTTGCCGTAGTCGACTGATAGTCGAACTTTTTTTTTTTTTTAAGATAGCAGCTAGACGATCGGTTGAATAACTGTTTGTCTGTTATAGGACAACTCGCTCTACGTTTATTTAAAATGAACAGCAAGACAAAGTGAATGTGCCTTCCATTAAATGAATCCTTAACAACAACAACAAAAAAAAAAAAAACGTTGCAATGAACGTGCTTTGTTTTAAATAAATCACACACAGTAAACAAAACCTTAACATGCGTGCCGGTGTGGTGAGACGTAGCCTACATGCTCGGGCAGAGTCGGCTTGAAGTCGGTCATCCTCGGACGGGGCGTCGCGCGCGCTGTTACAAAAAAAGCCGTGCACACAGCCAAGCGAAATGGGGTATTGCCGGTCTTGCGCACCCAAAGCGTCGTTTTTTGCCGTGCGCTTGTGCGCACGCGTCGAGTATAAACAAGGTTTTAACTCCGTGTCAGCGCGCGCTTCTCTTTAGGATGTCTGTGAGGCGGCGGGCTTCCTTTCCGCTCACATTCGTCAGATTTACAGTTTAGACCTGGATGCTGCCCCAGGTTCTCAGGTGCTTAGTGCTTAGTACAACAGACTGACACTCAGGTACTTGGAATTCTGGCGCTTTGGGTATTCTCGTTCCCACGGCGTCATCCGACGCATCGCGTGTTCCCTTTTTCGATAAAGGGAACGTCTCAGGTTACTATTGTAACCATCGTTCCATGAGAAACAGGGAACGATACGATGCGTCTCCCTGCCATACTTCCTGCGTCCCTGCGATCGGCTTGCTTCGGCAAATTTCGAAGCTAACTGCCGGTTTGCAGCGGAAGTGCTTTTATCATTTCCTGGTCATGACGTCACCCGCTCGTGACGCTCATTCTCTCTTTCCATTGGACTAGTTGACATAGATGCTTCAGACGCAATCACGCTGGAGGCGTTCCCACGGCGTCATCTGACGCATTGTCTCGTTCCCTGTTTCTCAGGGAACTATGGCTACAATAGTAACCTGAGACGTTTTTTTCTGAATTAACGAGTTAATTATCTCAGAATTACGAGATAAATTTTCATGAAAAAAAGTTTTTGCTCTGTTTTTCTGAATTAACGAGTTAATTATCTCAGAATTACGAGATACATTTTCATAAAAAAAGTTTTTGCTCTGTTTTTCTGAATTAACGAGTTAATTATATCAGAATTACGAGATACATTTTCATAAAAAAAGTTTTTGCTCTGTTTTTCTGAATTAACGAGTTAATTATATCAGAATTATGAAACTTTTTCATGAAAAAAGTGTTTGCTCTTTTTCTGAATTAATGAGTTCATTATCTCAGAATTACGACATTTTTCTTGAAAAAAAATGTTCACCCTGTTTTTCTGAATTAATGAGTCATTTGACTAAATTTGAGATAATTAAGTCATTAATTCAGAAAAACAGAGCAAAAAACTATTTTTCCATGAAAAATTATCTCGTAATTCTGAGATAATTAACTCGTTAATTCAGAAAAACAGAGCAAAAACTTTTTTTTCCATGAAAAATGATCTAGTAATTCTGAGATAATTAACTCGTTAATTCAGAAAAACAGAGCAAAAAATTTTTCCATGATAAATTATCTATTAATTCTGAGATAACTTGTTAATTCAGAAAAACAGAGCCAATTTTTTTTCCTCAAGTGAATGAAATACGCTTCCATAGACTTCCACTAATTTTCAGCATGCCATTTCATTTGCTAAAGTGTGTAACTTGTCATGAATGTCATGAAAAATAATTTTGGTGCATGTAGAGAGTGATATTATAATATGTTTCTTTTTCTTTACGTGTGATATCTCAGAATAGCATGTTATCAAGCTTGTAGAGTAAGAAAATGCTGAAGCTGTATGTGACTAACGCTTCACCCCCACCCCTTCTGTATATCTAGTGTGCTGAAATGTCAGTTTTTTTTTTTTTATTCCCATAGATGGTGTTGCTTGCCCCAGAAATGAGTGCAGGCACTATTCATCTGTGACCTACCTTTCCATTTCAGAACATCAAGACAAACCTGTGCTTACTGCCGACAGAGAGTAGCTCGATGGCTCTACGCGGAACTGGAGGGGGGGGATGGGGGAATGATGAGGGAAGATGGGATGAGAAAGGATCCAGGGGCGGTGAAATAAACTGAGAAACTCAAAGATGAACATCAAATGAGGCACTTGAGGTGGATGAAGGGGAGGGTTATGACAAGAAACTTCAGACAATGCTTAAATTCTCAGTGAGAGCCGGTAAAGGACATTTTAGAGGTGAGCTGTGTTTGATATTCCTGTGATGAATGTGATGGCTGTCTACCTAAAATATGCCTGTCCCTGATATGAACTTTAGGATCAGATGACTATTTCATGGAGAACTTCACTGATGAAACTTCTTTCCGGATTTGATAGGTTGAGTCGCTATTGTAAAAGGCAGCAAACAAGCCAGTGCAAGTTTTAATAATTATATTAGGTTATAAAAAAAACAGTTTAGAACATTATTGAACTTTAAATATGTATAGTAAAGAAGTAAACATTCAGCAGAAATCTATCTATCTATCTATCTATCTATCTATCTATCTATCTATCTATCTATCTATCTATCTATCTATCTATCTATCTATCTATCTATCTATCTATCTATCTATCTATCTATCTATCTATCTATCTATTTTGTGTAGAGCCATCAATGACGATGGCACTATGATAACATGCACGTTGGCAACATATCAAAGGCAACAGAAATCAGTTGACACATGTCTATTTTGCTCTGAGTGTTTTTGGGATCAGTGCCAGTTTAGCTCTGTTGACAGTGGTCATAATTCATTTTTCTAAAGTCACATTTACACTAATGCACTTACAATGAAGGTAAACTAGGCTAGTGTTCCAGAAGTTTAAAAGCAGAATGTGAAGCATACTTGAATTGAAAGTACTTGCATTATTAAAGTGGGAAAAGTTGTTTAGGTGGATGAACTTGTTGTAATGAGGTGCTGTAATTATTGTGGGTGTACAGTGCTTTACAGTGCCTTTCAAACTATTTGATGTATCTTTAAACAGTACGTTGCATGCACTTTAAGAACTTTAAAACAATAATTTGACTGACACTTTAGAAGTGTTTAGGCTTGTATTCACATAATTAGACTACAATCGGCCTTGGTGTTGTGTGTATGCTCTGATAGGCAGAGAAGATGTTGCAGTTTGTCATGTTTTCCTCGGACAGACAGAAATCGTTTTTCTGCTCTACTTTTCTTTAATCTACTGCATCAACTATCACTTTCCACCTATCTAATCAATATTAAACCATCTGCATGTCTATGTCACACCATGAGAAGGGCACATGTGATTAATAAACTGCCACTTTTCCCCAAAGAATAGGTTGGCAGAAGCAAGTCTGGAGTTATGGCATGCATGTCAGATCATATTTATCACACCCATAAGTTACAGTGTCTTTGCATCATTCTCCACCCATCGTGTTCATGTTGAGTACCATGTTGCTATTCATCATATGGCCATTAATTGATGCTCATGAGATCTCCATCAGTGTCTGGTGCTATCCATCACTATCTGTGCTGTCGGTCCAGCAGGAGAAAAATGTGAGATGCGCTACTTCTTAAAATATGAAATATGTATATGGCTCCATCTTTCCTTGCATTCATTGTCATGAGTCCGAAACTTCCTTTAGTAATTAATTATGTTCTTATGTTTGTGCGCTATTTGATTCATAATGAGTTTTCAATCACATACAATGATTATTTTTGTATCAAGACTTTGAAAGGTTGTTCTCTAAGACAGTATTGTTAGTATAATAATTATTTGTATAAATTTTTTCTGTCATTTTCCATTAAATTATACACTAAAGTTTGGTGCCGGTAATGTTTTTGAAATAAGTTTCTTATGTTTACCAAGGCTGCATTTATTTGATAAAAAATACAGTAGTCATAAGAAATATTTCAATTTAAAATAACTATTGCAGAGTTGGTGCTCTAGAAACAAAACGTCTCAGGTTACTATTGTAACCATAGTTCCCTGAGAAACAGGGAACGAGACGATGCGTCGAACGACACGGTGGGAACGCCTCTTGCGTGATTGCGTCTGAAGCATCTATGCCAACTAGTCCAATGGAATGAGAGAATGAGCGTCACGGGCGGGTGACGTCATGAACCAGGAAAGGATAAGAGCACTTCCGCTGCTCGCCGGCATTTAGCTTCGACAGTTGCCGAAGCAAGCCGATCGCAGGGACGCAGGAAGTATGGCAGGGGGACGCATCGTCTCGTTCCCTGTTTCTCAGGGAACTATGGTTACAATAGTAACCTGAGACGTTCCCTTTATCGAAAAAGGGAACTTCGAGATGCGTCGAACGACACGGTGGGAACGAGAATACCCAACCCGCCATAATTACAAGTACCTGAGTGTCAGTCTTTCTTTCTTGTTGATCTAAGCACTCAGCACCTGAGAACCTGGGGCAGCATCCAGGTCCAAACTGTAAAATCTCACGAATGTGAGCGGAGAGGACCAGCCCGCCGCATCACAAACATCTTGAAGAGATACCCCCTGCAATATGGCTTTAGAAGCCGCCATACTCCTGGTCGAGTGGGCTCGGACCACCAAAGGACAAGGCTGGCCCGAGTACTCGTATGCCAGTGAAATAGCCTCGACTATCCACTTACTGACTGTCTGTTTTGAAGCAGGAAGACCTTTCTTAGGTGATCCAAAGCAAATCAGTAATTGATCGGACTTTCTGAATGAGGATGTCCGATGTACATATGTGTCCAATGCTCGCACTGGACACAACAGGTGCAGTCTTTCCTGGTCCGCAGTTGCAAATGGAGGAGGACAGAAAGCCTGCAGCACAATAGGCCTCGGAGTCAAGGTTGGAACCTTAGGGACGTATCCCTGTTTTGGGTATAGGAACGCCTTGACCATCCCCGGTGCAAATTCAAGGCAGGTGGGGGAGACCGAAAGAGCCTGAAGGTCGCCAACTCTCTTTAGGGACGAAATAGCTAGCAGAAAGATAGTCTTGAAAGTCAGGAACTTTTCTGAGACCGAATCTAAGGGCTCGAATGGGGCCCTAGACAGGCCTTCTAGAACTATAGTCAAATCCCAAGCTGGCACCTTAGTGCGGATTGCAGGCCTCAGCCTCAAGGTGCCACGAAGGAAACGTGTAATCAGGGGTCTCGACCCAAAGATATACCTCCCACCATAGTATGGTAAGCCGCAATGGCTGCCACGTAAACTTTTAGTGTGGAAGGACAAAGACCTGACACAAAGCGCTCCTGCAGGAACTCGAGTACTGTGTTGACAGAACAGTTAACTGGATCCCACTGGTGTCGGTGACACCATAAGGAGAAAACTCTCCATTTAAGCGCATAAAGTTTCCTCGTAGCCGGAGCTCTGGAGCTTAGGATGGTCTCAGCAGCCTCAGCTGAAAGACCACTATCTATAAATGGGCCCCCTCAGAGGCCAAACCCAAAGATTCCAAATGTCTGGCCGAGGGTGAAATATTGTGCCCCCGGCCTGAGACAGAAGGTCCCTCCTCAAAGGGATCTCCAATGGAGGCCCGTCTAGAAGAAGGATCAGGTCCGCAAACCAGATCCGACTTGGCCAGCGTGGTGCTACTAGCAGTAGGCTTATTCCATACCGACGGACCCTCTCCAGAACTCCTGGGAGCAGAGCAACGAAGGAAAAGCGTACAGACGTAGCCTCGGCCACGTCTGCACCATGGCATCCAGCCCCAGGGGGGCTGGGTGCGTCAGAGAATACCAGAGCGGACAGTGCGTCGTGTTCTGAGACGCGAACAGATCCACCTCTGCCTGACCATATGCCTCCCAGATTTTCTCCACCGCCTCGGGGTGGAGTCTCCAATCCCCTGGCCTCAGCTCCTGCCTCGACAGGATGTCTGCTCCTATATTCTGGTCCCCAGGAATATACACTGCCCTCAGGGAGAGTACCTTCCCCAGAGACCACAGGAGGATCTGGTGCGCCAGTTTGCAAAGCGGACGCGAGCGCAGACCCCCCTGGCGGTTCAGATAAGAGACCACTGATGTGTTGTCTGTTCGAACGAGCACATGATGGCCTCTTAGGTCCGGAAGGAAATGTCTCAACGCATTGAAGACAGCCATCATCTCCAGGCAATTTATGTGCCAAGAAAGATGATGGCTTTTCCACAGACCCTGAACCGAGCGGCCTTCCATTACCGCTCCCCAGCCGGTGAGAGAAGCATCTGTCGAGATCACTACTCGATGGCAAAGAGCTCCCAACACCGGACCCTGGGTTAAGAACCAGTGTTTTTTTCCATATCTCTAAGGCACGAAGGCATCGCCGCGTAACCTTGATCATACGAAACGGGTTTCCCCTCGGGGAGAACCCTCTGGTTCTGAGCCACCACTGTAAAGGCCTCATGTACAGCAGGCCAAAAGGTATCACGTTGGACGCTGCTGCCAGTAGACCCAACAGTCTCTCGAACTGTTTTACAGTGCGTGACTGACCTAGCTTTAGCTCTTTGATGGCTGACAGGATAGCAGCTACACGTACGGGCGACAGGCTGGCCCTCATCGTCACTGAATCCCATACCACACCAAGGAAAGTGGTTCTCTGTACTGGAGAAAGTACACTCTTCTTGGCATTGAGCCTCAACCCCAACATTCGTATATGAGCGAGAACGACACCTCGGTGTCGAACCGCCAACTGTTCTGATTCCGCTAGAATCAGCCAGTCGTCGATATAATTCAAAATGCGTATGCCCTGAAGCCTGAGAGGGGCTAAAGCTGCATCCATGCATTTCGTGAATGTGCGGGGTGACAGAGCTAGGCCGAAAGGAAGAACCCGATACTGGTATTCTTTGCCCCCGAAAGAAAACCTTAGGAACTTCCTGTGCTGAGGGAGGATGGAGATATGGAAGTATGCATCCTTTAGATCTATCGTGACGAACCAGTCCTCGGATCTGATTTGGGTCACGATCTGTTTGATGGTCAACATCTTGAACTTGAGTTTCTGAACTGACCGATTCAACAGGCGAAGATCTAAAATGGGACGCAACCCCCCATCCTTCTTTGGAACAATGAAATAACGGCTGTAAAAACCCGATTCTCTGTCGGGAGAGTACACCTGTTCTATAGCTTCTTTTGCTAACAGGGCCTTTACTTCCTGTTCCATTACCAGAGCCTGCTCGGGACGCACCACTGTGGGCAGCACCCCGCTGTAACGAGGAGGACGAGAACCGAACTGGATTCTGTATCCTATCTCTACAATCTGCAGGACCCAAGGAGAAATATTCGGCAGAAGTTTCCACGCTGCCAGAAAATTTACTAAGGGAACCAGCCTCTCGAGGCTGGTCTCTGGTGTTACTGAGAGAGCCAAATCTGGAGCCTGAAACATAACGGCAGGAACTACCTGACCTGACTGCTCTAAAGCCCCCCTCAGAGGGCGCGAAACCGATGCTGTGCCGCAACACAGCATCATTGACTCGCTGGAGACCACTGCGCCCTGAAGCACCGGAGGTGGCAGGGTTGGCAGGAGGGCCTCGTGAGGACCCCGAAGTGGAACGGGCACCGTGTGATGAGGTGAACACCACTCCACTTCGGTCGGGGCTGTCCCCACAGGCCTGGTGCCTAAGCATCAGGACCTTTTTTTTTTTTTTTGAGCCGAAGCCTTCTTCGCCTGAAGAACGGTCCTCAGATCCGGCTTAGGCTTAGTCGACTTCGGTTGAGAGGGCTGCGTCTGTCTCCAATATCTACGTGGAGGTGCACGAGACGCAACACTCTCTTTTTGTTGCACACGATATGATGAGCTATGCGGCTGGGGCTGCTCACGCCCAGCATCCCCAGGGGGCTGGAAACGGCGAGGGATAAACTTTTTAAATACATCAGACTGTTTTTTAGTCTCCTGGAACCTTTCCACTGCAGCGTGGACTGCGTCACCGAAGAGACCAGAGGGTTCAAGAGGAGCGTCTAATAAAAAAGTTCGATCTTTATCTTTAATCTCAGAAAGATTCAACCATAAGTGCCTCTCAGTGGCTACCAAAGCTGCCATAGACCGCCCAATAGCTCTAGCGGTCTCTTTAGTAGCCCTGAGAGAAAGATCGGTAGCCCTACGAAGTTCTCGAACATCGTCATGACTAACACCCTCACTGTTATCCAAATCCCCCAGCAGGTCAGCCTGATAAGCCTGGAGCAGCGCCATGGTGTGTAAACACGCTCCAGCTTGACCTGCCGCCGCATAAGCTTTGCCCACTAAATTAGATGTAGTTTTGAGCGGTCTAGTGGGCAAAACTGGGGCTCTCATAGTCGATGCTGGACCAGGCGCGAGATAACTCGCTAAATTTTGCTCAGCCTGGGGCATCGATTCATAACCATATTCTTTTAGCCCTCTAATTCTTGAATAAGTGGTGGTTTGAGGGCTAAAAACACGAGATGAATATGGCTTATTCCAAGATCTAGATATTTCACTATGTAAATCAGGGAAAAATGGGAGCCCTCGTGGTGGACATAATGTGGCTGAAGAGAGAAATCGCTCATCTAACTTGCTTTTAGGGCGAGTGTTTTTATTCTCAGATGGCCATTCAATATTTAACTTCTCTACAGCTCGTGACATGACATCCACCAGCTCATCATACGCCGGGGAAATAAATTGTGTATCTCTTTCCCCCGTGTGTGCATTCTCACTTTCAACACTCAAAACATCAACTTCCTCAGAAGAAGAACAATGCAGAAAGGGAGAGCTCTCTTCCCGGGCGGGAGAAACCGCAGAGCGTGCTTCCGACACCGGGAGAGGAGAGCTAGATCTCCCAGGAAGGGAAGGAGAAAAGGTCCGCGGACCCGTCTCGAACCCCTCTGAGAGATCTAACTGCGATCCCCAAGAATGCATTCTCCGCGTTGCCTCGGCAGACGCGGGTCCTGATCCTTGTGGATCGCGAGCCTGCCCACTCTGCTTATCAAAGAGTGACAGGCGGGATCTGAGCATGCGAAGCGGTAGCTTCTCACAATGCTGGCACTCAGCCCCCTCGAAGGCTGAGGCTGCATGCTCAAATCCCAAACAAATCACACAAAGCTCGTGTGTGTCCCCACCCGTTAAATAACGCGGGCAGGGAGGAACACACTGCTTGTAAACTTGTTTCGCCATCACGTTTCCAACAATATTGTAACAGACAACAATAAATAGACAGAGACAGTTTGACACAGATCGCTTGCTGAGGCAACAGAAGCTAAATGCCGGCGAGCAGCGGAAGTGCTCTTATCCTTTCCTGGTTCATGACGTCACCCGCCCGTGACGCTCATTCTCTCATTCCATTGGACTAGTTGGCATAGATCTTCAGACGCAATGCACGCAAGAGGCGTTCCCACCGTGTCGTTCGACGCATCTCGAAGTTCCCTTTTTCGATAAAGGGAACAAACAAAAACCAATGTAACATTGTAAATGTCTAATTTATAGTAATATAAAAAATCTTACTGACCCAAAACGTTTCAACAGTAGTGCATAAAATGTTTACATTGCATATGATATTTGACTTATTTCCATACATTGTCTGTAAAAAAATTTTAAAAACGAGGTAGAAACAAGTGAAAAAACATTTGTAAGACAAAATATATTTAATATCTTGTGCAGTGTTGCTTCTTAAATCAATGTTTCTTGGTTTAAGGTTTTGTAGATATTTCAACAAGAAAAAAAAGTCAATAACTGATGATTTCATTTGATTTTTTCCAACACTTTCTCATAGATTAGACCTTAATATGTTCTGTTCATACCCACCTCGCTGTGCCACTCTCTCGAACATTGACTTTCAGATCCATGATGATCCATAAGTCCAACTCCTGAATGTTAAACAGACGTTGATTGTAAATAATTTGGCAGCAGTTTCGTGGGTCAGTCGTGTGAAGTAAAACCGCTCCCTCTTCATATCGAGTCCTTCTGTTCTTCCAGATGCCAGGGCAGAGAAATAAAAAAAGTGCTATATGGACAGAGAAAGAAAGAGAGAGAAAAAGAAAAAACATTAAGAACAGGTGCTTCTCAAACACTTTGACCCCATAGTGCTGCAGAGTTTGCACAAAATAAGACTACTCTAAAGTAAGTTACAAGGTTTTCTTTCTGGCCTTAGTGCATAGAGTGGATACATAGATGGTGGATAGATAAGTGTTTTGTTGTTATTTAGTGTTTTGTGAGAAAAAGGCCTTTTCTTTTTCTCATTGTCTCCCCTAATATGCTCTGTCTGTCTCCCAGAGTTTCCAGGAATACGCAACTTGGTACCGGAATAGAGCAAACTTGAGTGATAATGCAGACATGAAGAATTGACCTTGAGAGATGGATCACCCTCTGAAAAGCGAGCCTGTAGCAAGAGCGTAATACCCACAAATCAATATGTTTAAAAGGCAGCACATCCCTCTATGGTGAGACGGATCAGCTGGATAAATTCAAGAGATAGTTATTCAAATATGGAGATCAGTGTTAGGGCTTATTTGGAGACGGATGTTCTCGTCTAGCTCCTCACAGACTTGAAATGGCATTCTGGACAATTAAAGTCCTTTAGTCTCTCCTGTTGACGCTGATTGGAATATAATTAGATGAAGGACATATAATAGCCCAATGTGTGCAGTCCATTTAGACAATGGAACATTCACATTACACTTTACAGTAATACAATGTGCTCTGTGAGTACAAATGTCTTCGCAGAAATGCTTTAAAAGCTTTATTGTGATTAAGGAGGAGAGACGATATGAGGATAAATGAGATCATATGTGCCTTTTAGCTCTGGTATACTGCATAGCATTTTCTTTAACAAAAAATGAATGAAAAGGAATGATGATAGACGCTGATATTCATAATGAAATCGATATTAGTGTATGAAACCTTTTTAGAGACTCCCTGTTTTAAAATCCAGTTTAATGGAAGTTCCGGGTGTCTCCCGCATAGCGGCTCCCTGATGCCCGCAAATTAGTTAAAATCTCCCGGAATCTAGAGCGAGTGTGCTTCAAACCGTGTAGCGCGCACGGCAGAGAGCGAGTGCGTAGTAAATGTATAACCTGTGGGGGAAAAGGCGTTTTAAACCTTATTTTGGGGCAAAGTCATCAAACTTTTCAGTGATTTTTATCATATTTTACTGCTGTTTCTATACATGCAGTTTTTATGTTCCGGTGTAAGTGCAGTTCTGACTCTGCGCCCATTCATTTAGATAGGAGCCTGGTCTTGTTAGTCCGAAATAGCTGCCCGGAGGCGTTTCCAAGATGGTGGCCGAGTGGCATGACTTGCCTAAAACGAACAGTTTTGGATAATTTGATGTTTCCCCATTCAAAGAGATAGGAGCTGCACTTGCTTGCCCAAGAGGTATTTCAAAGATGGCCGCCCAGTGAAATTACTTGTCTTAAAGTGACTTTGATTATACCTTCGCCCACGCCGTTGAATTCCATCATTGGGCCAATGGGTGGTCCTTACAATGAACAAATTTAAAGGACCAAAATTGATTTGATATGGAAATCTTTTGTAAGATTATAAATGTCTTTACTGTCACTTTTGATCAATTTAATGCATCCTTGCTGTCAAATCAATGCTGTCTGATAGATATAGTTGAAAACACAATGATTGAAATCAACAAACTTTTTTATTGCCCTTTAGGCCAATCTCAAACCTCCACTGCCCTTGCATGAATTTCGACACTGGGCCGAACTGCTAATTAAAACAGGATTAGGTCCATGTGTTTTGATTAATTACCTCACCGAATGTAATGCAGCTAACACTGATGATCCTCTGCTCATGTGTCGTGTTGGAGACTTGAACCATTCATCAAGAGCAAAGGGTCAAGCACACAACAGAACTCTGATGGTAAAACCGTGTTTCCTAATTACTTCTCATACGACAGCCTCAAGTGGCCTAACTAACACACATAAGCTCAAACAAACGCATGAATACACACCACTCCATCTCTTTTGACTCTGTCTCTTGATATGCACATTATGATTAACTTGTTTCATCTTTTAGTCTTTTAAAACTTTGTGTTCTTTAATAATAATAACTTATATTTAATAATTATATTTATGTAAACAGTATTATAGTGTGCTTTTAAGGCATTATATTAGTGTTAGGTAAGTCCTTAGTAAAAGTGTAATATTCAAACAGTATGTTAAACCTTTTGTATTTAAACATCTGATATCTCATGAGCTTAAAGGGGTAGTTAATCCAAAAATGTAAATTATGTCAAAGGTACTCACCCCTATGTCGTTCCAAACCCGTAAGACGTTCATTCGTCTTTGAAACACAAATTAAGATATTTTAATGAAATTTGAAAGATTCCAGTCCGTCCATTGAAAGTCTAACCCTTTAACAGAGAGATCAATAGTTCATATACATTTACTATAGTGTTGTGAATCACCCACCTGTCTTTCCATTTCTTATTAAGACTTTTCACACAGAATTGATATTTGTGAATAGGTTTGTGAGGGAGAGCAATTCCCAGCAGTCAATAGTCATTCAGTTGGAGAAACAGTAATATCTTCGGTCATTTTATAGTCCATTGCACTGACAAAACTGTAATGGTGTGTAACTTGTGTAAAACCACCCTGGGCATGCAGTGGCAAGCAAATTAAATATTTGAGTACAGACATTTAAATTGAGTTGTAGTTAATGTGTTTGAATGGGCTGCATGTGGGATTTTCAGCAGCATTATTTATCTGAACTAAAGGATTATATTAGACTTATCAAATATTAATATGCAGAAGGCTATAAATGATATGCATGAAATAATAACATTTAAATATTCTTTTTGTTTCAATTTGACCAACTTTCAGTCTAAACAATGAACAAATTATGTTAGGTTCAGAAACTGCCCTTGCACATTCATTCTTTTGCCTACTTGGTTGGAATATTGTCCTAAAATGATCCAACAAAGTGTACTGAACTACTGTTTAATATCACAATGAAGACTATCGCAACTTCTGTTTCATGCCGTATTTTGGGCCCGAAACACCACTACTGAATCTACAGTGCAAAACAGACATCACCATCTGTGTAGTCCGACTGCCAAATGAATGACTCTTGTGAGCCAATTCTTTATAGTGAATCATTCAATGCATTCAATGCAACATGTTGTTTGATTCCTAACTGAATGACTCTTACTAAAGTGAAAATAAATACATTAAATAATGTTATTGTTATTTAATAAATAATTAAAGCCAGTTTTAAAATATCAGAACATTATTAATCTGGTGTCTCACTTTATTTAAGCCAGTTGTATTTTATCATGGACCCACATGACACATACACATACAGATCTTTAATCTACACTATGGATTTCAATGGACCAGACATCTGAATGTGGTACCTTGATTCAAGGATGAACAGCCTCACTGGACTGTACACATCCTTAATTGAAGTGAAACATAACAAAAACCTACTGCATTGTTGTGTTCTCTAGCACCATTCCATTGGACAGGTTGTCTATATTTTTCTTGGCCTCCATACATCATTTGAAACGGAAGAAGCAGTCATGGTCATTCCTGTATACCTCACAGGTTGTGACTGTGGAGCAGATATCAAAGGCTTTATAAATTGTATATAAATGGTGTGACTGAAGAAAATGAGAATAATGCAAGGTGAAAAAATATGCATGTGAATTCATCTCTCAACTTTTTCATTTAATTTCTTTAAATGTCATTAAGATATTTATTAGACCTGGTTCATTGAGATATTTCAATCATGAGAACTCTCGGAAATGTTTTAGCATGTTATTGAAAATGGCAATGATACTTTGTTTGAATAGATATGCTATACTGGTGCTGTTATTGATTATTGCTGCTGCTGCTGCTGCTGCAAAGCAAGTATGGAGTATTAGCTACTGCTAATAGATACACAAACACACTGATGTGAGTTTGTAAGATATAGGCTGCTGCTGCTGCAAAAATAGAAATACACAAATCCTGTAGCAAATCTAGGCAGGTGGAGCTGGGGGAGGGGGAGGGTTTAGCCAACTTACAGCAAACACGGAGCCAGACTTTTTAAATGTTGAACAAGCAAGGACCTATCAACCTGTGCCCTCTCAAATTTCACAATTGAACTTGATATTTGTTAGTTTTGCACAATTAGACATTACAAATGTTTGATTCTGCTCTGTAAAGCCTGATGAAATTTGTCAGAATTAAACCTGAGAAAATGTATAATAAAAAAGAAATGTCCATGGGAAATGTATTGGATCGTTGGATAGTTGTGGTTTACTATTGGTCGATATCATGAAAGTGATATAGATTGTCCCGCCCTCAAACACATCATTTGAGAAGAGATGTCACTGCAAGAGAGAGGGGAAGTTATTTTGATTAAAGATTATGAGGGTACATGAATTTTAAAAACATAATGATGTGCACGGATAAATCATTTATAATAAATTATGTGATATTCCATAAAAACAAGAATTTGTCCATTTTGATTTTGTTTAAATACATACACAATGACAAAACTGAATTTATACTGAAATAAAGCTAGTACAATTTAATTTCTAATGTAAATGGCCGTGGCTTATCAAAAAAAGAAATAAAAAGAAAGAAATCATGATTAATCATTGTTGACAGCCCCAGTCTTCCTTACAATGAATGACTGTGAAACATCGTTCTACTGGGATCTGCTCTTCCGCGTTTCAACATATTTGAAAGAGGGCAGCTATAACGCTGCTGGGCTTGGAGTAAGATAAAGAGATAGGTAGGAAATGCAGATCGACAGGCTGTCCCTGAGACCAAAGCTTGTTGAAGAACTAAGTGATTTGTTAGCTGCTTCAGAGATAGATGAGAGGACCAGAGCGAAACTTCAACAATCTGTTCCGGCATGCATTCTCCCTCTGTGGCTTCAGCTGAGACAGTCTGTGAGGATCAAACCGCACACCCTGAAAGAGAGAAAATCAGCCGTTCATCCACACACACACACAAAAAAAAAAAGCAGAAGATGAATACGCAACTGGTGGAAAGTAGGTTAGATCCCTCTTCAGGAAAATGTTTCCCTGCGGGGTAAAAATTTAGGGTGATTTTTTATGGTTGTAGCTCATTCATGTTCTAAGTTAAGAAGACAAACTTTGAATTATTCAGATGTTAGACATTCTGGGTTGCATTTATTTTGCATAGATAGTATGTCTTTGTCTACTCTGCAAAATGACCTCCGCTGCCTTTGCCTATTTGTATAGGGCAAACTGTTTGAAATATACATATGGATGGTTGATATTATTTGTGATGTGACAGAACTATTTTAAAGAGTTTTAATCATTATTTTATCATCAGTATGCATGCAAATTTCATGAGTTCAAATTAAGGAGAGACTACTTAAATATTTGTACTTTTGTGAAAAAAAAACTTTTTTCCCCAGTGCCGCAGGACTATTTAAAATGAACTGTGAAGAACTAAAAGGTGATACTAAACCTAAAAAAAATGGAAACTTGTTCTTTCTCTTATACATTCAGACCTAAAGTTGATACCACGAAAAATTGCATCAACTACCCATGTATAAGTATTGTTTAATATAAGTTGATGTTATAGTATTTTTTTTTTCTTTTTCTATAATGAGTATTACTATTTGCTGTTTGATTCAGAACCTCAAGGTAAAAGGTTTTTAACCAAGTTTAACATGTATGTTCAGTTTTGGTTTAGTTTTCACTGTTCTATTCCTCTTTTGCCTGCCTGTTTTCCCTAGTTAGTTTCCTTGGTCATTGGTTAGTTCCACACACCTGTTTCTGTTCAGTTGATTACCCTGCATGTGTTTTTAAGCTCTGAGTTCTTTCTGTTCATTGTTCAGTCTAGTCAATGTTAACATTGAATCCTTTAGTGAGTTTACATGCATGTTCTTAACCAGATTATGCTTAAAGGGTTAGTTCACCCAAAAATGAAAATTCTATCATAGTTTACTTACCCTCAAGTTGTTCCAAACCTCTATGCGTTTATTTGTTCTGCTGAACACAAAGGAAGATATTTGGAAGAAAACAGATCTCATTCCCCATTGACTACCATAGTATGTATTTTTTCCTACTATGGTAGTCAATGGGGAATGAGATCTGTTTTCTTCCAAATATCTTCCTTTCTGTTCAGCAGAACAAATAAACACATAGAGGTTTGGAACAACTTGAGGGTAAGTAAACGATGATAGAATTTTCATTTTTGGGTGAACTAACCCTTTAATAAACCGACAATGAGCAAGATCATGTAAACGTGTTAACCTGCTTTCTGGCTTATTGAAGTGCACATGTTTAATATGTAACAGGAACGCTACATTACTGTGGATTAACGCGCATCCATATTACAGAGCGAACATTTTGCAGTAACGGAAGAGGAAACATAAACTTGGACTCTTGATTACACTCTTTTCTTGAAATCTCGTGCAGCAGAATAAGTGCTAGTCAATATACCGCATCTATAACTGCATGGTAGGATAATATATGAGGTGTAAGTTTCCTGCTGACATGTTGCAATACTCTTCTTTGGTTTTTAATCATTTAACATCATAACCGACATAAAATAAATACTACCCAAATTATTACATTTTGACTACTGGGAAATAACCTGATTTATTAATGCAGTCTTGTAAACTCAGTTTACTGGCGTTGTTGGGTTATTGGTTTGAATGTAAACACGGACAACAGGTTATTTCAATAATGTGATTTTTGTGATTTATGTACTGGTGTGCATGGTAACGAGCTCCTTGATTATTCACCTGTACATTCTGAGTAATTAAAGATTGTTCCTTTGAGTCTCCTGTGCTGTATGTTGTAAAGCCACACCATTTTGTTACACCAAACAAGCCATTAGCAAAATTAGTCCATTACTCCACAAGTCCATTAAAAGCTTTAAAGTGCAGTCAATAATTGTACTCTTTAAAACTCATCTTTGATAAACCAAGTTACACATTTAAACATTTTTCCTGTGTAAATAATTTCTTCATGACTTAAAATAGCTTGTATGTAACTCTACACCTTCGCTTCATTTAGTATACATGGAGCCATGAAAATGCAAATTAATCCCCGCCTCCACTCAATCACACCAGTTTGAACTACCTGATTCACTTGATCAAGCAAACACTTCACAAGGCCTGGCAAGTGGAAATATTAGTTTCAGCCATGTTTGAACCAGAAACTGATTCCGAAGAAGAGGAAGAGCAAATTATACAAGCTCCTCTATAAGTTGATGTATGAGAATGGTAATGTGTTTTATGTATCATTCTCCACAACGTCGGACACAATTGTCTATGATGAGCCAAGCTCCTCTACAAGTCGATGTATCAGAATAGTAATCCGTTTTATGTATCGTTCTCTACAACGTCAGCCACAATTGTCTATGATGAGCCTTTGTCTTGATGTTATACAACAGCTAATAATGTTTTGCTAATGTTACACAAACCATGTTCCTGTTGACTATCAGACAGCTGCCTACTAAAATCATCCTTAGAAATGCTTTGAACATCATAGAAAGTGAGTGGAGAAAAGCCCCCCCCCCCCCCCCTAAGCATAATTACAACCCCACATAGACATATAAATAACATTAAAAACTGGATTTTCAACACGGGGGGTCTTTAAAATTCTTTTTGAAGCAGTATAATAATTATATATAAACCTGAACACAAGTCAACCAATATTTTGGTGCATGTAAACATTAGTTAAGTGGTTGTGTAGTTTATTGCACTTGGCAATATTTTGTAATGCCTCTTATGCTCACAGAGGCTACACAAATATATTAAAATGCAGTAGAAACTGTTATATTGTGAAATATTATTGCAAATAAAAAAACTAATATGCTGATGTGCTGCTCAATAAACATTTCATATTACCAATAATGAAAACAGTTGTGCTATATAACAGTTTTTTTAACTAAAAATCTTTCCTGAATTCCTTTAATGTCACTTTTGATCTATGTGACACATGCTGTATCTCTCTAAAAATAATATTTTCTGAAATCTTGAAATTTGTTAAACTCACCTGCTGTCATACAATATCAGTCCCTATTTTTGTATTACGTTGCAGGGTAATTGATAGCCAGCGGATAACCTGGTGTAGTCTGGTCATTGCAGACAGAGCTAATTAATCTCTTTCAATCCCAGTTGCAGTGCTCAGCACAGCCCAGGGAGTTGGTGTTTCTCTCCACAATTACAGATGCCCTGCCCTGCCTTTTCAATCAATGCCTGCACCTGAATATGGTACCTTGCGCAAGGATAGGATAGTACTTGTATTTATATAACACAGGGTGATATGGGATTGATTCTCTGACCTTCATATTTTGAACCTCTGAAGCTAGCTTGGAACATCCCAGACTTATTGCATGCATACTCTAGTGAGCACAAATTCACAGCCTGTGTTCATTTGTGGAGAAGACAGATTGTGTGTGATGCTCAGTTTTGCCTGGTGAAACAAAAGATACTATAATTTTCTTGAGTATAACAAATGTTCTGTGTGGTTACTCACTGGCCAAACGAGCCATGTTATTCTCCTCTCTAAATACAACTTGACTCCCTGGTTCAGTGCATGTCTCTAGTATGTGATTATTTTGCTTATATGTTGGCCACCATATTACAATCCTAAGTTACACGCAACATGATTAAAACTGTGGGGGGCGATGAAATTAAATTTAATAGGTTTGGGTTAGCAGACACTCTAATTGTTGAATATCAGTGTCTTTAGATGCTCACTGCTGCACCCTGAAACAAAGTGAATGACTTTATTCACACTGCAAGTTTTTGGGATTGACAACCACATTTACTAACAGGTTTGAGTCCTGTTCACACAGCACCTTACAGTAGCATCTCGAATGCTGTGGTATGAACGTGCAATGGGAGTCAAGACCAGAGAAAGTCTTATCACTTTTAACACGACAAGATTCCAAACGAGCAGTGAATTTATCCAGCATATCTTCATTTACCGACAGCAGCCTTTATTTCGGGTGAAGAGAGTATTTGAGTTGCACGTAACACACAACACTGATGGGAGCAGCTCCAGTGGAGAACAGTGACTGCATCTAAAACCCTCATATCTTCGTCAGACACATTTATGCAGCACAGAGTAGCTCTCTAGTAGTGTATGACATGAAACACAACTAGTTGTCCCGTCTGGTTCTGTCCACACAGTGGCCCTCATTTATCATTCTTGCGTAGAAACGGGCGTATATGTTGGGGTAAGATTATGCTTACACTCCTCTCACCGCCTGATGTATGAAGCTGTGCGTACCTTTGAAATCCTGGTGTACGCAATACCTGTCCTTGATAAATGCAGCGGCTGAAAACGATCGTCATTAGACTAACACGCCTCTAAATATTCAAGTCTCCGCTTCCCCCACACCCTCATTTTACGCCATGGTCACACGGAAGACGGCAAAGAAGAGAAACTTCTCCGACGTGGAGATCAAATGACCTATCACAATGCATTATTTTACAGCAAGTGTACAGCAACAATTAGCATTTAATATCGTATCATGTACAATAGTGATGATGATGTGATGTGGAGTAGCCTACCATTCATTCACATTAATAATTGCATGTCCATTTGTAATATTCTTATTCTTATTATTATTCGTGTTCGCATTTATGAGGAAAAAACAATGATACGGACATGAGCGCTCTAAAAGCGGCACTAAAATATATTTTAAAACTTTCACAGAGACATCAAACATAAAGCACAAAACCTTTCTTTAAACTGAATTTCGTTTTGTATTAATTGTATCTTAATTTTAAACAATGTTTCGTCAACCAATTAGGCCTACCTGGATTTAACAAATAGGAAAGTAAATAGCAGATGATATGAAACGGAGGACGCGTGAACTGAGCTCATCTCATAAATAAACCGAAACTCAGCGTATAAGGTGCCTCAGGCAAGTCTACTTTTAAACAGAACAATTCAAAACGAAAGAAAACAGACTGCAGACTGCTCTCTGCTTATGTAATCTGAAATGTGCATTTCTCTCTGGCGCGTTCACTACTGCGAAGATCGCGAGTCAGCATCTCAACTTCATCTTTGCAGCCGACACAAAGAAAACACTTCTTTATTAATAAACAATTAAAATATCTCCTTGCTATATTATACATATTCATAATCATTACTTTTGCCGGTTCTTTGTGACAGATTTTTACACTGAAGTTTATAATTAGCCTATGTTGTTGTTGTTGTTTTTTTGTTATATGTTTTAGTTTGTCAGCGCATTTTGTGGTGTTAGGAATTGTGTTTCTGCGCGTTTCCGCACTAACTCAAACGTGCGTGCGTACACCACCTCCTGAGCTGGCGTGGGATTTGAGCGTGCCGTACGCCAACGTCCATATTGATAAATCTCAAAGTCACCGTGGTTTAGGGTGTACGCCAGGTGTACGCTCGAAATTTGGTGTACACACTTTTGATAAATGAGGGCCAGTGTTTTTTTTTTTTTTTCGAAAATGCAGTTGTGAGTCCTAATTTACGGGTGTAAGTTCAGTTATAGAATGAGGTTGTCACTCTGTAAATAACTGAACTGTGTGTGAACGTAACCGTATTAAGGAACTCAAATACAGATCTGAATACCATATTCTGCTGCTGTGTGAACATGGCCTGTAGATTACTGGTAGTGAATAACTTTGTTGTACTCCTGAGGATCTGATAATTGGGCCCTCCATCACCTGAGACAGTACCAGCCTTATTTTTTTTTTAAGTTCACCAGGATGACAACACGACATTGTCCACGGAAATAAATACAGCATACAATAAGGTAAGCCAGCATGTTATTCAGCCAAACTGCTTTTTCTTAGCGGAATACACTGGACAAACATGACAGATGACTGACACTTCTATATATATATATATATATATATATATATATTTTTTTTTTGTCTAGGAGAATAGGTCTCAAGTACATTTAGGACTCTCAGAGTCTCAGGAGTGAACGTTATCTGATAATCTTATTGACGTGTTTCAGCTCCTGGAGCCGCAGGGGAAATGCAGGCAAATACGCACACAGATTCTTAAACTGATTAAGAAGGTGCTGATCAAAATTATAGGTAATGACTTGAGTAGTCACGCACTTGGTGTAGAATTGATGTAATGATCAACTATATAGTCCCTCTGAAATGTTATACAGGCTTGTGCTTATATTATATTATACTTAATGCTGTCAAACTAATTAATTGTGATTAATCGCATCTAACAAAAGTTTGTAAATATAATGTTGTTAGATGTGATTAATCAAAATTAATCAATTTGACAGCACTACTATTATATTACATTATATGTATAAAACATTTAATTTTACAACATGACTGTTTAAAAAAGTATCTACTATCTACTTCAGAGGTCTTCACTCCTGCTCCTGGAGAGCCACTGTCCTGCAGAGTTTAGTTCCAACCTGCTTCACCACACCTGCCTTTGAATACTCAAGCGATTCTGAAGTGCTTGATGAGCTGATTCAGGTGTGTTTGATTAGGGTTGGAACTAAACTTTGCAGGACAGTGGCTCTCCAGGAGCAGGAGTGAAGACCTCTGATCTACTTGGAGTGAAACTAAACGAGCCAATGCACATTGGCATGTGATAATTGCATCAGACTGACTCGCATCCTTGTTTTTCCGTGAGGAGCCGGACCTGTGACTCGGCCGTACAGAGGAAGCTCAGCAACTGTGGCGAGGGGACTTACTTCTCCATTCCCTCCTCGGGGAACGAGTATTCTCATACGTAACCAAGACGTTCCCCTTCGTCAGTCACTGCGAGTAAGTTTAGACTGACGAATGGGGATATTTACCAAAAAGCCACGGCAGCTGGCCCTTCCAGTGCTCCGCTTGAGCCTCCTGGCCTGACTGTTGTATTGGGCAGAATAAGGAGCTCTAAGCAGAGAAGGTCAGTCACTGCTGTTCCGCAAGACCCACTCAGTGTGACTTATTGGATAATGCTGGGAAAGCGTACCCTTGGGGAAGGGAACGCTGCAGAAGCCACATCCTACCGCGGAGGGAGGCAGTGTGATGGATACACATATGGACTAGCCAAGGAGGGTAGTACAACCTATGGCAGTCTCTGGGGTCGTTCCAGCCTATATATAGGGGGGAAATAACACCAGCAGAGACGTCAGAGCCGGGAAAGACACAGGCTCGTCCACAGAGGAGCTGATCGTGGAGGAATACACATATCGGGTCGCCGCAGGGACCGCTACATATGGACACCCAGCCTAACACAGGTTCCACGATGCATACTGACTGCCACAGGGGTGACGGAGGATCTCACAGGGTTAGCCATTTCTGGGGAACACTGCTGGAGTAAATAGACGCACGCCCATGGAGGTGGGAGTGGCATTGCAAGCCGACACTAAGAACGGGTCCCTCGCGCTATTGGCCACTGGGGGCGAGTATACTGGAAGATACCTGCTCTACACAGAGGCTATAGAATTAAGTGAACTTGTTAGATGTCGCCCAGCACATAGCTCTATTTATAACTGTCAGTGAGGCGCCTTGAGCCAGCGCCCAGGAGGAAGCAAAACTTCTAGTTGAGTGTGCTCGCAACCCTTACGGGCAAGGCACGCCTTCGTAAGCCAAGGCGATGGCATCCACTATCCAGTGGGTCATCCTCTCCTTGGCCAGGGCTGGTTCTGTCTCCTCTGAAGGCAGCAGGAGCACTGTTTTTAGTGACAGGATCTTTAACTCAGCTGACTGCAATGGTTCAAAGGGAGGTCTCTGCAGTGCGCTAAGCACCAGAGACAGCACCAGAAGGGTATAGAGGGGGGACGAGGCAGATTTATTCTCCTTGCTCCCCTTAGGAACCTGAAAATCAGGTCATGCTTTTCCAATGACTTACCTTCAACTGACTCGTGATGTGCGGCAATAGCGGCAACATACACTTTGAGGGTGGAGAGAGACAGCCTTCGCTCCAACCCATCTTGCAGGAAAGAAAGCACGACTCTGAACGGACATCTTCAGGGGTATTCCCAGTGGGAAGAACACCATTCAACAAACAGGTTCCACTTCAGAGCATAGAGGCGCCTCGTTGAGGGGACCAGACATGGAGTTTCCAGAGGTGTGGATGCGGGTGCCATAGAGTGCCCCATCTCTGAGAAAGCAGGTCCTTCCTCAGAGGAATGGGCCAACGAGGTGCTGTCAAGAGTAGCATGAGATCTGGGAACCAGGTCAGGTTGGGCCAATACGAAGCAACTAACAAGACCTGCTCCTTGTCCTCCCTGACTTTGCACAGTGTCTGTGCGAGAAGGCTCACTGGGGGAAATGCATACCTGCGTAGGTTAGCTTGTGTTAGCTCTTTTAGAACTGCTCTGAGGTGCTGCAACACACAGGGAGATAGCCACGGCTACACACCAGGAATGCAACCTGGTGTGAGCACTCAGTCTCAATCGAACCATGCCCACCGAACCAACAAAGCTGTGAAAACAGCTGTTTATCCTCTTAAGAGAAGATTGCGACCCTCGCTGACAGAGCCGTCACACCAACACCATGAACCAGATATTCTTCTTGGCAGAGACTCGAAGACACTCAGTAGATCTTTGCAGGAAACAGCATTCACCATCTGGCTCCGAAGCGAAAGACAAGGATGCGAGGCAATTATCGCATGTTTTGTTAGTAGATAGGCTCTCGTAAGCGATCCCCATTCGTCAGTCCAGACTTACCCGTAGTGACTGACGAAGGGGAACTAATTAATATAAACAATTATACATTACATATATATTCTTTTTTTTATAACATATACATTGTTTCCTGAGGCCTCATTTATAAACGTTGCGTACGCACAAAAGAAGGTGTACGCCGCTCTCTACGCAATAATTGGTATTTATAAAAAGCAAACTTGACGGGAAAATGTGCGGCACTTCACGCACACTCTGACCCAGGCGTACGCACAAAAACGGGTGAAATGAGAAATGGCGACACCGTCGGCAGATGGAAGAAACACGTGAAAGTGTGTGAAAGTGTAGACCGTTGTGTTAAAGAAATGGCAATACTGCCTCTCATAAATAAAATGAAGACTTCACAAAGCAAGTATTAGCCTACAATTAACAGCCTACTACACGAACACCCGTTTGATCGATCTGCAGTGTAAAACAAACAAAATCAAATGAAGATTACAACATAAATGCAAATTAACACATATTTGCAAAAAGAAAAGTGAAATATGTTCTGCAATAATATTGGCATGAAGCAATTCATCCTCATAACACATCTGTAGCTTGTCAGATGCAATCAAATGGATGGAAATAAAATGCCATTAGGCCTATGCCATCACAATAATGGAGCGCTAGATGCTTTTTTGCATCGACTTTGATGTCCGACCATTTCTTTTTTATTTCGGCCACGGTCCGAGGTTGTGAGGCTGCAGCATTAACGGCGTCTGCAACCTTTTGCCACTCAAGTGCCTTTTTGGCATTAGTAATGCCCACACTGTGCCCTCCAAACAACATTTTCTCCTCTTTTCCACCTCGCCAACGATAATTTCTACTTGACATTGAGTGAAGTTAAGTTTATTGGTTTTTCCTCTCTGTATTTGCCATGATTTCGCAATCGATGAATATTAAATTGTGGGCATTTCACGGACTATTTATGGGCAACTATGGGCGTTTCACAGACTATTTATGGGCAGCTATGGGCGTGACATGAAGCCGCAAAAGATGCGCTACATTTAGAATTGATTGTGATTTATTAAGGGAAAACTGCGTAGGATGTGCGTGCGCACGGTTTTATAAATCCGAATATTTCTGTACTTACGCACGTCCTATGTTTCATCCGTACGCCACTTCTGACGCAAATCCTACGCAAAGTTTTATAAATGAGGCCCCAGTACACGTGTAGTGTGAGGAAGGGTAGTTCTGTTGTGAATAGATGCCAAATGGAAATGTATTGATTGAGCACCTGCAAGATGTCACAGTTGTGCAACATCAAGCTGTATGTCCCTTCTCTCTGTCTGTGTCTGTCTCACACAGTTGGAGAATATGGATAATTGAATGCCCCATACCAGCCCACCAGGCCATTTGGCGTAGCTGATATGTCATGTGCTTATAAAGGTGTGGAATGTGATGACAGTTACCATAGAAACCTCTAGAAAGATGGGTGGGGGTGGGGGGTTGGATGTTGGGGTCAGAGTGGACAGAATTGCTTCGAGAGCATGCATGAAAAAAAACATTGGCACACTTAGCCTCTGTGCGTTTTATTTATTAATTTACTATTTATTTATTTATGCATGCAAGACATTAAAAATGGTTTAACTGTCATTATCTCATGGTATTTACTATTGATGCCATCTTACAATTTTGCTTAATTATATTTATTCACACCTACATTTATATTGCACAACAGACTGTAACCTCATTCAGCAGTAATTAGGCCTACTAAGAGGTGTAAATTAAGTCTAACATAACATTTAATATATCTCATTTAGATTTAGAAAACACTGGAAGTGTAACATGTTTTGGATTATGAGTGATAATTGTAATCACTCAAAAAAGTATTGTGCCAATGTCACTAAAATGTTAATTATACTAGAATTTGTTTGAATCTAAATAAGAAGTACTTGTTTGCCTAGCTTCTTGTACTGTATGTGAAGCTTAAGCACTATCACTTTGCTAAATATGTTTAATAGGTAGATGGGAACTGATTATATAGACATAACATATTAACCACATCTAATCCTAAATTTCTTTTTCACATGGCCTTAAATATTAAAGATTAAATATGACAGCTCTGCTAAAACATAAATAAATGCGTAACAGTTTTATTTGAAAGAGCACATGTTCGCATCCTGCTGCCATCAATGAGAAGAACAGAGATTTGCACCAACTTTAATGCCTCTGTTGATTCTTCCAAACAGTCTTTCATTATTGTAATTGCCTTGTCTGTCCATCAATGTGTTGCCCCTTCTAAAAAAAAAAAAAAAAAAAGCATTATCTTAAGTGTGAATAATGCCAGCCTTGATGTGGGGAATGTGTTGTGAATGTATTGCATGGTATTATTAGGGTTGCTTTGAAGGACAGAAGAGGACAAACTTGTTTCCCATCAGCTTTTGCCTGTTTGAATGTAGATAACGATGTTAGCGGGTGCGGGATGCATCAACTCTGTCTTTGTTTGTGTGTTTAAGTCTCACATGTGGAAGCTGACTAGATATGTATTGATGTAATCTATTATAATTGTTAATTACTTCTGGAAAATATGGCTTCAACGACCCTCTGTATCTTATGTCTTTGTTATGCTCATAGACATGCAAATGTTGTTTTATAAAAAATATTATAAAAAGTGGCTATACCCTCTAACATCTATTTTTTACAGAGCCACTAAAGGGACATTGTGGGAGGAAAAACATATTCAAGAGCACACACAAGCATTGACATTTTTTTTTCCCCCCATCTCATGTTTTTTTTTTTTTTTCATCACCATGTCCCTTTATTGACTCTGTAATTTTTCTATCTAAAACCCCTTCATTTTTTCACAAATACAAAAAAGCACAATCTCTTGAGAGGATACCAATCAGGTATTAATAATCATGGGTTACAGAGCTGTTATGACAGGGCAACGCTATATCATGACCAATTCATACTAATTTGTACGAGTGATTAAAAGATGGCTAAGGTCGTACGAATTCGTCCGAATTGTCTCAACCCATTTGATGGGTAGGTTTAGGGGTGGGCTTAGGGGTAGGTCATTCGTACGAATGAATACGAATTTGGCAACTCATAAAATATGTACGAATTAGCCGAGAAAAAAGTAATTAATTTGTTACATGTGACTAACTATATAATTGTGCAGATGTAGCAGGGTGATGTATAACCCTTGCTGTTGTTAGTTGGTGTCATGCTAACCATGTGAGTCTATCAGTGCCGTATGTAGCAGGGTGATGTATAACCCTTGCTTTTATTGGTCACCTTTATATATATATAGCGCTTTTTAGAATACAGATTGTTTCAAAGCAGCTTTACAGAGATAACAGAAACATAATGTTATAATAATATTGTTAAATATAAAATTAAATGTCCCCAACTAAGCAACCCAAAAGCCAATGGCGAAGAAAGGCGAAAAAGGCGACAGTGGCAAGGAACAAAAACTGAAAAAAAGTTTAAAAAAAAAGGCTCGGTCGGGGACCATGCAGTTCTCCTCTGGCCAACGAACGAACAGTGTATGATTATGATTCAGGCAGCATTACAGGTCAGAGGTCAGATGGGATCAGAACATTATATTATGCAGTTCATCTGGTTGAAGACCGGAGTCATCATGCGCGTATGGAGACGAGTTTGTTGAGGTCGTGTCGATGAGGTCTTCACAGGGGAGAGTCTAGTTGACAAAATCTCTGCTGACACTTCAGGAATGCATTTGTTGTGTCCAGGCGCATGTCCACCATCTGATCTGGATACGGCCCAGGTCCGCTGGATTACAGTTAACCTCGGAATAAACAGAAAGACAAAAAATACCTTAGATGCCATTCTTTTTATGATGTAGCGAGTACATCAGGTACACTTATATGAAGTGTTCCCGGTTCCGGCTGACCTAATATATGCAGCCTAGTAATCATTTAACTGATTTGAATAATAGGAATGTATAGTGTTCTATGTGTATGCCAGGTTGAAAAGATGTGTTTTTAATCTAGATTTTAACTGACAGAGTATGTATGCTTCCCGGACAATGTTAGGAAGACTGTTGCAGAGTTTTGGTGCTAAATAGGAAAAGGATCTACCGCCAGCAGTCGATTTTGATATTTTATGTATTATCAACTGGCCGGAATTTTGAGATCGCAATAGACGTGAAGGTCTATAATGCGTTAGGAGCATGCTCAAGTACTGCGGAGCTAAACCATTTAGTGTCATGCCAACTTTGTGAGCCTATCAGTGCCCAGTTTGGGGGAGTATAAAAATGTGAGTGTTTTTTTGGCCGGGTATGCGTCACTATGGATTGTATTGTAAACTTCACGTTGTGAGTAACGGTAGGTGTAGTAGCATTGGGTTTGAATCTCAAACTTTGGACTTGATTAAAATGTTAACATTGGTATATTTGTGGCCGGCAGGAGAGTTTGATGCATCCTCTGGTTTTCTCTCTGGTGTGCACTGGCTCTTGCAATAGCTGCCAGGTAGGTTTCCTTATTTTAAGTGATCTTTGTTAACGAGAGACTGACATGCTCGCATGTTTTCAGTGTGTTGTCTTGTAAGCGGCTACAATCTCATAAGGCGAGAGACGATGTGTAGTACAGCGCTGTGAACCTCCTGTGGTATGTATGATTTTAATTTAGTTTAGTTTGTTTTTAATTTTAAGTAATTTTGTTTCTTATGTTTAGCAGGTGTGACTATGTCCAAGGGTCCCTGTAATTTATCTGAGGGTGGGATTTAAACCTACTGGTGTGACTGCACTGCTGCTTTTTCTGAGTCTCAATTGAATTACTTTTGTTGCGATAATTGCCGTTTTATTTTTTTATTGTTTTGAGTTTTGTCTAAATGGAGTTAATTCTGTTCCTGAGTAAGTTTAGTTTTTATTTTGGTTTATGAATAGCCGCGTTTCCACTGCCGGGCTAAGGCCGGGCCAGGGCTAATAGCGAGTTGAGCCGAGCCAGTGGCCTCGGGCCTCAAACACCGGACTTGCATTTCCACTGCCAGGCCAGTAGCCCCGCTACCCTAAACCCCGCCCCTAACACGCCTTTCTGGATCAAACGTCATACAACCCAACCCATTTCAGTGGGTATTATGAATTTATTTCTTTTTTAAGTTAGGAAGATAGCATGTATATTAACTCATCGGCCATGGCTGCAATAGTGTCCCGATTGTCTCTCGAGTCGCCACTAACAGAGGGACGGTGACCCAGCACACCGTCCATCGAACCATGAAAAGTTCCTTCTCTGGGCTCCGCTCCGATTCTCCATTTCGAGCAGCGATTATTTTGCGCGATATAAAAAAGTGAAATATGCATCTTGCTTCAGATCATAACGTTCCATTACACAGATAAACTCCGCCTTTTACCTTGCCCATGCCTCTAGCCCGAGCTGGGCCGTTTTGGCCCAAGGTATTCGACAGGCCAGAAATCCTGGCCTTTATCCCTGAGTAAGCCCCGATCAAGCCCCGGAAGTGACAGTGGAAACGCGACTGGCCCTGGCACGCACTAGCACGGCTCGGCCCTGGCCCGGCAGTGGAAACGCGGCTAATGTGTACTTTTGTTTATTACAAGTGTAGAATCTTATTTTGTACACATTTGCATGTCAGTATTTTGTTTATTTTCTTCCCTTTGTTTCGTTGGATAGTTAAACGGGAAGGGTTGGTCGTGGTTATAATTTGTTTTGTGTATTTGCACGTAGTGTGTTTAATACTTTGTGTCACTTTGCATGTGTGTGTTTGTTATTGAGTGCGGGATGTCTCTGCTGGTCATCTTACTCTTTGTGTATTTACTGAATGTTATTTGGTATTAGTAAGACACTGTAGCATTAGGTATTGTTTGTATGTTTTCATTATTATTATTATTTTTTGTATTTTAATAAAGTGACTTGTGTTTGTGTATTTTAGTCCACATCTCCTTGCTCATATAATAACATAAAAAAATAGAAGATGATCTCACTCGAAATGTATGATTGATTTTGACCTCTAGCTGCTGGAGGTGAACAGAAGGACTGTTTAGTCCTGCTCAGAATAGCAACATTTACCTTAAGCTTTACACCTCAGCTTCCATGTTTATTTTAACAGGTTACAGAATTCGCACTGCCATACTTGCAAGTAGAGGGAAGTCTATTATTGTTTGCCCAAACTACTGTTTGAAAATGATGCCTCACATTTTTAATTCAGTAATTCTGGTAAGTATCCAGTACAGCTTTTATTTTGGAATTTGGGTTCCATTGAATTTAGATTAACAAGACCAGGCATTATAATTTATGGCTGATCTAATTTATGCACTGCTCATGTGTGTAGTGCAATATGAAACAGACCCTAAGAAATCTTAATAACATAGAATAAACCAAATAAAGCTAACAAGAGCATGTGGTATTGTGGGTAAAGCCTAACTCTTCCCTCAGAATGACACTTACTAATGAATCAGCCTGTAATTAAGAAGCTGCCATCTCTGCTGTGACGGTGTAATCTTGAAATGAATATATCACTCGTTACAGAACTACACAGGTAACCACCATTTTAACAAAGTAAATTTTTTTATTTGAGCCTTGTTGTATAGCTCTTTTGTTTGTTTTCTTTTTCTCTTTCAAAATCCCCTTTCTAAAGCACAGACAAAACAAAACTATTCTCATAGGCTACCATAATTCTCAAAGCTTAGAGCAGAGGGTTCACAAAATTATAGTGAATACATAATCATTTTGAGCAATCAACAAAGCATTTCATCAACCACTGCGGTAAATGCATTTAACAAAATTTCACCCGTAAAGGTGCACAAAAATAAAAATAATAAAGTGGTTAGTTCATTTCACATCGCAAAATAAATAGTTCAATTCGTTAACTATAGTTCCGCGGGAAGTTAACGTTAGCAGTCGTTAGTTGAAGGAAGTGCGTGTATGTAACTGTTATGTGTGTGTGTGTGTGTGTGTGTGTTCTCCGTTTGTAGCGTCTTTTTTGTGGGTTGAGGGCGAGTGAATAGTTTACTGTTCCAGCAGTCTTACCGGGAGTCAGATGCTCAGTATCTTGGATTTGTGTCTCAGTCTACAACGAAAAGTAGTAACTCACAGGCGCTGCCACGATCAGCTCTCGCTCAGCCAAGGCAATTCTGAAAACGAGCATCTTCCAGGAATAGCGACATTGACAATCCAGATCCTCTTCCACAGTGCAGCCAGCGAAATACTTAAACACAGCAATCCTCAATCGAGTTCGTCCTTTTCGGCGGCATTGAAATAGAAACTCATAACAGATGTTTTACTCAGCTTACGCACAGCCCAAACACAGCTGATGGAGTGTCCTTCAGGAATCGCGACAAAGATAATCCAGATCCTCTTCCACAGTGCAGCCAGCCAGCGAAATGCATAGAGACACGATATTAACTCAGGCTTGTTAAGACTCCAGGCAGCTCGAATACGTTCAGTTCACATTCACTCTGTGTTTTTTTTAAACTTCCCCGCTTTAACCCCGCACACCTGTAGCTTACTTAAGCTACGTCCTTCCGCAGTAACCTCTTGATAACCACATTGCATTCTGGGCAGTGTAGTTCGTTCCTTATTTTCGTCACACTCTCCTCCCCTTGAACAAAACATCTCATAGTTCTCTATGAAGATGTTCAAACATTAAAATCCTAAGAACTCCTCTTCTTCATTCGAAGATTCATTGAAGAGATCGAGAATCGCTTGTTTCTCCTGAGTCTCCAATTCGGTAGCAGTTGGAAAACAGGGTTTTAAGTTGCAAATATGAACAGTGCGAGCATCTTCACCGGTAGATTCCAGTGCTACTTGGTAATTTACTGGTCCCAGTTGTTGTATTACCCGATAGGGTCCCTTCCATTTAGGTGCAAGTTTAGCAGTAAAGTTTTTCTTTGCACTGGATTGTGGGAACCGTCGGACCCACACTCTGTCTTTTTCGTTGAATAAGACATCCCGTCGATTTTTATTGTAGTTTCTCAATTGTCTTAGGTGGGCTTTCTTACAGTTCTCTCTTGCTTTTGCTTGCAGTTGACTCACGTGATACACTACTTCATAGTTGGGTGCATCTGGGGAGAGATCATGACCTTTAGCTTTCAGAAGTTTGTTCATTGGCCCTTGTAACTTCCTTCCCAACTGAAGTTCCGCAGGAGACATTCCAGTTGTTTCTTGCACTGCTGAGTTGATGGCAAACCTAAATTCGGGTAGGTATTGGTCCCAATGCTTATGGTTGTCATCTACGTAGGCTGCAATCATACTTTTAAGGGTTCGATTGACTCTTTCTGTCATGTTTGTCTGCGGGTGGTAGGCGGTAGTCAACTTTGGTGTTACGTTCCAGTTTTCACATAATTCTTTAAATACCGTAGACACAAACTGTGTGCCTCTGTCAGACACCAGAAAATCTGGGACTCCCCATCTGGTTAGGATTTCTTTTCTGAATAGTGTAGCAACTGTCTTGGCTGTAGCTGTACGCATGGGGAAAAGTTCTACCCAGCGGGTGAAGTAATCAACAAACACTAAAAGGTACTCGTTTTGGCTAGTGCTACGGGGTAAGGGTCCCATGATGTCTGCCCCCATCATTTGATTAGGTTGGTTGCTGACAATTTTCTGCATCTTTCCAGCAGGTTTCTGTTGGTCAGCTTTTAAGGTTTGGCATTTTACACATCTTTTTACAAACCATTTGATGTCGGACCACATCCCAGGCCAAAACGCCACATCCTGAATTCTTTTGTATGTTTTATAGATCCCGACATGACCACTTATAGGGCTGCAATGATAATGTTCCAGTATATGAGGTACAAGATCTTTGGGAACAAATATACGGTAATGGAACCGATTCTCTGACAGCTGGGTTTTGAGGTACAGCTTATCTTCTATGACTTCATATTTGGCTTGCTGGTCGTCCTTGTTCTCAGCCAAAATTTGAAAGATTTTTGTTATTTCTGGGTCATTGTGCTGTGTCTCCCAGATTAATTCTGCAGTAACTGGAAGTAGGTTGACATCCTTCTGACTGGAATACAAGTTACAACTTGTATGTGGGAGAATCCGTGAGAGAGCATCTGGAGCTGCATTTAACTTTCCCTTTCGGTACTCAACAATGAAATCATATTTTTGCAACTGTAGGGCCCAACGAATGAGACGGCTAGTGGTTTTGGGTGAATTCATTACCCACTGCAAAGCAGAATGATCGGTAATGACTGTGAACATTCTGTAATCCAAGTAGTGCTGCCATTTGTCCAATGCCCATATTATGGTTAAGCACTCCTTCTCTGTTGCAGAGTAGTTTGTCTCGGCCGGATTAAGAGTTCTACTGGCATAAGCTATTACCTCCTCTACTCCTTGTCTCCGCTTTTGGGTCAACACAGCACCCAGTCCTGTCTCACTGGCATCCGTGTACACAATGAATGGATGCTCTAAATCAGGATGGCCAAGGATGGGTGGAGTCATCAAGCATGTTTTCAGATGTTCAAATGCCTGTTGGCACTGCAATGTCCACTGAAAAGTTCTGCCTTTTTTCTTTAAGGAGTTGAGTGGTTCAGCAATACTAGAGAAGTTGGGAACAAATCTGTGGTACCACCCAGCCAGTCCAAGGAAACGTTGGACTTCCTTTAGATTTTTTGGCACAGGATAGGTACGAATAGCTTCCACTTTACTAGGGTCAGCTGAAATGCCTTGAATGTTGACTAGATGACCTAGAAATGTCACTTCATGCAAGCAGAACTTACTTTTTCGGAGGTTGATTGTTAAACCAGCCTCTTGTAACTTCTGGAAAACAGCTTGGATATCAAGGAAATGCTGAGTAACAGATGGAGAGTAAACGATAATATCGTCAATGTACACAAAGCAGTTTCTTCCACGTAGCTCTCCCAAGACTGTCTCCATAAGACGTTGGAAAGTAGATGGGGCATTTTTAAGTCCAAACGGCATTACATTGAAGTGAAACAGTCCTGCAGAGGTAGTAAAGGTAGTCTTGGCTTTACTGGAAGCATCCATAGTCACTTGCCAATATCCACTATTAAGGTCCAGAGTGGAAAAAATAGCTGACCCCGAAAGGGATTCCAAGATTTCAGTAAGATTTGGCAGAGGATAGGCGTCACTTTCTGTAATGGCGTTCAATTTGCGGTAGTCTACACAAAATCGAAGACGCCCGTCCTTCTTTGGTACCAGGACTACGGGGGATGCCCACCCGGATTGTGATGGCTCTACAATACCTGCATCTAACATTTCTTTGAGTTGACGGTTCACTATGGTTTGTTTGGCAGGGGACACCCGATAAGCTCGTTGTTTTATAGGAACTTGGTGATGCGTATAAATTTGATGTTGGAGAACAGCTGTCCGTCCCAACTGTGAAGTACACACTCGAGGAGTTGTTTTTAGGAGGTGACTTAATTGAAGCTTTTGATCAGGTGGTAAGTGAGCCGCATCCACTGCTTGATTAATGAGGGTTACATTATCCTCACCTTCAACTTCCAAGGGAATGGGTGGCGTTAAAGGCGGAATGGAGCTTAACAGAGAAATACTTGGTGTAGAGTTGTGAGCTTGATTTTGTGGACGCACAACTGACGGATGCCGGTACCCCATCTGTGTTGGCACACTTGCATGACTGGGTTGGAAGGGGTAATTCACATCAGGAACAGAAGTAAAGGAATACTGCCCATCAGACACCTTTATTTGCATTCCACTAAAGAAAATGAAGTCTAGTCCCAAGACAATAGAATAAGCAAGGGCTTTTGAGGTTAACACAGCAACAGGAAGGGTGCAAATATGATCATGGAGTTTAAGTGAAACACTTAACCATCCCAGAGGTACTTCTGCCATTCCGTTTGCCAAATATAAAGGTCCAAGAGACCAAGGGTTAAGGCGGCTGTGTTCTGTGGGGTTGAGGTCTTTCCACAAGTGCTCGTGCATTAGGGTAAAACTCGCCCCGGTGTCCACAATGGCTTTGCCTACCCAATTACCAATACCAATCGGTACAATTAGCTGTTGGGGTACGACAACAGCTTTCTGTGAACTTTTGGTCACTTCCTGTTGTAAAGCACTTGCAGCGGTCATTGAGTTGTTGGTAGGTTTACCTCTAGATCTAGGTGGATAGGATTGTTGTAACTTAGCAGAAGGTTGCTCCTGTAGTGGAACAGACTGGGAAGGTAGAGAAAAATGTGGGCAACTACTAGGAGCATGTTGCCCCTTACACCTCCAACAGTGTAACTGTGGCTTATCTGCAGGTCGGTTAACGGTGGGTAGAGGTCCTTTGAGTCCAGGCTGACCTTGTTTTGAGTTCAATCGGTAGGTATACTGTAACTGCTGTAAATGATCCTTCTCAAGTTGTTGTCCCAATCGCACCAACTCTTCTACAGTTGTTACACGCCCACGTAGCTGGCTAGTTAAGTAGGGCTTTATGTTTTTCAAAATCATTTTAACCAGTTCATACTCAGTTAGGGTAGGCTTCCACCTTTTGCAAAGTGCTCTGTACGTAAAAGCAAAGTCTCTTATGGACTCCCTCTCTCCTTGAGTTCTGATTCTGACACGCTCCGCAAGTTCATCCTCATAATCTTCAGAGAGAAAGGCTGTAAGGAATGCCGACTCAAATTCATGCCAGGTAATTACTGTAGTTCTAGCTACTTCCCACCAATCACGTGCTGTACCATGCAAGACTGTTCGAAAGGTAGCTAGAATTTCAGAATCAGTTAAGGGATGTAATGCAAGAAAATCCTGGCATTTGGCTAAATACAACAAGGGATCGGAATCATCTGATGGTCTCCCGTATGTTGGAAAAGTTAATTTGAGATGGTCGCTCTTAACAGCACTCGCATTCACGGGGGGTGACACATTCAGGGAATGATCTGAGGTTTCAAGTTCCTTCGGAGGATCCTCTGTTTTGGATTCTGTACTCTCTTGCAGTTCAGTTATTTTGACACTTAACTGGTCAACTTGGGCGGTCAACTGAGTGAAATCCTGGGTTAACTCATCATGGTTCTTTTGAAAATCTTGCCGGACAGTGCAAATATCTTTCTGTATCTCCTGTTGAAGTTTTTCCACCATGGAACAGATATTTGAGGTTAAAGACTTCTCAATTTTTTGAAATTCATCCAACATGAGCAATTTCATGGTTTTGATCATTTGACCAGACTCTGTTTCAGCTTGTTGTTTGGTAGCTACTAGAATAGTTGAAATTTGCTGGGTGTGATTATCCACTTTTTCCGCAAGAATTTTCAATTGGCCTTCATGTTGTGTAGAAGTAAGTTTCAATTCACTGGTAAGTACACTTACAGCGGTCTCCTGTTTTCCCATGAGATCATATAACTTGTCCCAATTTCCCTGGACTTGAGCAGTAAGCTGTCCAATTCCCCTTGCAGGTGTTGGAATTGTACCAGGCAAATCAAATTGTACACCTGACGATACTGGTGAAACATTGGTTGCTGCCTCTGTTGGAGATGGAGTGCATAACTGCATCAGGTCCTCGCTCCACCCAAAACTGTGCACAGGCGTGCTACGGCCTACATCAGATGGGACAAACTGCACATGAGATCTTGACTGTAAAGGGCTGCTAGGCAGAACATGAGGGGAAGAGGGAAAATTAGTCAACAGAGGTTGAGGGGCAGGTGTCCAATCTGGAGTTGCAACATCTGGAACCTCAATATCAATTAAGGTGGATGATGGATGTAAAGAATATGCCATTTCTTACCATGTAAAAAGATATGATGCGTTTGTATATTATCAGTAGAGTGAGAAGAGAGAGGGAAAAAACAAAAACAAAAAACAGATGGTAGCAAATACAACACTCACTTCATAACATTTTGAACATTACCTCTCTGATATACGTACTGTTGGTAATTGATAGCTCAAATATATATATATATATATTTTTTTTTTTCCAAATGATTTCAACCTCAACACACCAAAGTTCAAAAGGCAAGAGTCAGTCACTTCAATTTTTCATAATCTAGTTAACACACTCCAGTTCTGAAACAAAAACAAAAAAATAGATATAAAAATAAACAATCTGTATCTGAGGATCCTTACACAGTTAAATTACACAATTAATTTGAAGTTTCAAGTCCCTGTTCGGGCGCCATTTTCTGTGACGGTGTAATCTTGAAATGAATATATCACTCGTTACAGAACTACACAGGTAACCACCATTTTAACAAAGTAAAATTTTTTATTTGAGCCTTGTTGTATAGCTCTTTTGTTTGTTTTCTTTTTCTCTTTCAAAATCCCCTTTCTAAAGCACAGACAAAACAAAACTATTCTCATAGGCTACCATAATTCTCAAAGCTTAGAGCAGAGGGTTCACAAAATTATAGTGAATACATAATCATTTTGAGCAATCAACAAAGCATTTCATCAACCACTGCGGTAAATGCATTTAACAAAATTTCACCCGTAAAGGTGCACAAAAATAAAAATAATAAAGTGGTTAGTTCATTTCACATCGCAAAATAAATAGTTCAATTCGTTAACTATAGTTCATGAATGACCGCGGGAAGTTAACGTTAGCAGTCGTTAGTTGAAGGAAGTGCGTGTATGTAACTGTTATGTGTGTGTGTGTGTGTGTGTGTGTGTTCTCCGTTTGTAGCGTCTTTTTTGTGGGTTGAGGGCGAGTGAATAGTTTACTGTTCCAGCAGTCTTACCGGGAGTCAGATGCTCAGTATCTTGGATTTGTGTCTCAGTCTACAACGAAAAGTAGTAACTCACAGGCGCTGCCACGATCAGCTCTCGCTCAGCCAAGGCAATTCTGAAAACGAGCATCTTCCAGGAATAGCGACATTGACAATCCAGATCCTCTTCCACAGTGCAGCCAGCGAAATACTTAAACACAGCAATCCTCAATCGAGTTCGTCCTTTTCGGCGGCATTGAAATAGAAACTCATAACAGATGTTTTACTCAGCTTACGCACAGCCCAAACACAGCTGATGGAGTGTCCTTCAGGAATCGCGACAAAGATAATCCAGATCCTCTTCCACAGTGCAGCCAGCCAGCGAAATGCATAGAGACACGATATTAACTCAGGCTTGTTAAGACTCCAGGCAGCTCGAATACGTTCAGTTCACATTCACTCTGTGTTTTTTTTAAACTTCCCCGCTTTAACCCCGCACACCTGTAGCTTACTTAAGCTACGTCCTTCCGCAGTAACCTCTTGATAACCACATTGCATTCTGGGCAGTGTAGTTCGTTCCTTATTTTCGTCACACTGCAGTCCTGATTACTGATCTGCAATATGGTATGGTTAACACTCAAGCATTCTTTGTTTTGTTTTCATCTCTATTTTTGTGATCATTATATGCCAACCCCCATAAACTTGTATTTAACCCTTTAAGTGTCACGCATCCACATTTTTCATGTTCATCGCTAAAGGTTTCAAAATAAAGGTCTGAACACGCCTTAGGAGTATGAAAATATTCTTGTTGCAAATTGATAAATTATGGCTCCTCTATAATTTATTATAGTTTAGATAATTTACAAATATGGAAACTAAAGATTCTAAGCTTTCAAATGATATATAGTTTGTCAAGATTATAGGTTTAGTATATGATATTACTCTTTTAAATATGTAATGGCTACGGGCCCTGAATATCAAATCAAACTCAAAATCAAACTCCCTGAGTGTGTCTGATCTGGAATTCCATAGAAAGCAAAGGTTCTATATAGAACCTTAAAGTGTTCTGTCAGGTGATCCAACTATAGATATATCCATCTTATATAGATTTCATGATATTATCTAAAACAACTGCAAACCCCATTGTGAATCTTGGCAGTTGAGAAAGGACCCAGCACAGTTGAGTTTATAGGGAGAGGTTGAATAAAGGGTCACTGGCATCAGTGAAGGCACATATACCATACTGCTAATAGATGTGCTCACTGAACTTGCACTGCCCTCAGATTTAGAGGTAACCCAGGGCATACACATATAGATCATACTGTAAACACATAAACGGACACACATAAACCATGCACAATCAACCATGCCATTGCATATTACAGATGTGTGGGCTCTTTGGGAGTATTGAACAGTTACTAACAGCTATTGGTTGATGGAAATTGCCCCAGGGATGATTTAAACTCTCAACATCTCAACATTACAATTTTGTTAAAGGGACAGTTCGCTCAATATTGAAAATGCTGTCACAATTTACTCACTCTCGATAAACAGTTTGACTTTCTTTTGTAGAACTTGAATGTAGAAAAGACAATCTTTCAACCATCAAAAAGACATGCATCATAAAGTATCAAATTGTCTATATAAAGTCATGAGTTTGGAACAACACAAAGTTGAGTAAACAAAGACAGGATGTTAATTTTTGGGTGAACTGTTCATTTAAAAAAAAAAAACCTTAATGTCTTAAATCTACTTGTGAGTGTGTGTACACAAGTAGATTTATATATACTACTATCTTACAGTTATTGTGAGCTTCGTTTTGGGTTTTATAGACTTTCCATTCAATATAACAAATAATTAATTCATCATCTTCTGTCTTGAGGGTAAAAGCAGTGTGCCTTTCTAGTGGTGTGTGTAAAACACCTAACAAATTGTTCCAATTTCCTCTAAGCATTACCTGGAACACACAACATCTGTTATTTATACTGTACCAGAGTGCTTAGTGTTACCAGCTGTTATGTGTGTTTTGGGAAGAGATTTGAGGCCATTACCCTCCAGCTATTTTACATAAAAGCTCAAATGGAAACTCACAGTGGCATAGACAGAGAAGCTGACAACTATCTAACCAATACAGCATGTGTCAATAACACACTGAGGTTGTGCAATAGATTAATCCATATCATACTCACTTCTCAGATGTGTATCGGTGGTGTTCCTGCAACTGGGGTAACTAACACTAATGCTGATGGTAAACAGGTTAAAGAGATAGTTCACCCAAAAATGAAAATTATGTCACCAATTATCCTCATGTCATCCCAAACCCGTAACTTTTGTTCATCTTTGAAACTCAAATGAAGATATTTTTGATGAAATCTGAGAGAACTACCACTTTGATGCAACAAAAAGTTCATAAAGTGATCATAAAAACGAATCCATATGAATTGAGTGGATTATGAAGAGACTTGATCGCTTTTTATGATAAACCGATTTCATGCTTTTATTCACGTATAAGCATTAATCAATGCACACATCAGTTGTTATAAACAGAAGCTTTTCAGCTGACATGCAATAACCAATGAGGTTCAATATCGTGTTACGCAGCACGTTTGAGCCCCTGCTAAAACCAATGAGGTTCATTCTCATGTTACGCATTATGTTTGCCCTTCTGGAAGAACCAATGAGGTTTGTTCTCAAAGGTTGAGCATCTGTTTATTTGTTTATTTATGGTTTAGTTTTACAATCTCTTAAAGGGATAGTTCACCCCAAAATAAAAATTCTGTCAGTAATTACTCACCCTCATGTTGTTCAAACCCTGTAAGACTTTCATTCATCTTCGGAACACAAATTAAGATATTTTTGATTAAATCTGAGAGCTGGATCACTCCTCCATAGGCTTCTAAGGGATTGAAACTTGCCAGCCCCGAAAAGTTATTAAAGAAATCGTTAAAATAGTCCAAGTGACTACAGTGGCTCAATCTTAAGTTTATCAAGCGACGAGAATACTTTTTGAGCGCAAAAAAACAAACAAAAATAACATCTTAATTCGAGTATTCATTTCCTTCTCTTTTGGCCTTGAGATATTCACGTAGTATAATTGTGTAATGCTTGTGGTTGAACGTCACACGCATCACACACATGACCAGCGTTGCCCAATAGTGAGCCTACGTGTGACGTAGAACACAGAAGCACTACGCAATTATACTACATCTCAAGGCCAACCGAGAAGGAAATGAATACTTGAATAAAGTTGTTATTTTTGTTCGTTTTTTTGCGCTCAATAAGTATTCTCGTCGCTTGATAAACTTAAGATTGAGCCACTGTAGTCACTTGGACTATTTTAACGTTTTCTTTAATAACTTTTCGGGGCTGGCAAGTTTAAATCCCTTAGAAGCCTATGGAGAAGTGATACAGGTCTCAGATTTAATCAAAAATATCCTAATTTGTGTACCGAAGATGAACGAAAGGGTTAGAACAACATGAGGGTGAGTAATTACTGACAGAATTTTCATTTTGGGATGAACTATCTCTTTAATGCATTTTTTGAAGTGTCAAAGGGGTAGTTGTGGAGCTGTCTAGAGAAGCTCTCAGACTTCATTAAACATCCTAATTTGGGTTTCGAAAGTCTTACGGGTTTGGAACGACATGATGATTCAAGCATTCAAGGAAGGAGTGAGGGTGAGTAATTAATGAAAATTTATTTAGCCATTTTTTTGCGGGACACTTTAATCTGTCCGGGGTCCAGATAATATTTTACAACAAAGTCCTTTAAGGTTCCATTATGTCTGCCTGCTTTGCTTATTTGACCTTCTGCCCCCAAATTCTCCTTAGTAATATTTTTGAAAAATGTAATTATTTAAATTAATTATGATTAATCTTGCTCATGATTCTCGTTTGATATGCACTTCTATCTGTTACATACACTCACCTAAAGGATTATTAGGAACCGCTGTTCAATTTCTCAATAATGCAATTATCTAATCAACCAATCACATGGCAGTTGCTTCAATACATTTAGGGGTGTGGTCCTGGTCAAGACAATCTCCTGAACTCCAAACTGAATGTCAGAATGGGAAAGAAAGGTGATTTAAGCAATTTTGAGCGTGGCATGGTTGTTGGTGCCAGACGGGCCGATCTGAGTATTTCACAATCTGCTCAGTTACTGGGATTTTCACGCACAACCATTTCTAGGGTTTACAAAGAATGGTTTGAAAAGGGAAAAACATCCAGTATGCGGCAGTCCTGTGGGCGAAAATGCCTTGTTGATGCTAGAGGTCAGAGGAGAATGGGCCGACTGATTCAAGCTGATAGAAGAGCAACTTTGACTGAAATAACCACTCGTTACAACCGAGGTATGCAGCAAAGCATTTGTGAAGCCACAACACGTACAACCTTGAGGCGGATGGGCTACAACAGCAGAAGACCCCACTGGGTACCACCAGTGTTGGGAAGGATACTTTTAAAACGTATTTCGTTACAGAATACAGAATACATGCCCAAAAATGTAATTTGTAACGTATTCCGTTACGTTACTCAATCTGAGTACTGTATTCTGAATACTTGGATTACTTCCGTATTGAATTGCATTTTATAAGTGTAGGAATGGGGAATGGTGATGCGGTGGTGACGCGTTGTAATATGTAGGGATGGCGCTGCCAATAAAGCAGCTAAAAGCTGTCACAAAGAACCGGCAAAATTATTGATTATGAATATGTAAAATATAGCAAGGAGATATTTTAATTGTTTATTAATAAACAAGTGTTTTCCGTCTGTGTCACTGTCGCTTGCAAAGATGAAGTTGACGATGCTGACTCGCGATCTTTGCAGTAAGTGAACGTGCCAGAGAGAAATGCGCATTTCATACGGATTACATAAGCAGAACGCAGTCTGTTTTGTTTCGTTTTGAATTGTTCTGTTTAAATTTAGACATGTCTGTGACTGTGAGGCAAGAATAATCTTACGCTAAGTTTCGGTTCATAAAAGACAAGCTCCAGTTCACACGCCGGCGCCTCGATGTCGTGAAATATTTAGCCTACTTCTTATTTATTAAATCAATTGGTTCATGAAACATTTATTAAAACTAAGATACAATTAATACAAAACGAAATTCCCTTTAAAGAAAGTCGTTGTGCTCTCTGTTTGAGGTCTCTGTGAAAGTTTTAAAGCAGTCTTTGCAGCTTTCAGAGTGGTCACGTTCGTAATATTGTTTTTTCCTCATAAATGCGAACGCGAAAAAATTTATAAAATGTAGGCTATTTTTTATGTTCTGTGGAGAGCCAGCCCTTCTTCATCCGGTGGGTAGTATGACTTTTGGTTTGAGCAGAGTGTAATTCACAGAAGTAGTTAAAGTCACGTTTTTGTGTCACGCATGTTTATTTCCCTCATATTAAATAGAAAACGCATCTGTAGACAGATATTTTTCTAATGTCTGGACTCCTTTATTACGGGAGTATATGGATATATAAACAGACGTTTTTAAATATAGCCTATTCGTATTAAATCAAATGCATTTTCAGAGAATTTCTATTTCCAGTTTTGACTGCAAATGTCGCGTCCATAACGCTGGAATTGCTCAATTTTAAATCATTTATTTTGTGGTGTAGGTCTACATATTTTATAATGTTAACTTCAAATAATTCTTAAAGTAATTTCAAGATGTGGTAGCATTGGATCTGGACGGGAAGGATAACTTACTTTAAGATGCTTCGGTTGGAGGTGAAGTCTTTGGACGCTGAAAGGAGCTGGTTGCTGGCAAGCAGAGGTTGCACTGCACAGTTAGGCTATATTTCGTTCTCCCTTCTCTTTCTTTAATGTGAAATGCTGTTTGAATTTCCCAGATAGAAACGCATTCTTGCCCTGGCTCTGTTGTTCCGGCTCCATCTCTACTCTAGCTCCCGCTGCTCCTCTTCCGACTCCATTGTGACTGATCACGCAAACCGCACATTTTTTTTTTCGTTTTCACATTGGGGCTTCTGGGAAATGCTGAGTTGCCTTAATTTATTTAGCTAGAGAGTGAATAAACTCGTGAAACAGAGAAGTATCCTAATGTAATCCATTGATTTCAACAATGTAACTGTATTCTAAATACCCACTATTTAAATTGTAACTGTAACGGAATACAGATACTCATAATTTGTATTCTGAATACGTAACGCCGGTACATGTATTCCGTTACTCCCCAACACTGGGTACCACTTATCTCCGCTACAAATAGGAAAAAGAGGCTACAATTTGCAAGAGCTCACCAAAATTGGACAGTTGAAGACTGGAAAATGTTGCCTGGTCTGATGAGTCTCGATTTCTGTTGAGACATTCAGATGATAGAGTCAGAATTTGGCGTAAACAGAATGAGAACATGGATCCATCATGCCTCGTTACCACTGTGCAGGCTGGTGGTGGTGGTGTAATGGTGTGGGGGATGTTTTCTTGGCACACTTTAGGCCCCTTAGTGCCAATTGAGCATCGTTTAAATGCCACGGCCTACCTGAGCATTGTTTCTGACCATGTCCATCCCTTTATGGCCACCATGTACCCATCCTCTGATGGCTACTTCCAGCAGGATAATGCACCATGTCACTAAGCTTGAATCATTTCAAATTGGTTTCTTGAACATGACAATGACACAGTCACCAGATCTAAACCCAATAGAGCATCTTTGGGATGTGGTGGAACGGGAGCTTCGTGTTCTGGATGTGCATCCCACAAATCTCCATCAACTGCAAGATGCTATCCTATCAATAAGGGCCAACATTTCTAAAGAATGCTTTCGGCACCTTGTTGAATCAATGCCACGTAGAATTAAAGCAGTTCTGAAGGCGAAAGGGGGTCAAACACAGTATTAGTATGGTGAGTGTATGTTAATGTTTCTGAAACAAGTCTCTTATGTTTACCAAGGCTACATTTATTCAATCAAAATATAGTAAAACAGTATATCATGAAATATTGTTAAATTTTAAAATAAGTGCTTTCTATTTGAAATAATGTATTCATGTAATGGCAAAGCTAAGTTTTTAGCTTTGTTACTCCAGTATCCAGTGTCACATGATCCTTGAGAAATCATTCTAATATGCTATATGATTTGCTGCTCAAGTGATATGTATTATTATCATTAATGTTGAAACAGTTGAGCTGCTTAATATATTTGTGGAAACCATGATAAATGTTTACAATGTGGACGTCTTTACTGTCACTTTCGAATAACTGAATGTGTCCTTGCGTAGTAAAAGGTTTCATTCCACAGGTTTTATGGGGGAAAAATAGCACAAAAAAAATAAAATTAATTAATACTGCATTTCTATGTTTGTAAGTAATTAAACTGTACTTCAAACTGTAATTAATCCATGCCACATCCAATTAATATTACCTATGGAATACACTGTGTCTGGACCTATAAAAACCTGCTCACCTTGTTACTTGCCATGCAGGTCATCAGCTTTAGACATGCTGAGAGGATGTTTATTTTCAAATGGTGTGACCAATGCATCCACTGCTCTCATTTTCAGGCCATTTGATAAACTTTTTCTCATGGCTTTTCTATTTCACACATATTACTGAACTGTTTTTAGCTGCAAATCATGAGGAAAATCAATATTCTGCACAGACTGACCAACGTGCTTAGATTTATGTAGGGGGTTTCAAATGCTCATTTCAAAACAGCCCAAAAAGACACTCTGTCTCTCTCAAAACCCACCCCAGCCAAAAACGTATTGGTCAACCTGTATAAAGCTGGCTGACAACAGAAAATTCCTGTCGCATATTCAATGTCCCTCACGTTTTGCATCTTCAGAACATTTGAGAGAATTGCAAGGAGTCCTAGTTGAGTTTGAGTCAGAAGAAGATTTATGAACCCGAGGATTGAAATTTATATCCTACTTTATTAGTCCATATGGACCCAATTAGGTTTAGATCAACTTGGGTGACATTAAGCAAAAGTGATGAATATGTTGAGAATACATTTTGAAATTATTTGTACTTAGCTGATTCCATTGGGCATGCAAAACAGAAAAGCAAGCAAGCTTTTAATTAAAGTTCTCAAAAGGAACAATTTGTGTTCTGTAACAGTTTGTTGAATTTTGGAGCTTATGCTATATTTCCAGAAGCTGTTAGCTCAGAGCAACAGAACTTTGTGTTTGGTTACAATACCTCTATTAATATGATAACTGTTTATAATATACAATTAAAGTAACTATTCTTATACACATCGAATGTTTAATAGACCTTCTGAAATGACAATTAACATTTTATGTTTAAAACAAAATGAATTAATTCTCCATTTCTATGTTTGTAGTCATTACATTACTGAAGCCATGTTAGCAGACCACACCCCATAAATAGCCTATTACAACGTTTGTAATATTACCATTAATATGTAGAATTCATAAACCCTTTTTATTAGAGACAACAGTGGCCGTTAAGTGAACTGCAGCCAACAACGTTTTCACGTGACGTAAGAGACTGAGGGTGTCGTGATTCAAGGCCCAGATATACTCACGACAAACTTCATCGCTTAGAAGTAAAAAATAAGTTGGAAATACCTTTACAGCGATAAAGAAACCGAAACTGTTTATGATGGTAAAGAGCATATTATTAGATTTTTAGGCTCTATATTTTGTAACCTATTAATGAGAAGTGCTATTTAGGTAGCTTACCATTCACCAAAAGAAACAGCTTGGCATTTTTCCAAATAAAAAAAACCTTCATTGCATGTCTGAATCTTCACAGGCACCTTCTTATGACCTGTAAGAACTGCTGCTTCAAACTCAAAGATCTGTAGGTCATGTAAAAACTGTCTTTGCTGATATTAAGGTTATATAGGTCCCCTCAAAATAATTTTCTGTCTGAGAGGCCTGCTAAAAATAGCGCAGAGTCAATATTAAGGCCCCGCTGCGGTGCAGAGTTTATCATTAAATATGCATGGTACTTTAACCCGTTTAATCCCACCGGTCACAATTGTGACCGAAACTTTTTTCTTATTTCTGGAAGCTCTAAAAATGTTGTTATTGGCTTTGGGCATGAAATTCAACTTTTATATGAAAAAATAGATCATCTTGATTTAAAATCCATTAATGTCATGTGACTAGTGTGAAAGGTCACATGACCAGATCAGTTTACTTCTTGCTTGCACATCTGGAAGAAGATGTCTTCCTCTGACTACTACAAAAAGTAGTATATAAAACATCTTAATTAAAAGATAGAACTATCATATTTTGTACATATATTCTTTAAAGGGTCTACTACTGATATGTTTTGAGAATTATACTCCTGCATATATATTTTGTTCGTAAGATGTGTAAATTTGTTAACGGTCACAATTGTGACCGGTAGTATAACACAGTAACAGTACTTCAATTGAAAACACAGGTTTTGGCTTTTAATCCTACACTGAACGAATGCCACACCTGTAAGGTGGATGGATTATCTCTTCAAAGGAGAAGTGCTCACTAACACTTGTTTAGACAGATTTGTGAACAATATTTTTGAGAAATAGGCATTTTGTGTACATAGAAAAAGTCTTAGATCTTTGAGTTCAGCTCATGAAAAATGAGGGCAAAAACAAAAGTGTTGCGTTTATAATTTTCTTCAGTGTATCAGTATCCCAGAAACTATCAATGTGTTGGACCTTCTAGAGATATGTGACAACCCCCCCCCCCCCAACCCCCAACCAAATTGAAAGTGACTGTGATAGTGAGGGCTCAGATAGGGAGTACCAGGGTGAAATGGCCCATTTGACAGGTATTGAATGGCGATGCAGAGGTGAAATATTTGGAGGATTAGGCAGATGTTCATGAGAACCAATTGTTGTGCCCCACACATGACCCCAAACAACCCAACAACCCTTTCTACAACGTACGGCCCATCTTCAGTGCACTGAATGAACATGCATCTCCCTGAAACTGGCCTAGGACAGGGCCCAAGTGTAGTCATGGTCTAGCCCATACGGGTCTAGCCAAACAAGCAGAAGTTCCTCCAGGGTGTAACGTTGTACATGACAACCTTCTCACCTCACTAAGCCTCCTTCATGAAATGAAAAAATGAGTTATTGGATGTCTTGGAATGTATTGTGTAAATAGGTCTAATTGAAGAATTTGTATGAATTCTGACTATGGTGTTTCCCACCGGTCACTATTGTGACCGAGTATAAAACCTATTTTTTCACTAACTTAACCAACATAAAATCAAAAAGGGCATAATGTTTGAGTGTTAGGGAGGTCTAAGGAGTAAAATGCATGTACTCAAATTGCAAGAAAAAATTTGGGATTAAACGGGTTAATGTAAAACATGACACTCAGCCACGGGAGAACTTGAGAAACATGTCATACCTTCAATACAACTTGATATGGAATGCTTGCATTTGAGAATTGGCACCAGGGTTTGCAGGTAGCAAGATGGGGCGGAAAAAGAGCCATTTATTTGGACTGACAGGATTTGTTTGGCAACCGATATATCAATGCAAAGCTCAATAATATGTGCTCTTTTTGAAAGGGCTTGTTATAAATAATTCAGAGCAGGTTCTGTCATGGAGACTCAGGTGCAGGTTATGGATATGATTTGTGTTGTCTGTATTGACAGAGGCTAGTCTATGTGGCTCCTTGTTTCCCAGCCCAGGATAAGAAACAGCCCAATATGTATATGTACGCACACGCACTGGTGTAGGATAAATCATTAGTTTATGTGTGAAGGTGTTATTTGTATTATGCTAAGTATTTTCAGTCCGTGTTAGTAGTATACGGTTTGGCTTTTAAGTCACTTACCAGTGAAATTCCTTTTTGTTTAGCTGACCTTCCTCTTTTTTTTTCCTGGTATTTTATTATTTGAATGCACAGTGGGGTTTTAACAGCCTTTGCAAACTCATATAATCTAACCTGTAATGCACACTTTAATCAACATAACTTATCCTTGCAGTATATTTCTGCTTTTTTTTATTTCATTGCATTTAATTTTTTCACATTTTAAAGCACCATAGTAGTGGTTGGTTTCAGTTCAGAGCTATTATGTGTAATGCACTGAACTCGGTCACAATGACAGGAAGTACATGAAGAGACTGCTGAGCTGCTTTCTACAATAACTGCAATATGGAACGGATTTTATCAACGGTTCAAACGGGGAGTGCTGTAAATGTCATCCCTCACTTCTCAGGGCGTTCTTCAACTTTCTAAACATAATTTGCATTCTTGGTTCGGTCTTTAAAATGCATGCATCCTTACACATATGTGCAACGAGTTGAAATACAGTTCAAATATCAGTTTTTTTTTTTTAAGTTTGAGAATATGACTCGGGGAACATGGGAATTTCCGTGATATCGATCTATGTTTCACCCTTAGAACATCTTTTAAACGGTAAGGTTCCCCAAAGATCAAGTCTTTTGGTTTGATTTCGACAAACTTGACACTATTTTTACACTTGACACTATTATTAGCAAAAGACTAAGCTGTGGATTATATATTAATGCACAGCTTAGAAGAGTGACTACTGAACGTTTGGGGCTTTAACAGGTCTGACATAACAAAGATGTATTTTAACAAGGTTAAACTAAAATATGCATAGAAAGACAAAAAAGCTCAGAAATCTAAATGTCACTTATGTCACACACACACACAAAAAAAACAAGGGAGTTGCTGGAAAAGACTACGAGCCCCTCTTCTGACATTTACAGTATTTCATGAATAAAACATTCTAGAATGTGCTGCTTTGAAATATTAATAGTGTTCTAATACATCTGTGTCTCTAACATGTTTTCTTTTGAAGGCATTGACTTGTAACTTGCCATATACTGCCATCTGCTGTTCATGAGTTAGTAGTGCATGTTTTTTGTTTATATATTTAAAAAAAAAGTTTTTTGTAAATAAAATATATATTTTATTTTTTTAGTTTAAATACTTTTTTTTTAGAAAGAATTTTCAAATAACTTTGTTGTTTTGTTGATTCTGCCAATTCCTGTATCTTAATTATGTATATCTCTAAGTCTTCCATTGAGTTATTTAAAACGTTGGTGCTGTTATGGGTATACTGCTTACAAAACTGTTTAATCTGTACTTTCCCAAAATCCCAACATTTTTGTATTGATTGAAAATATGATTTTTTTGTTCTTTACTCAGCCCAAAACAATTTAAAAGTATGTATACAAACAATTGGGGTTCAATATAATTTCTGTCACAATTACTTGCTGTACAATTAAAATCACTTCCCAAAAAAAAAATAGTCATCAGAGTTGGGGACATACACATTAATAAAAAAAAATTATAATTCTCTACTTGTGCTCTCACTTTTAAAAGTATACCCTTCAAAAACTCTTCAACTTGATACGAGATTGTTGACTATGCGTGTCCTGAATCAAAGTGACGTCTATTTTTTTCTGCTTGATAATTTCATACAGCTCAGCTCTTTTTCTATAATCTCTAGCACCATTAACATTCAATGAGGCAATACGCACTTCAGCCATACTGAAACAAACACACAAATAAACAAACACAAGCAAACCCAGATTAATAATATTAGTCCTCATTTTCATTTAAACCTATACCAACTTTTCTCACAATCTTTTTCAAACTGTAAACCTCCTTGTTTTAAAGGCACCCTTCTGCTATTATGTCTTTGCTGTGGAACTGCTTTAGATCAGGGAAATATTCCTTTTTTTTTGTGGTATTAAGAAAACATTTTATGTCATCAACATCATAGCTTCTACTTATACCTTCATTCTGTAACAACACTGTACTTGAGTCAGACTCTTTCTGATCTTCAAACACTTCTTTTTTAAAACACTTTGCACTACTCATCTTTTCCACATTTTTATTTTTTTGTTGAACATCTTATTCTCTGTTTCTATCTCAGACACACCGTCTTCCCTCATGTTTTCTACATCACTGTTAAACAACCTAGTTTCTGCAGCTAACGAAGTTTCTGAAGAATCCTTACCTTCATTCATGGATTCCGTTGAGGACAGCTTTTACAGGCCCCACAACAGATGCTCCTTCCCCAGCAGGGTTATCCACGGTCTGCACTGCTTGGGTCAGACCGACCTCAGATGGTTTTACAGTATCTCCCTCAGTTGCAGCACTTTCCTTACTACCTCCATCTGCGTTACTCTTAAACTTGTCAGGACATGAACAGATTAAGTGGCAGGATTTACCACATCCAAAGCATTTAATTTTGTCAGTAGTTACAAACACTGCATATTCAAAATCATCCACATGAAAATGTTGTGCCAAGTCCAATTATTTCACATAAAAACGAATATCCTAAACTAAACAATATGTTTCAATAAAGGAGCCTCGCACCCGATTGCAATCTTTTTGATCGGCGAAACCAACTTTCCATAACGTGAAAGCGTATCAAAATATCATCACTGAGGAATGGAGGGATATTCGATATTGTGACACTTCTTTTGACGGTAACAACCGAGGCAAAACAGGTGTAAGTATTTCATCAATGATCATACCTTGAGCAACCACCTTGTTTGCTCTTTCCACCGAATGAAAAAAAAATCACTGTACCGTTATTCTTTCTGGATGCAGGGAGAATGTTTTGATGGGCAACAACTTCCCCTACACCCAGACAGCAAGCCTCCACACTCCACGGATACTATCTTGACACCGTGACGCCGTGTGAGGCTACTCGGAAGTAGCCTCACTAGTTGACACTTCTAGTAGTGTCTAGTTGACACTTCAGGACTGCGTTGTCGTCGTGTCCAGGCGCAGGTCCTTCATCAGATCTGGATACGGCCTGGATCCGGCGGACTGCGGTAAACCTCGGGATAAACAGAGATACTAATATTAGCGTAGACCCCATTCTACTTATGATGTAACAACGCGTTCTCACCCCAAGGCGTCATCTAACTGACAATTTTGACCATGCTTCAATATTCGACGCTAAAGGCACCCTTTAGCGTCAGTTAGTTGACGCGGATCCCAGGGCGTCATCTAACTGACGCGTTACCTTTAGCGTCAGTTAGATGACGCGGGTAGGTTTAGGTCTGGGTAGGAGGGCGTCATCTAACTGACGCTAAGGGTAACGCGTCAGTTAGATGACGCCCTCGGATCGCGTCAACTAACTGACGCTAAAGGGTACCTTTAGCGTCAAATATTGAAGCATGGTCAAACTGATTCCCAAGGCGTCAGTTAGATGACGCCTTGGGGTGAGAATGGGCTGGATGTAACAAGTATCAGGATTTATGGGGAGTGTTCCCGGTTCCAGCTGACCTAATCTATGCAGCCAAACATTGAATTATAGAAGTTTATAATGTGTATACTAGGTCAAAGAGATGTGTTTTTAGTCTAGATAGACAAATAACAAATTCTTTGATAAAGTCTCTATGGTACCCTGGTGGCCTGTATACAGAAGCCAGCACAAATTTCAAACGTGATTTATCACTTACAATAGATAGTGTTACATTAAGCACCAACACTATTATATATATATATATTATATATAATTTAAAACAAGACTTCTCAGTAATTCTGAAGATATTCTTAGGCTCGCTCCATCGCTGGTCTGCTGTTGGTTGGTAGAGCTGTCAGTTTCTATCAATGGTGTGATGTCACATCCCCCGCAGCCAATCAAGTTTCCCCCAGCAGTTAAAAGGATGCTGACAAGAATGCGAGAGCGACTTGTTTTCCTGGTGCTCTGCTTTGTTGTTGCTTTGTACTCTCTTTCTTTTCAGTTAACATCATAACCCTGTTGTTTTTTGTTTGCCATATCGTTTTGAATATTGTTGTGATACTTGGATGGCATGGTTTGATGTTACCAAGAGTAAGGTGGACAGGTGAAATGTCACGTGACTTATAAAACAACACCTAGGTATCTCGATGTATATATATACCCCAGGTAAGAAAGTGAATGCAACCCTCTGTATGTTTTGTGTTTGTTAGTCAGAGTGATTCAGTTAGGGCATTTGTCGCTGAAGATGTGATGTCTTTTCTTTTCTTTCGTTTATTAGTTAGAGGTTTGATTACAAGTTAGAATGAGTTTGTTTTGTTCTTTTTATTTCTTTCCCTTCACTAATTGCGTCCCTTTTTTCTCTTGGATTATTTATTTATCTGATAACTGATATTTTTCCTGCCTTATATTCACCATAATTATTATTACTATTATTCATATTTTTGTATCATTATTTTACTTATGTATAATAAATTATCTTTATTTCGTATTACTTTGTTACGTGCTGTCTCTTGCCACCCTAATCACACCAAATTTTATCATGACCTCAATGTTACCTCTTTCGACCTTAGATCATTAAGAGGTCGTAACAACTATTACAGCAACAACCTTTGCCTTTCAGACGAGGTTCATGTGTATAACAGTAATCTCGGGGATGGACTTATTTAAAGTAATATAATCGTCTGGTTTTAGCCAGGTTTCTGTCAAACACAGCACATCTAGGTTATAATATGTGATCATAACATAAACAATAAGTGCTTTTGAAGTAAGGGATCGAACCCAAGCTTTATCATTTGTTCATTTGTATATGTGTATATGTGAATATGATTGCAATTCATTTTAGACTCTTTGTTGCACATAGATGAGTCATAGCTTTGGGGTAGAAATGAAAAATAAATTCTCTCTTTCTCATCTTCCTTGCATTTTTAAATACAAACACTCTGTAGCCTCTATTACAGATCCATATGCTCCATTGAAACCTGCATGAACACAATTGATTGGCACGCAAGAAAGCAACAAGAGCCCAGTCCAAAAGCCCACCCTGGGGCAAAGCTCACACAATCGTCCTGTTGTCTCACATCCAGCTCTCCAAATGCAATGTGTCAAATTCGTGTGGAGGAAAACAATGCAGAACTGAGTGTGTGTAAATGAGGGATTCTGGAGAGACCAATAACACCTTCAGTGTGATGTTTTGGGATGCGTATGTGTGTGCATTTTAGTGTTTGGCTGTGTTTGGTGAAGGGATCATCTCTGTTGTAATATTATCTGCTCTGTGGTCTTGGCTGGAAGAGATAAGGTGGTTCATACAACAGTTTATCAGACATTCTCCCATGCAGTCTCTTAAATGGATACCCAGAGGGGGCAGTAAAAGGCCATGTTGCATTGTGTAAGCTTGCTGCTGTGTTCGTGCTGCTTTATTGAACATGAAACAAGGCCATTTGGATGCACAAAGCAGAGATGATCTTGGGTAAAGTGGATGTGCCCAGAACACTGGAGTCTGAAACTTACTTCCTGGGTAATAATGACTACTTTTTTTCTTCACAGTGGCACTTTGGAATAAAAAAAGAGGGTAAGTTCACTGAATAATGAATAATGTAATGTAGAATACATTTTTAATACTTATCTTTACCACAACATCAGGCAGATTAAAGTAAAAAACAAAAATAATTTATTTGTAATTAACTCTTTTCCCCCCATTGACGGAATTTTCCAGCTTTCCGTGCGCTATTATGCATCTCCTGATCAAAATACAGGAGAAGAGGAAGCAGAAACAAGCGATAGCATATGTAAGCAGATGCACATGTAATATAATGTGATAATCAACATCAAACAGCATACAAATCAAAACTGCCTAACATTACAGAATGAAATGTCGACCCAGGACGAGCTATAGAATTGTGAAGCATTGGGGGTGTTGATGGACTCAATCTACTCCATCTATGTTTTGATCATTGTACTTCAAATGGGGAGACAAAAATGTGATTTTCTCAGCTTTGTGCTCAAAATGGTACTTTTTATGAAACTTACCCACATTCAAATATTGATTTAAAAAAAAAAAATGCATTCAGCTAGAATAAAATGTTTTTGTTGTTATATCAAAAGAAGAGACCCTCTGCTTTTAAACATTACATGTTCAGATATTCCTACAACAAAATATTCTGGGGCCATGAAACTTTTGTGAAAATGATCAAATGCGGGCACTGGCTAGCAACTTTATTCAAAAACGCTGGCTGGGTTATAATTTAATTATGAATTTAATAGCAATTTCTGAGTGAAAATTGTTTCCACACATTTTTGTCTCAGTGCATTTGTCCTTTAGCTCTTCCTTTATCAGGGTCGCGACAAAAGGTAATGGTCTTCGCTCATGTTCATTGTTACTTGTGTAAACGGTGGCTCGCGACACCAGTTATGTCAACCCTTGTCTGCGTTGTGAAGACAGACACGGGACAACAGGCGGCGGTTTCACTGGATTTACTGATATACAAAACAAAAGAGCAGTCTCTAAGTTAATCACCCTTAAATTGCTCTCTTCAGTGCATTAACAATGCCAAGAGCAAAAAATACAGAGAAAACATACCTGGTATACAAAACAAAAGAGAATTTTGAGTAAATCTGAGTAAATCGCCCTTATATTGCTCTATAAAACAAATGAGATGTACATTCAATCAGCATGTGCTTTCCTCTCTACACATATAGACCAAAGTCAAAAATATAACTTAAATAGGGTTAAATGATAAAAAACATAACCACACAGATAAGTACAATAGCTTAATACACTTACATTGCAGTAAAGATATTGACTCAAAAGCAACAATTAAAATAAAGATTAATGACAGGAGCCATAAATAACTCACCTCTTCAGTGCATTAACAAGGCCAAGAGGAAGAGGAGGAGATAAAACAGGAAATTGAGTAGGCTCAAGATGACATCACAGCAATTAAAGGGGAAAAACGCTCATTAGCACACCATACTAATACTTTGTTTGACCCCCTTTCGGCTTCAGAACTGCCTTCTACGTGGCATTGATTCAACAAGGTGCTGAAAGCATTCTTTAGAAATGTTGGCCCATATTGCTAGGATAACATCTTGCAGTTGATGGAGATTTGTGGGATGCACATCCAGTGCACAAAGCTCCAGTTCCACCACATCCCAAAGATGCTCTATTCGGTTGAGATCTGGTGACTGTGGGGGCCATTTTAGTACAGTCAGTGAACTCATTGTCATGTTCAAGAAACCAATTTGAAATGATTCGAGCTTTGTGACATGGTGCATTATCCTGCTGGAAGTAGCCACCAGAGGATGGGTACATGGTGGCCATAAAGGGATGGACATGTTCAGAAACAATGCTCAGGTAGGCCGTGGCATTTAAACGATGCCCAATTGGCACTAAGGGGCCTAAAGTGTGCCAAGAAAACATCCCCCACACCATTACACCACCACCACCAGCCTGCACAGTGGTAACAAGGCATGATGGATCCATGTTCTCATTCTGTTTACGCCAAATTCTGACTCTACCATCTGAATGTCTCAACAGAAATCAAGACCAATCAGACCAGGCAACATTTTTCCAGTCTTCAACTGTCCAATTTTGGTGACCTCTTGCAAATTTTAGCCTCTTTTTCCTATTTGTAGTGGAGATGAGTGGTACCCGGTGGGGTCTTCTGCTGTTGTAGCCCATCCGCCTCAAGGTTGTGCGTGTTGTGGCTTCACAAATGCTTTGCTGCATACCTCGGTTGTAACAAGTGGTTATTTCAGTCAAAGTTGCTCTTCTATCAGCTTGAATCAGTCGGCCCATTCTCCTCTGACCTCTAGCATCAACAAGGCATTTTCGCCCACAGGACTGCCACATACTGGATGTTTTTCCCTTTTCACACCATTCTTTGTAAACCCCAGAAATGGTTATGCGTGAAAATCCCAGTAACTGAGCTGATTGTCAAATACTCAGACCGGCCCGTCTGGCACCAACAACCATGCCACGCTCAAAATTGCTTAAATCACCTTTCTTTCCCATTCTGACATTCAGTTTGGAGTTCAGGAGGTTGTCTTGACCAGGACCACACCCCTAAATGCATTGAAGCAACTGCCGTGTGATTGGTTGATTAGATAATTGCATTAATGAGAAATTGAACAGGTGTTCCTAATAATCCTTTAGGTGAGTGTATATGAAAATAAACCATTTTGTGTGAATTATAATAAACAATACATACATTTTAACAGTACACTTTCTGTCCCTTTTACACTTGCTCAGTGTTTCCTACACCACTTGATTCTAGAGTGTCATACTGAATGTGCTGTATAAGAAACGACAAAATAATGTTAAGGGAACATTTCTATTGCGTTTTTGCTGGCTACACGCAAAAACAAACAATAACAACTGTGTAATCATTAGTGTTATCTAATTTACGAGAAAATTACTTAAATAAGCGGGTTCTTTTTAGTGAATCAAAAACAAACTGCACAAGTCCAATTTACGAGCAAATAACTCTTATGAGTTGGTTCTTTCGGTGAATCAAGAGATATGAATATTAGGGACTTCAAATGTATATGGGATTATATGGGATTAAACAGTAATTTTCAGGGTCAAACTGATTTTTTTGTTACCTTTTTTCTCTCTCAAATTTCTGTTTACCTACCATGTAAGGTCTAGATATATATGAACGTTCAAATTTTTATATTAATATATAGTAACATTGTATTAATTTGGAGGAAAACTCATTTACCTTTACAATGAAAGAATGTCTGGTTAAAAGTTGTGACCCTGTCAAGTATCTCAGGTGACTTTTAGGGCATTGGGGTCAGATGGAACGGCGTTATCCTAAAAAAAGTATAGATGCACAAATATAGAATATAAATCCTCGTGTGTTGTTGTGACCCTGATGCCCCCCTAGAGATTTTCTTCAAGCTAGGAAGCTTTGAGGCTCCTGGGAGAAGGTGCTCTTCTATTTCCTTTGAAATGACAGGGGTTCAAACACACCCTGTAGTTTCAACAGTCTTGCAGTGATTTCAGTGATAGGGCTTTTTCCAGAACAAGGATTAGTCTTTTAAAGAGCGTTCTGTCACAGCGTTCTGATTGCCCTTCACATGATGTTCCTGTCGAATCCCGGAGGGCTCAACTTACTTACTTATGATTACAATGTACATGTCTGTCTGAACTTCAATTTCTTGCTGCATTGTTTTCTGAAATGTACAGTGGAGTTTACTGAAGCTTATACAGAACACTATGGCACAAACAATTATCAGTTACTTTTTAACGCATTACATGAAAATTGTTGGGAAAAGTTCTTCCAAATCAAATGCAACAAGTGCTGAGCGCACTAAGAGGACCATCCAAATTCTTCAGAAGAAGTTTATACATAAATTCTTCTTCAGAAGTTTTTTTTTTCATACATTGATTGTACTTAAAAAGGTAAGGCAGCAACTTCGTTTTACAGTGGTAAATACAACTTGAGAGGGCATTCGTGTCCAATTTTTAACTAGGAAACTCATATTTATGATAAATCCGATATAGCATGTAAAGGAAGCATTAATCGGGATTTACAGCATGACCTCAAATTAAGTAACATGCAATGACCATTCAGACCAATTATTTAAAACAAACACTACCTTACAAAATTTGGGGGTCAAATTATTTTTTAAAGAAATCTCTTATGCTCAACAAGTAACAGTAAAAATAAATTGTATAAAACAATTTAAAATAACTTTGTAAAATATTTAAAATAATAATGTAATTTATTCCTATGGCTGACAGATTTTCAGCAACCATTACTGACTTTGTGCCCGTTTAACATTATTAATGTAAACTAATAGATCAGTGCTGCTTAATATGTTTTGTGGAAACCATGAGCGTTTCAGTAGAGTCACCTTTAGACATTCTGTTGACTATAAGTAACGTTGCACCTACATGTCAACTAACTCTCATTAGAGTATCAGTAGACTCTGCTCTATATCTGTTAACACTTTATTTCAATTTTCCCCCAGCAGACATTCTACTGATTATAAGTGACTTTGCAACTTATTCTACCCTACCCTTAACAGTCTACTAATACTCTACAAATACTTTAATGAGAGTTAGTTGACAGGTGCAATGTTACTTCTAGTCAAAAGGATGTCTAAAGGGGATTATTTGATGAATAGAAAGTTCAAAATAAGTACTTTATAATATTATATAGATGTACTGTATTTACTGTCACTTTTTAATTTATTTAATACACCCTTCCTGCCTGAATAAATGTATTTATTTAAAAAAAATATATATTTTGTGTAAAACCAACTGGTAGTGTATTATCTAGTGTAGTGTGTTTGTGTTTTTTTTTCTCTGTATGTGTGTGTCTTTATTTGTTGTGAATAGTACATTCGCAAAACACCTTTCCAGTGTTGGAATATCCTGAAAGTGTTATAAGTTCATGGTTGTAGGTTCAAACAGCAGGAGCCAATCCAATGTGTCCTTGAGCGAGACACTTAACCCCAGGATACTCCAGGGGGATTTGTCCCTGTAATAAGGCTTCTACAAGTTGCTTTGGATGAAAGTGTCAGCTGAATGACAAATGAATAATTAAGAGTAATCCATTTTAACCTTCCCAAAGAGAGGCATAAGAATTGCAGATTTAAATTCCCCAAATTCTTCTGAGAAGGCAAAGCATAAAACCGTGGCTAGTTACGGCAGAAGAACCAGCTTTTGGCACCTTGCAGAAACCATAATTTCTCCTCAACCTCGATCCGTCAAGATAAAAGACTGTCATAACCCATGGCCATGGCCCTCTGAACCTTTCAAGTTGAAAGATTGCAGAGCAATATTCATGAATGGTTGGGCACAAATCTATTGAGGCACTTGATGAAATGAGAGACCCGCTTTCTAGGTCAAGGAGAAACCCAAATTCATTCTCATCAAGGCTGCGGATCCAGTCATCCGTGGGTCTAAATGGCTGCTTTATAACGATTTAATTGATGTTTTTTATTTCATTATTTTTTTGCCAGTAGCCATTTACATTTCTGAGTGTCTGTGTAAGTTGCTTCATGAAAAATATAAATATATTTATTGTGTTATTGTATTTATTTATTGTGTGTTTAATAATACATATAAATCTGTTTAATTGTTGAACTGCATTGGCAAATTATGTGAGTGATGTTATTAATTACTTATTGGTCTGTAACCAAAAGAAATTAATTTTACTGACTGCACTCTTAGAAGTAAGGGTCCCAAAAATCCCACGGAATAACTATTTTTGGTTCCCCAAATAACCTTTTAGTGAAATTGCCCCCCCTTTTTTCCCTTAATGTGAAGGACAATCTGAATAACCTTTTTTTCCACTACAGAGAACATTTAGTGCAATAGAAATGTCCCATAGACACTAAAGGTTCTTCATGGAACCATCAATGGAAATAAAACCCTTTATGGAACATTATGGAGTATTGGTATTTGCACATGTTGGAGGGTCTTTAAGGACAACTAACATCCCGGGCTGCAAAAAAAGGTGTAGGACATTGGGACGTGTGTAGCTGAATGGTGACTGGTACATCAAACTAAATTATTTAAACCCATTAATCGAACTACATTATTTAAGAGCGTTAATTTATCTCTAATGCATCAGTGGGTTCTGATTCAGTGAGTTTTTTTTTTTTTTTTTTTTTTTAACAGGCATTTAAATGACATTTAAATATAAAGGCGTTTTATCAAAACAACCTCAAAATCATTTCCAGGGGTTTTGAGATTTTTGTTAAATGTCAAATTGTTAATATGATTGTTTTTGCTGACGTTTTGTTGTCTTCTAGGTCATCCATATTTATAATTTTTTTTTGCCTATTTTAATGTGCCATCACAGGATTTCCTTCTTTACAAAAATGAGGAAACAAGTCACACAAGACCTCTCTTCTGTGGCTTGAAGCCAGCACAAAAATGTGAATTCCAGAGACAGAGGTTCATCTGAAGAACTTTATTATCACCTACACTTAATGACTAACAGAAGTGGCATAATCTTAACGCAGGTGCAGTATCTGAAATGTCGATTTTTTTTAAATTAACTAATCATCTATTTGTTTCTTCTTGTTTTTTTATTTAGATGATTGACTTTCCAAAATGACCGTGAACAACAGAGGCGTCATACAAGAGACCAAGATGCAGTAACCATGTTTCATAGATATTTCATCATGCTCATGGCATTCTCACGTGGCGGCAGATGTTCAGGTGACCTTGGTAAAGTGTGGCATTGTTTGCACACCATACAGAATTTCACCTCAAGATGGCACCAAGTAACTGCTGAACTCAGCATAAGAAGTCAAGGACGCCCAAATCTGTTGTGCGTTAAAATGCAGGTCTTGTATTTCAATGCAATATTTGTTCCCTAAAAAAGATTCAACGAAAATGTATGCAGATTAGTTTGGAGGGTGAAAATGTAAACGTGATATGTTAAACAATCACAGACTTCAACATTGGCAGTATTGCTACAGAGAAGATATAGTTGTTATACAAAATATATATAAGATGTTATACTGTATATAGCTGTTCTATTATATATCTATATTTATATATATTATAATATCTATAATTGATGTAATTATATATAATTAATATTATATAATAAAATATATTGTAAAATAAACATTTACATTAAAAAAGAAAGACCTTTCCTAACTGGCTAAAGTTTCAAACTGCCTAATAATTAAATTAAGCACTTTTACTTTGTAACTAAATAGAAAAAAAGACCTTGCCTATGTGAAAGACACAGGACAAACAGACCATTGACCACTAGATGGTGCCATGGAATTAAACAACTCAATTGTTGTGTTCTTAATGAAAAAGGTATCATGATACAGACCATATACAAACTGGACTTTAGTTCCGTTGACATTACGTTGACATGTTTGCTAGTCTAAAAGCACTTACTCCTGCATGTTCACTATGATTCACAAGACACCTCTGGAAGATTGCGCGAATGCTTTCACTAAACAGTGTTGTTTAATTTATGTAGCTATCGCCTTAGAGTACCACCTGTCATTCATTCAAACCCGTAGAGGTGTGTCAAAATAAAAACAAGCTGGTAATCTCAAAGCTATTTACCTTCTGCTGTTCGTACCCTTGCGTTTGGGTAGGACACTAATATAAGCCTTCAGTTTGGCAACTGAAACAGCAATTATCTAAATCAGCCCTCACCACTTCTCTCCAGCTCGTCTTCTCCTTCCTAAACCTCCCAAATTACACATTGACGGCACGAGAAGACCATGCCATCAGCATTAAGCTGGAAATGACATGACTGGCATCTGCAGCTCCCATAATCACGGGAGATATTGATGGATGCGTATTACTGCCGCTCAAAAGAGGCGGGCAACCCGCATTCAAGAATGGCAATTACAGTTTTCCCCCAAGAAAATCACCCAGATGGAGCCAAAATATGCAAAAAATTGTGTAACCATTAACGCTTCTCTTCTGAATTTTGTCTGCAATGGGCATTACAATATAGTGGGGCGTGCACCTCCGTTTTAAACGCTTCAGAGTCATTCCGCAGTGCCGAATGAGGTCATGGCTGTCGCTTAAAATGTTGTTTTGATGCTTATGTGGCTCATTCTTTGCCGATGTTTGTGTAATGAAGCTTGCGATGACATTATAAGTGGTGTGTGTGTGCAAGACAAGCAGTAACTGAGCGAGGCCAAGGTTGGGGGTTGTGTTGTGCTCTTTTCAAGAGCTTGAAAGAGCGCGTGTTTTTTTTTAGATATGTTGTCTTCCACACAGTAGGTCAGAAAGTCCTCGCTAGTAGCTCGAGTCAAGGTCCACGAGGCCTCGCAAATCTACCAAAGTGCCAAATATAAAATCTTTTTATGAGCTCAGTCAGGTAAAGTATCAGGGCTTTTTCTCGTTGGCAAGCGTTTTTATGGAGATGCTGAGTGCTTTATCAGAATGCATTTTCGCCGGCTCCCTGTAAGTGCCTTCTTTCGCGGAGTAATTGGCAATTCTCTGTAAATTAGATTTATGGACTTTTATGGAGTAAATTACATTTAAAGAGTGGCATTCAATAATGCCCATGATATGATGTAGTTAGATGGTGCCTATCCCACGACAGTATGTCTTTAAGAAAATATATCACGTTTAGTTTTATTTTACACGGCTTTAGAGCGTATCACTTATGGGACGACAACTCTTAGCGCTACCCACAACAAAACCGCTACTAAGTGCAGAGATGAAAAAAATATATTGCTGTTATTTATAAATATATAACCATTAGACCTTTCTGAGTGTCTGCAAATCCATCAACTCTTATCCCAAATTGGTTCAGAATCCCATAACCTCCAGTGCCCCACGCAGCTTGTTAGGCTTCTATCGTCATAGCCAAACACCTCTAGAGCCCCTACCTGACTATTACCCTCAAAGTCTCCGGAGAGCTGGGCTGCTTTTTAAGATGGATTTTAAAAAGCGATGAGTACATCCTGCGGGACATCGGGCCGCATGACTCAAATGATTAATTGTATATCTGGGCTGTGTTCCACTCATCATGCCCCCTTGAGCTCGCTCTAGAGTACCTGTTTACTGCCTGTGGCACGACCCTGTAAAACTTCAGAGTCCTTTTCTTTAATCTTTTCCTCGCTGTCTTCTTTTTTTTCATCTCTCTTATGTCTTATGAAGAGACCCTTTTTAACCTGTCGTGGCACATCAAATAAGACGTGCATTATTGATCAATAATCTGCCCTTTGCCTCCCAAGTCATTGTGCATCTACAGTATCAGTCTAGTAAAAAGATAGGTTATTAATATTTCACTAAACCCATTCAACAATTTTTGTATGGAGTATTTGATCAATGTTGCATACACTCTTAAGAATAAAGTTTTTTTTTTATCTGGGAAGAAGATTTAACATCCATGGAACTTTTGCATTCCACAAAAGGTTTTTTTTTTTTTTTTTTTTTTTTTTGGTAAAAGGTTCTTTAGATTATTAAAAGTTATTTGTGCGAAAATGGTTCTTCTATGGTTCTTCACCCTAGAACCTTATTTTTTTAAAGTGTATGGGAAAGTGTAAAAAAAAAAAAAAAACTTTACTATGCAATTACATGGTGCCCATTAAAAAATAGGGATGCACAATATATAGATCTTTAACCAATATTAGAGTTTTTTTTATTTATTATTTAGTTATTGGATGTTTAATTGTGCATGCTCATTCACCATATTTTTTACACTTAACTTAAAGGGATAGTCACCATCAAGTTGATCCAAACCTGTCTAAAGAAAGATGTTCTGAAGAATGTTTGTAACCAAACAGTTGATGGGCATCATTGATTTCCATAGTATTTTTTTTTTTTTTTCATACTATGTAAGCCAATGGTTCCCCACAACCTGTATGGTTACCCATATTCTTCCAAAAATATTTTTTGTGTGTTCTCAACAGAAGAAAAAAATCATACATGTTTGGAAAAATTTGACGGTGGGTAAAATATGACAGAATTTTAATGTGTGGGAGACCTATCCCTATGATATAATTTAATAAGGCTGTTACATGATCTTTCAAATAAATTTGTCATAGTGCACAAGCTATTTGGCCCAATTTTAGCATACATGTATGCTGCTTTTATGTCATTTTTGATTCTTGACAACTCCAGTCCCTTGCTTGTAAAGGAGCAATCTTCGTAAAATGATTTGTAAAAGAGTACCACCTTCAGAATTTATTGTTTTGTTTTCCATGGAGACTGGATTACGGGTTAGGAATGACATGATGGTGAGTAACAAATGATAAAATTGTCCTTTTGAGTGAACTTGTTGCGGGTCATCAGAAACAGAGAGATCCATGTGCAGCTTTTTAGTATATTTATTGAAAAGTAGAGAAGATGAAGCAAGGGTCGGGGCAGCCAGCGAGCAGACGAAGTCCAGGTGCAACAGGCAAAGGGGTCGAGACAGGCGGCAAACTGGAGGAGTCGAAGAACAGAACAGGGTCAAACCAGGGAGACAGATTACAGGAGATAAATGCTCGGAATTGATCACAATAGGAATGCAAAACTTCGCAAGGAACGAGGTGAGAGAGATGGCTATAAAGCCCAGAAGATGGGGAACAGCTGGAGAAGGTGATTAGTTAGACCGGCTGTGAGAGATCAATGTAATGAAGGGGTTTAATATTCGGGCGAGGGCGCCCTCTGGTGACTAGAGAGGGAATTTCCAGAGTCTGGTATTGTGACAGAGCCCCCCCCTCTGCGAACGACTCCTGGCGTGAGGGGGTTGGTGACGTCGTGGTCGTCCACGTGGGCGAGGAGCGGGTTTGTGTGGATATGTACGGTGGAAGTCGCTGGTGAGACTGGGATCCAGGATGTCCCTGGCGTTGACCCAGGAACGCTCCTCCGAACCATACCCCTCCCAATCAACCAGATACTGAAGGGTACTGCCCTGGCGGCGGGAGTCTAGTAGTTCATGTACTCAGAAGACTTCCTCACCCTCCACCAGAATGGACTGGGGGTTAGACTCCTGTGGTTCCTCCTCATCGGGACCCTCGGCTGGTTTGAGCAGGGACATATGGAATGTGGAGGCAATCCGATAGTGTCTGGGCAGGGCAAGACGAAATGAAACAGGTGTGATTTGGTGAGTGATCTTAAAGGGTCCCACATATCTGGGGCTGAGTTTCTTGCAAGGGTGTCTCAGTCTGAGATCTCGTGTTGATAACCAGACCCACTGACCGGGTTGATAAACGGGACCGGGGCGACGGTGGCGGTCTGCTTGTCTCCTCTGGCGGTGGATGGCCCGTTGGAGGTGTACATGCGCCTGGTTCCAGGTCTCCTCGCTACGTTGTAACCAATCGTTAACAGCCGGAACATTGGTAGGTTCTCCAGACCATGGGAACAAAGGTGGTTGAAAACCCAGGACGCACTGGAAAGGAGTTAGCCCGGTTGAATGTTTCGGGAGAGAATTCTGTGCGTACTCGGCCCATAACAAGTAGCGACTCCAGTCTTCAGGATGTTCGTGACAGTAAGTGCGGAGGAACCGGGTTACTTCTTGATTAAGGCGTTCTGCCTGCCCATTCGACTGGGGGTGGTACCCTGACGTGAGACTGACATTGACTTGTAATGTCTGAAAGAAGGCCCCCCAAACTCGGGAGGTGAACTGTGGGCCCCTGTCGGAAACGATGTCATCTGGGAGGCCGTAGAACCGAAACACCATGTTACATAGGAGTTCAGCGGTCTGAAGAGCGGTGGGTAATTTGGCCAGGGGTATAAGGCGGCAGGCCTTAGAGAATCGATCTATAACCGTGAGAATAGTGGTATGGCCCTCTGAGAGTGGAAGATCGGTGAGGAAATCAATTGCGATGTGAGACCATGGTCGCTGAGGAATTGGAAGAGGTTGTAGCAGTCCAGCAGGTGGTTGTCGTGACGATTTCTGGGTGTTACAGGCTCGGCAACGCCGAAGGAAGTTGATGGTATCTTGGTTTAGTGAAGGCCACCAGAAGCGGTTCTGCAGCAGCTGAGTGGTGGCCGTAATCCCTGGGTGACCTGAGCTGGGATGAGAGTGGACCTTTTCCAGAACCTGGCTCCGTAGGGTTTCTGGTACATAGAGTTTGTTAGGTGGGCAAGTTGAGGGTATTTCGGACTGGGAGTTAGTTTGCTCTATTACTGTCTCGATGTCCCACCGGACGGGAGCGATGATGAGGTCAGGAGAGAGAATGGGTCTTGGATCTTCTGGTGTGGAGTCATGGTCGTGTTGTCTGGAAAGGGCATCTGCCTTAACATTCTGGGATCCTGGACGGTAGGTGACGGAGAAGTTGAACCGGTTGAAGAATAATGACCATCGTGCTTGTCTGGGGTTAAGTCTCTTGGCGGTGCGCAAGTACTCGAGGTTCTTATGGTCTGTCAGGACAGTAAAAGGGTGCCGCGCCCCCTCCAGCCAGTGCCACCACTCAACGAAGGCTGCCTTCATAGCAAGGAGTTCTCTGTCTCCCACATCATAGTTTCTCTCTGCAGCATTGAGTTTTCGAGAGAAAAAGGCACAAGGGCGAGACTTTGGAGGAGTTCCCTGTCGTTGGGATAGAATGGCACCGGCCCCAGTATTGGAGGCGTCTACTTCGACCATGAAGGGGACCTCGGGGTCTGGATGGGACAGGATGGGTGCAGAGGTGAAACGCTGCTTAAGGAGGTTAAAAGCTTGAGTTGCGGGTTCGTTCCAAAGTAGACGGTGTGCGCCTTTCTTCACCAAGGATATGAGGGGGGCGGAGGGACTGTTTGCTAGGCCGAACGGCATAACCAGGTACTCATAGTGCCCAGTGTTGGTGGAGAAGGCTGTTTTCCACTCGTCCCCCTCTCTGATACGGATGAGATTGTATGCGCAGCGTAAGTCAAGCTTGGTGAAGAATTTTGCTGCACGTAGTAGCTCAAGGGCGGCTGGTACCAGCGGTAGGGGGTAACGGAACTTGACAGTGATGTCGTTAAGAGCTCGATAATCGATACACGGCCGTAGACCCCGTCTTTCTTCTTTACAAAAAAGAATCCGGCGGACGCTGGAGAGGTGGAGTGTCGGATGAAACCTTTAGCTAGCTCCTCTTAAATATATTCTTTCATGGAATCAGACTCTGGTTGTGAAAGGGGAAATATTCGACCCTTAGGGATAGCAGAACCAGGTACCAGGTCGATGGCGCAGTCGCTGGCTCGATGAGGAGGGAGTCTGGACGCTCTTGTTTTACTGAAGGCCTCCAACAAGTCATGATACTCACGGGGTAGGCTCTCTGAACTGATAGACTCGTTGGGTGCTGACAGGGCTCGTACAGACAAGGGGAAGACATGGTTGAGGCATTTGGTGTGACATGTTTCACTCCAGCGGATGATCTGATTGAACTTCCAACTGATGTGGGGATCATGTTTGCGGAGCCACGGAAGTCCTAAAATGACAGGGACATGAGAACTGTTGAGAACATAAAATTGAATCACCTCGCTATGAAGGATTCCAGTCTGCAGGCGAAGCTCCTGAGTGATGTGGGTCACTTTTCCTGTACCCAGCGGTCGTTTGTCGATGGTTTCGACTGTGAGAGGGGAAACACACTGAATTAATGATATATTGTTAGATTGAACAAAGTCCCTGGAGATAAAGTTTCCGGCCGCTCCGGAGTCGACCAAAGCTCTAGTGGAGACTTCATGGTCGTGGAAGGTGATTGAAATTGAAACTGAAAAACAGGAGTCAGAAAAAGATGCATCAGATAATGAACTCACCGACTTTGGGACTGTAGTGCGTGGACGTGACGGACAGCTGATGCGGAGGTGACCAGCCTCGCCGCAATACATACATAACCGCTGTGTCATGCGCCTCTCGCGCTCCTCAGGTGAAAGATGATAGGCGCCGAGTTGCATGGGTTCGATGTCATCACGTGGTGCAGGAGCGCTGGAGTGAGGAATGTTAACGTTGCGGGGTTGAGATCTAGTGCAATGATTAGCGCGTCGAGTGCGTTCTGTTGCGGGTCATCAGAAACAGAGAGATCCATGTGCAGCTTTTTAGTATATTTATTGAAAAGTAGAGAAGATGAAGCAAGGGTCGGGGCAGCCAGCGAGCAGACGAAGTCCAGGTGCAACAGGCAAAGGGGTCGAGACAGGCGGCAAACTGGAGGAGTCGAAGAACAGAACAGGGTCAAACCAGGGAGACAGATTACAGGAGATAAATGCTCGGAATTGATCACAATAGGAATGCAAAACTTCGCAAGGAACGAGGTGAGAGAGATGGCTATAAAGCCCCGAAGATGGGGAACAGCTGGAGAAGGTGATTAGTTAGACCGGCTGTGAGAGATCAATGTAATGAAGGGGTTTAATATTCGGGCGAGGGCGCCCTCTGGTGACTAGAGAGGGAATTTCCAGAGTCTGGTATTGTGACAGAACTATTATATGGAAATCATCTTTGAAAAGTTGGTTCTCTCTAGCTATAGGGAAAAAGTCACATCTGTTATTCGTACTCTGCATTAAAAGGTTGTGATGCCTACATTTACTAGCATTTAAATAAAATATAATTTTGTGTTGTTTTATTTTCATTTATTTTGACCAAGCAATAAAGCAGGCAATAAATTGAATTTTGTCTAAACGTAATGGAATTTCTATAGTGACCATGGCTATATCAGTTCATGAAATGATTGAGAAGAGGATGATAAGCAGGACTATCCAGCAGTGGTGAGCAGTGCTGTACGGCCCCAGTAAAGTATGCTAGGTCACGGTTGGCCTCTGACCTGATTTGGATTTGCAGGTGTTTACCTGAATTCCTTTAGTGAATTGTCCGTGTAAATAATAAATGCTATCAGTGTGCACGATTCATTCTTGGCACATTCTCCAAAGAATATGTTTTTTTTTTTCTTGGTCACTGTACTTTTTGTTATGTTTTTTTTTTTTTTTTTTTTTGTTTTTTGGCAGTGCACCATGTGAAGGACGCACATCTTTACTATGGAGAACTTCTTTCTGGAACTATGCTTTGCATTGGTCGGTGAGTAAACTTTTAAAACATTTCGAATCAAAAAATGCAGGAATAGCTTAAATGTGTTTGTTGTCTAAGCAACATTGTGCCATAGTGAAATGGATGAGGTGAAGTGGACAGGGTTGCAGTCGTTTTAGAACTTTATTTTTAAGTATCATTCTGTCGGTTAGTTATGCTCATGTTTAGTGTAATATAAATGTGTAAAATAATGACATTATTCTTCTCTATTTTAACACTTTTGGTAATTTTACATCACTTTATGTCACTAAAAATGTTAAAATAACTACAATCATTTTTTAATTAATTAACTCATTTTCTTTGTAGTCCATGTAAGGTTTTGTTTCTAGTTATGTTCTTTTTTATGCAATAAAACGGAATACAACTTTTTTTTAATTATTTTTTTTTTTACTATAAATCACTTTAATTTATGTGCAATCGAGGGCTAAAGGAATGGTTTACTCAAAAATAAAAGTTTCATGCCATTGCAAACCTGTACGAACAGTCTGACTTGTAAATAAATCATTCCTTTTTTTGCAAACCAAAATAACTGATTCATTGAAATATTTGACTCGAAGAATGTTTCATTCACAAAACGGACATTAATACTTCTGTAATCAACAAAATGAAATAAATAAATATCAATATTTTCATTGAATATACTGCTTTTCACCATTTTATATATATATATATAATATATATATATATATATATATATATATATATATATATATATATATATATATATATATATATATATTATTATATATATATATATTGCTTTTTATGTCCTTTTTGATTCTTTACAGCTCTTGTCCAATTGTAATTCCATGGAAAGGAGCGACATTCGTAGAAAAAACCTGTCCTAGAGTTTAAAAGCATCATGAGGGTGAGTTAAAAAAGACAAAATTGGGTTATACTTTGTTTTAAAGAGTCATTGTTACAGTGCAATTATATATTTAAGTACTGAGTAATATTAATAACAACGTTAGGGTTTGGTTGAGGGTTAGTTTCATGTAATTTGCATAATTTACTGTTATTTACTGTAACATATGACACAACTACACTAAAATATGGTGGGTTACACTTAATATTCCTCAATCCTTAAAAGTCCCATGACATGGATTATTTTATTATTTTATAATGTTTCCTGGTTTGTCCTTATGATGTTAGTATGTTTTTTAGATACATAATTGTCATAATTTAGAAATTAAAGGCATTTTTCCTAGCCTGATTTTAGCTTCTGATTTGAACACTCTGTGTGAAGGGGCGTGTCTGCTGTCAGACTTCAGTGTAAATGCCCACTGCTGTGATTGGCTGACATGCTTGCATATGAAATGGTTAGCATTACATGTGGAACTCTCTTGTAAACTTTTACTGTTAAAGCTATTATACGTTTTTACTATTACAGCTATCGAGATAAACAAATCGTGAGAAGTTTTTAAAGTATTTAGACCTATTCCCATCACATAAAAGGTTGCAGTGATGATTGAGCAGATGACACACTGTTGATCGCGTGAATCAAGATCTTATCATTACAATGTTTCTGCATTTCAGTTTCTGCCCTCTCACTAATGCTTTCACCAATGCAAACATGATGTACATACAGTAAGAGCTTCGTTGTGCAGTGTAACAGCGTCATTGATTTCATAATGAGTTTTGGCAAGTATCCAGATAAACTCGCGCTGTTTGATTGACAGCTTGGGCGATTGGAAAGGGATTGTTCTTTGATCGCTTTCTGCATATATTTTAATCTTAGTTGTGTTCATTTGTACATCCAAACACTGAGAAACTGCCATGCTTCGCTCATTTGCAAGCCATGATATCTTTTGAGGAAAAAAAACAATATTGCGCTCACGTAGCTCATTTTCTCATGGGTGGGCCAAATTCTCTTTGCGGGCAAGGCAGAGAAAGGGGAGGTAACCTTTCCCCGTATGACGTCATACGGAGGAGATTCAAGATCAGACCGTTTGAGCTTTCATTTTCTCAAAGGTAGAGAAAGATAGCCAAAGCTCGGTTTACACCGATTTACATTTTTAGACACTGGGGGAACATATACAGGCTAGGGGAACTCATATTAATGTTAAAAAACCTCAGAATGTGAACATTTCATGTCATGGGACCTTTAAATGTATAATTACAGTGTAACGAAGACACCTTAAAATAAAGTAACTGCATGCTTAACTATAGGGTTAGGGTTGGTTTGTTTTAGGGTTAGTTGCATGTAATTATGCATAATTTGTAGTTGACAAAGTAGCAATGGCACTGTAAAATAAATTGTAATTGTATAAATTCAATGAAGTTTTACCCAAAACTGTAATTTTGAATTGACTGAACTGTTATGAAAATCATTGAAAGTTCTGTGAGAAGTTGGGTCTCTTTGAAATAGTAAAATAGTCACATTCAGCAGAATAATCGCATTTAATGCTGCAAAGTCCAAAAGAAAAGAACAAAAAATCAGAGCTGAGTCTCAGAGCCTGTAGCCTCGAGAAGAAATACCAGCTGCGGATGTTAAACGCTGATGCAACAGTTTTAAGACGCACGCAATATCAAAGAGATACATGACAATCGATCTCTTTTTAGCCTGCTGGGTCACCATCACACACCTGCTGTTTCACGCGCCTTCATTGACGTGACTTTGATAAGAAGGCTGACGCTACTGAATCAGGTGTCAGCGGAGGGAAGGTGTTCACATATTTCTGTCCTTGCTGACTTAACAAGTTACAGTAGAACTCTAAAATGGCCTCCGGTAATAAGAAACCTACATCAAATCTAATCCTCCCATCAGCTTACCGAGCTTGGGATCCGTGCTGTAATTGACAGCTTATTGAAGACGCTTGACGCTCCGCCAGCAGTTAACTCTCAGACCGCCAGCGAGACATAAATGAAACGACTTTCATGTGTTATTCTTTATGATGTGCGTCTAGTTTACGATGCCACGTGAGGAAAAAAACACAATATATGAGCGTGTTAGTGTCATCTCTCTGATCGCTCTCTTTCATCGGAATGATTGATGTGTGTGAGCATCTTTCATGCCATGTTGCTGCAGCAACCATGCGGTGTCCCTCTGGACTGGAGGGCGTTTCCCACAGTTCATTGCAGTCCATGGGTCATTGGTCTCTCCAAATAGCTCTCTGTATGACGCCCGGTCCCCTACTCAGTCTAAATGCTGTGATTAAACTGTTTCCACCACAACAAAAAGTCAAACCTCGCGTCAAGCTTCACCCCGTTGGTGGTGAATTTGCGTAGAAATCAAAAAGTCGTGACTTTGACAGACATTTCCATGCTGTAGCAACCTAATGGAAGCGTTGCGCCTTGCATTTTTCTCTTTTGATTGAAAAATTAATGACGGCTCCACATGTGTTTTAGAGGCTTTTAATGTGACACTGTCTGCTGCTCAATATCATTAAGGCTCATTTGAAACGTTATCGAAGACAAATGATCTCAATTAGATTGAGAATTTACTATGGCAGAACTTTCCTGTTGTCATTATGTTAAAATGGTCTCCGGTCGTATTCAGGCAGTAGACTGTTTGATGATTAGGGCTTCATGAGAAATAGACACGGTCTACGTGAGCGGAGAGTAACATTCTTACATCCATTATAAGCACATTACCTCGAAGCGCTGCGGAAAATGCCCGACCTCTTCTGAAAGATAAGGGCATGAGGAGGAGGAGAGGATCTGGCTTGGTCATTTCAGATTTTAACGACACATTTCTGGCAGAGGGTTGCCCGATAGCTTCAGACCCTTCTTAGATCACCGGGAAGGGGTAATCTGCAGTGACAGCTCGACTGGTCTCGGTTCACCTTGACCTCAGGTTTAATTTACAGATATAGTTGTATCAGGTCGCTGTGTGCCCTATTAACAGTGAAAAATACAGTTCAACAACACAGCAGGACGCACCAACAAACCCTCCAGGTGCGACAGTCCTTCTGTGACTCATTGGTCATATTCAGATGTCGTGCGAGGGTCACGCATGCTGGGATTTTTAATTCGGATATATGGCTGCTGCAGTATCCAATTACTTCCTCATTATAAATGGTCTACTTTTCGCAGTATTAAAATGGAGAATTATTTGGCTGCATTGATATTTGAATTAATATTACATTGTCAGATTACAATAGCATCACTCAATTTGATTAAATGGCCTCCATTAGTGTGAATGTTTTTTTTAAGCCTTCTTCCCTTTTCACTGGTTAAGAACCACACCGATATATTCAATTCAGAGATGTACAATGGGGTTAATAGTTAGATAAGGCTCAATGATTGTATTAATGAGTTAGAGATCTCAAAGAGGGATACTGGGGAGACAGAGGCGTGTTGTCACTTTTTACTTAAGGAAAATTTATAATCCACCCATCCATCCATGCAAAATTGTAATGAATATAATTCTAAATGTAAACTGCAAGAAACATTATATTTATTTATGATAAGTGCATATGTGTACTTGCGAAAGAAAATAAACACAACGCAAAGTAAGATTTAAAGACCTTCTTTTTGGAATTGTATCTATTACAATGAGACAGTATATTTCATTATGTTTATCCTTCAGGCATTTCTCTGATTGATCTGCATGCTGTACGTGAGCGAATGTGTGGGAGAGAGATGATATTCTATACAATAGATAAGTGGCTCCTTCTGTGGAATGGCTAGATTTTGCATTTGCTGTAACGCTCAACGTTCAGCTATGACTGCTGGGAGATTATGTTTTTTTAGAGACTGCAGAAACAAGAACCCTTCTGAGCTAAAATGGAAGTCTGCATGGCAGCTTTGCAGAGAAAATATCTTCACAAATTGCAGGTCAGGAGCTATTGATCAAATGAAAAGTGGATCTCATTTAGTGATATCCACACTTTTGATGCATTACTGTAAGTAGAGTGAGGGTAGATTTACATTGTCGGCTCAGATTGAGTTGTGGAGTGAGTGTTGGAGGAAAGTGATTATCCCCTCTTCTGCCTCACTGTGAAATCTATATGTGAGATGGCCAGTGTTTCGCAGTAGTAAAAATATGCCTCTACACACCTGCACAAAATAAATCTCAGCTGAACCGCACCTCAATCCATGGATATTTTAAAGGGTCCATCATTTAATATAAAAATACAACAGCGACCAAAAGAATGGTTACTATATATATGTGTTCTGCATTGGACATAAAAAGTCTACACACCCCTATTAAAGAAATCTGGTTTTGTAATGTAATAAAACAAGGATAAATCATGTCAGATCTTTTACACGTTTACAACCTATGCAATGCCACTAAAAAACAGTGACACATTTCCAAGAAAAAAAAAAAAAACTCAAATAACTTAACTGCATAAGTGTGCACAACCCTGAACTAATAGTTGGATGCATATGATCCGCTCTGTGCTATCTTGTCACTGGACCGAAGCTGTGGCATTTCGCATGACACGTGAAACCAGACTTTATTCGACTCAATGGAAAGCATATTTACACTGTCTCTATCCTGTGTATATAGTGCACTGTGTGCTATTCAATATGTAGAAACTAGTAAATGTGTGTTTATTAGGGGTTCAAGCACAAAGTGCTGAAACCCTATTGTAAATGTAAGGATTTGTAAAACTGATCGTGCAGACCAAACCGTAAGTGCTAGAGACTTGAAACCTGGCCAGATGGTAGGCCTCATTTTGGGGAGAACCTATCAGAGTATGACCCCGATTGGCCCATAGGTGGCGCTACAGCAACCCAAAGTACTAAATTGCTCATAACTCCTAGACCGATTGACTTAGACTCGATATATTTACACCACTGTAATCCTTGGCTCAAGATGGACAAATGTATATCTCCAATAAACATTTTCCAATTTCAATTTAGGCAGGGAACATTTTCTGCTATGTCGAATTTTGTCCGAAACGAGATGGCGCTATAACTGTTAAAAAGCTTTGAAAACCATGTATTTCCTATGGAAAATTGCCTATATTGGCTGTAAATGGTCTTTTCCATCTATTATGTCAGTGGATAAATGCTTGCTTAATAAAACTCAATGTCTTATGCGCTTAAAGGCCTTGAATGCTTGAACCCCGCTAAATTGCAGCTTTAATTTATATTAATTAAATAATCAAATGGTTATTTAAATTAGTATTATTTATTTCATGGTTTCATTACGTTTTGAAGTGAGCACACCTGGATTCAAAAGGTTATTTTATAGTAAATGAACCTTAGAATAGGAATGTTTTTGTGTTACGGTTAAAAGGAAATTGCTGTTTTGAACCTATCAAGGATTGGTCCATGAGCAATTACCATTTGACCTTGATCAAGGCATCTAACCTGCGGATGCTTCAGGGTATGTCCGTGTAATTAGTCAACTGTAATTCACTTAGGAGAAAAGAAACGGCTAACGGCATTCTGTTTATTTACCTAGTAACTATAAATCTAAACGTGATATTCAATATTGCCTGCTTTTAATTACATATCAAATGAAAAGGCACAAAATTGGATGTGCATTTTGGGAATTTGAGGTTGCTTGCTGTTTAGCAGACAAATTTCATCCATGGTGACTTCCAGAACACTAATTTGAGGGACTGTCTCTGTGGAGTGTTGTAGGGTTAAGTGCCTTGCTCAAGGGTGCAGTGGCATGGCAGGACTGTGATGTTTCTGGGTCACCCCTACTTGAGGCTGAACACACAAAGCTACATTTGTTTTGTAGTGTTAGTCTTAACCATTACAAACACCACACTTACATGCACTAATCTAGATTAACCCTTTGATGTTAATACCCTCGTGAACATGATTATTTGTAGCTGATCCGAGATCAACCTTCATACGCTATTATGCTTCGGTGGCTTCTAAAGCGACGGCAAAAACAAACACTGTTCTTCAATTAAATAAATCAAGCTACAAACTTGAAGTAATGCATTTCCTAACAAACTTTTCTGTCTTTTAAGCAATTTCTCTTTTATTTGAAGTGAGGGTTGAGAGTGTAGTTCCACCAAGAGGGGATTGGGGGAGGTGAACACTCTGAACAATGTTTTAGCATGGAAAGATAAAAGGTTCCACCAAACGTATGACTGGGTAACTTGTGCAGGCACAAGCAAAATGTCTTCATTCCTACTTCTGCCTCTCTCAGCAGTTTAACGTATCCTAGTCTTCGCAATTACTTTGTCACGTGCAACTGTGGAATATCAAGTCTTTTGTCTTTTAATGAGTTCTTTTTTTGTGTGTGTTGGGTTTTTTTCTTCAGATTTGTTTTGTTGTGAAGTTACCTACAGAAATACTATGGACCTGGGAGCTGCATATAGAAGCAGATTAGTTCTTTGCATCTTCTTTCCCTATAATAGACAGTGACAGTGTGCAGTATTTAAATTTTTTTCTCTTTTCAGAACCAATTTCTATATACACTGGGAGCTGCTGCCTATCATTGGAAGTGAAGGTCACAAATTGTACAGTTCCTCCGAGGGAAGGCGGAAAATGAGAAATGCTGTGGCATTAAGAAAAGACTGTAATAGTTAAATTGTCAAAAGAACGATTATTATTATTGAGCTATTCAAGGTCAGGATGGAAAAGAGGGCAGCACCAGTCCTAATAGATGCTTATTTCTCCGTTAACCTTACCCGTGTAATAGCGGTCTAGAGTTAATGAAATAAAATGCCAATTATACTCTACCTCAGGTTGGCCATGACCGCAACCAAAGGCCTTTACACTCGAATGAGAACAGACATGCTGCGGTTCTGCCTGTGGACAAACTAATATCAGAATAACAACATCACAATTTTTTTATTAAATTGTTTTTTTTTAAATAATCTATGTATCATGCTCATATCCTGAATGGAAAAAAAAAAACCCTTGGTTTCAAGAAACAGTTCATTCAGACCATACAGCTCAGACTGCAGATACATTTTTGATAATTAGTGTGTTTCATAATCCATCAAACCCTTAGTTAAATGCAGCAGGCCATATTGACACTGCAGTACATTTAAAATATGCCTTTATAACTTTAAACTATCATTAGCTGAGTTCGAATGACAGCCCTTCTATTGGTTAATTAGACAATGACTTCGGTTTTCCTTCATTTTTTATCACTGTGCTGTTAGGTTTATTTAAGTGGATGATTCAAGAGAGGTAACTTTTCTGTATGTAGGTTGCATGATTGCTTTAGTATTCATAGGTATTTGTATGTAAGTTGTTGTATGCAAACTCAACCGTGGCTGAAAATTCCAGTTTTGACTATTTAAATATGAAGATTTGTACAGAATTATACATGGATAGAGCTGTCCATACACAAAAAGTGTATGTATTAGACGTTTCATTTGATGCTTCAACTTCGAATGCAGATTAGATGACCCAAGCGTAACTGTATAATTTAAAAAATAGCAGCTATTGTACTTATTTCAGGTAATATTTATTAAATGTATGTTGTTGCATTAAAGGAACATAGATAGATAGATAGATAGATAGATAGATAGAGATAGATAGATAGATAGATAGATAGATAGATAGATAGATAGATAGATAGTAGTAGATAGATAGATAGATAGATAGATAGATAGATAGATAGATAGATAGATAGATAGATAGATACCTGATATGAAATCAATGGAAGTCTAAGCAATGGCCTCACTAATTGTGTGTGTGTGTGTGTGTGTGTGTGTGTGTGTGTGTGTGGTGTGTGTGTGTGTGTGTGTGTGTGTGTGTGTGGGTGTGTGTGGGGTGTTGGTTTTGTTGTGTGTGTGTGTGTGTGCGCGTGCGCGCACTCGCAAATATTTGTCCAACAATATATATTACAAATTGTTTAATGCAATGCAGCTTTAAATTAAGAGCAAACCAAGGAGAGAAAAGATTTTAAAAACTTTATTATCAAAATAAGTATAAAAATATAAATACTGTATAAAACAATGCGACAGCATTCAAACAACATGAACAGAATGACCGATATTCTACAAGTACACAATTCATTGTACAGCTCTAACTCTATGTTCTGAAATGAATCCACAGTATGACAGAACCCATATAAACCTTCCACAGGAAAACTGCCTCATAAACAGAGATATCAAGTAGTTTACATAATGATCATACTTGTAAAACATAGTATACACATACTGCACCTAGTTTAGACTTGGTCTGCAATAAAAGCTAAGCTTTTTTGATTTTTTATTTTTGTGTTTTTTTTTTAGCCGTAAACATCGATAGTGTAGAAAGCTACTATCACTCACCTTGGTTATAAAACACATTGTCCACACCATTGATTACAACAAATCCCTAATCTTAAAAGGCATCTTTACTGATTCTTTTGAGGGAGCAAAAAAGAAAAAGAGAGAGAGGCTGAGAGAGAGAGAGAGAGAGAGTAGAGATAGAGAGAGAGAGACACCAGAAGTAGAAGAATACAAAGTTAAAGTAGACGTAGAGGTTAAAGAGAAGAGAGAATGTTTATGTGAAGAAGAGTTCCAAGTAGTTGATCGCAATGTTCAAGTCTTCGTTGATTCGTCTATATGCGTAACACAGCAGAGAACAGAGGGAGATTCAGTGTGTATGTTCATTTAGTGCTCTGAGATATATTTAAGTGTGCTGTGTTGCATATCCGCTTTAAGTCTCTCTCTGGGACTCCTGCCCTATATACATATCCGCCAGTTTTTTGAACTGCGGACCCAGTGACTCAGATACTCAAACTCCTGGTCGCCTTCGGTGGCGGCCGATTCCAGAGAACTCAGAGACTCCGCCAAAGAGCCGTTGCCTTCGTAGGCGTAGGTAGCCAAGGAGTCATAAGGGGGCGCTGTGGGATCCGAGTCGTTTTCTTGCAGCCGTCCGTTGATAAAGTCTCTCACATCCGTGTTGTCTTTGATGGGAGACGTGCGGCGGAAGGGGAACAGCATTTCGGGCATTATGTCCCGGCGGAGCTTGTTGGTATCGATGACCTCGGGGTTCCTCAGAGTTCCGATGTCAAAGGCTTGTGTGTCCTCCTCTCCGCCGCCCTCGTCGTTGTAGCTGACCACGTTGTCCCTGACGTCTTCTTTTGAGATGATCAGGGGCTCCTTTTTCTTTTGTCGCCGCAGGGCCGCAAACAATACCACAATCACTATGGAGACAGAGGTAGACGAACAGAATGATATCATCAGCATGGTGCAAATCAAGCTGAACAAAGCTCTGTGATAGTCATGCTTTCTGAATGTCACAGACACCTGACACTAGAGCAGTGCTTCCTACAGGTTTGGCAGGATCTTTTGTCTTAATATGCCACCTTTCACAAAAACAAAATTGTTTTTATTTCATTTAAATGTAAAAAACGATGTATTATAGGAAAAATGCAAATGCAGTTTTATATGATGTATTTTTAAATTATAGATAATTTCACTACACTCTTAGGCCCTGTTTACAGGAGAACGATTCCGGGTGAAAACGTAACAATATTTTATCGGATGTGCCTTTCGTTTTACATGGAGACAGCGTTTTGGGGGCTTAAAAACGCAAAAAAGTCAAACCACCCTCCAGAGTGGAAATCTTAAAAATGCTCCACCGTCGCGCTCCCGTCTAAAGGGTAAAAACGCAAATCTGCTCACGGTGGCTCTCGTCGCGTACGCGTTTACGCCACAGGCATGCGCCAGTACAGAAAAATAACAACCAACATGTCGGATTATTTCCATATGTCGGACCTTCAAGTTGCCCTAGCAGCTCTGATAAACGTACAAGAGTCTTTTCTGCAGTTGTACAATATTCTCAGATATTAGTGTTGTTGTGTGGCAGTGCTTCACATTGCCACCTAGCCGCCTGGAGTGCATACTACATCGAATTTCCCACACTTTTGCGTCACCATATGCACACGCATACATTTTATGAATTAAGCAGCTCGAAAAAATCGAAATAACCCGTTAAACATGAATATTTAAGATATCTATAAAGATTCTTGCACTTTGTGCTCATAAATCATTTTTCTGGTTAGCACGTATTCGTTGTATTGATTTTTAGGGGCATATGTGAGCAAAATGGTCTCACTGTAGAGCCCTGAAACCCAATTTATTTATTTTTCTAAAAGTGTGCTATCTAGTTGTTTAAAGGGTACCTGTCATGGAATTTTAAAAATTACCTTTCATGTAGTGTGTAACATAGATCTAAGTGAACAAAAACATCCTGCAAAGTTTTAAATATGAAAGTTCAACGTATACAAAGTTATTGTCTCTCAAAAGTAAGAGTCGACTCTGAGTCGCTGATATGAATCGATAGACGAACGATGCATTTTCTCTAACTTTCGTACGTCACTTGTACAAGTTATTTGAATAAGACACGCCCACTCATTTTGTAGCATGCTCAATAAGTGTGTGTGTGTGTGTGTGTGTGTGTGGTGTGTGTGTGTGTGTGTGTGTGTGTGTGTGTGTGTGTGTGTGTGTGTGTCAGTTACGCTCAACGCAGCTTAGGTCTCCAAGCTGTGTGTGTGTTTTTTGAAATATGTGAAATGTTTGTCGTTGTTATTGGAGTTGTCATAAAGAATAGAGCGTATTGTAGTACTGCAGTGCTTTATCAATATGTTTAAGCTTTGGGCTAACGCAAACAATAACTGACTGGGTCGTCTGACCAATCACCACAGATTAGCGTCACGCAAAGGCGGGGTTTGAAAAATGAGTCGTCAAACGAATCATTTGGGAGTCGGTGCGCAAATCAGGTAAAAATAAATGCATATTATAAGACAACAAAAGTGTTTTTTGTCATTGCATGCATGTAAAACTGTTGTTGGGGACTCCCAGAACAACATTAGGAACATTTTAAATGCCATAATAGGTACCCTTTAAGTACCCTGTACTCAATAATGTTATCCCTTAAAACTCATCTTTGATCACCAAAATGACAATTTAAAAGCTTTACATGACTTTAAATAGCTTGACTGTAGCTCTCCACCCTTTCTTCATTTAGCAAATCAGATCCATGAATTTGACAATGAGCCCCGCCTCCACTCACTCACGCCAGCTTAGAATACTTGATCCACTCTGTCAACTTTACTGTAGTAAACGCTGCACAATGGCAAGTGAAAAATATTGGTTTAATTCAGCCATATATGTTTGAACCAGAAACTGGTTCAGAAGAAGTGGAAGAGCGAATTATACAGGCTCAATGTATCAGAAATGTAATGCATTTATTGCTCTCTATAATGTCAGACACACAAGGGTAATTAATATTGACGTTAATAATGACTGCATTATCAAACAGCTAATAATGTGTTGCTAATGTTATATTAACCATGTTCCTGTTCACCATATCAGAGTCAGACAGCTGCCTTTTAAAAATCAAAATCCTTAGAAACGCTTTGAACAACTTGCGTAGGTGGAGAAAGGCATCATAACATTGTAATGTACATCATATACATAATTAACTCGCTATTTTGCTAAATATACCAAATTTGTCATTTCAGCAGAAAAATATAACGGTGTAACCTTGCTTCTCGAGACCCTCTGCATCGCAGTTAATGATATGCTAAAGCCCCGCCCCCCTAGTGACAGAATTGGCTACAACATATTTGTGATTTAGAGAACAACTGCGATTTCAAACCTTGTTTTTGAGACTGTATTTGGTTCACTGCAGTTTTAAAGAGAGAATGCTCATCAATGGTGTTGAATTGCTTTAAGACAAACCATGTGCAATTTCTTATTAAAAACACCACACAGACACAAACAACAACAACTTGATTTTCACAACAGGCGGTCTTTAAAAGTTTTCAGGGTGAAGGACATTCTCTTTCTAATGAGCATGTTTGGATAATAATCTTGAGTACTTAAAAAAAATGGCTTTGAAACAGTATTCACTCAGAAATTGCTAGTTAATTGCATAAAAATGAACAGAAATGGCACGTAACGCTGAATAAACATGACATTTTGAAATGCTGAAATAGGTATTTACAGCTTAAAAAAATGTTTTTTTTTTACAGAGCAGGATGAGGAATAATTGTTTTTTGGTTAAATTAAAAAAGAAGATACTTTTAGTTAGTTGCTTGTACTTGAGCTAGATAAGCTATACTTCAAAGTAGTTGTTTTTCCATCATTCAGTTGGAACTGCCAGCTCACAACTAAAAAACATACAAGCAAAACTAAACTAATTTATTTTGCTGTGGTATTGTAAACCCATCCAGAGTACAATATCTAAAGCAACACGCAAGATACACCAAAGAGTGAGACCTTATGATTAAGTTTAGTTAATTCAATCAGCGAGATCCCAGACAATCGATGCCTAGGACAATGAAAGTGTCACAGTCACCGAAAACAGAAGCACTGAGTCAGCTAAAAAAAGCAGACGAGCTAGTTTGTGGCTGCTCAGAGAAACGGATAGAGAAAGCGTGCATAATCTCAATCACTGCAGCGAGAAGAAAGGACTGCTCAAGAATCACAGGCTGTTCTTGGATGGCTAAAGCAGAGCAGCCCGATAAGAACCCAGTGAGCATCGCACAGCACTACAGACAGAGCTTAGCTGAAGATACAGAGGAGTGTGTTTCAAAAGGTGTCATGCGCTTAAGGTACTCATGAATACAGAAGAGAGAGACGCACCGTAATGCAGATAAAGACTTAGTACTGCCTGGAGCAATCACCTTTTAAAATTGTGTAAGAAGTAAAAAAGACCTTGCGTTCTTCTCTCGCTTTTTTTTTTTAGGAAGTGCATGGAGAGATGATGATGACAATAATAATAAATAAAAATGTATTATAATAATAATATAATAAATTAAATAACAATGATAATTGAAAAAAAGTATAATTAAAAAGTAATCACAACAATTAAATAACTAGTACAACTAAAATAATAATCATAATTGTATTTAATTATTTAATTATTTTTTTAATAATCCAATCAAAATAACAATGATAATTGAATTAAAAAAGTGTAATTAAAAAGTAATTATAACAATTAAACAACTACAACAAATTTTATTTATTTACTTTTTTGTATATGAAAAGACTTCTGGGATGAGATGCCTATTTTTGTTGCTATTTCTATTATTATTTAATAATTCATAATTCAAAATGATATTTCACAAATTAGGTGAAACATAATCAAACATAATTTAGTGAAACAAATTAAATTGAAATTAGTTTCATAGCATGTTAAATTGCAGTTCAATATTTCTTTGACTGGGATTCTGTTTTCTGATTTTTTTTTTTTGTAAAAAGGAAAAAAAAAAGCGATGCATTTTATAAATCGTGCAAAAAAAAAATCAGACGACTGTTTAAGGCACGGTTGTTTGTGCTGAAATGTCGCATGCAAAAGTGCTACAACGGTTTGGAGAAATCTTCACAAAATGTTCATATGTTGAGCTATAGAGATGAGAAGAGGGAATTATGGTCCTAAAAAGAGAACAGGTGCTTTAGTTTGCAGCTTCTTTTTCCTGTTCAGTGGCTTCTCTCTCCTCCCAGCAGGTAATCGGAGAGCTCGCCCCTGCCTCCCACTCAGGTGTTAATTATGAAGAAGGAACGGTGGGGGGCAACATGCTGTGTTCTGCCCAGCCTGGGGGCCTGTGGTGTGTGCGGGGCTCGTTCTGTGATCTGGAAGGGAAACGCTGGTGAAAGAGTGTGGGCTGGATGCGGATATTTCTCGCTCTGGCCGCGTAAACTGGCTACTTCGTCTTAGAGTGTATATTCTTGGGTTTGCATTAGCCAGCTAATCAGAAAAGGGTCCAACGAAAATAATGTAAAATGAGGGGTAAGTGGAGAGCAAGAGCCTGAGAACAAAAGAGAAAGAGAATAGCAGAACGATGCAATAGTTTGCTCTCTGTTCTCAGTAACCTGTCCACTCAGCGCCAGCAAACGGGTTTAGGGGAAGATACTGAAAATGGAGATGGATAACGGGAAAAGTATCCATATTAAGTTTGCCCAGTAGAGGTTTCAGTGGTGGACTAGATGGTGCCTGTGCAGGGGAACAACATAATATGAGATGGCAGAAGTGGTTGAACACACGGCGCACAATTGTCTGTGTTGTTAAATGTATAAATGTATACATATAATTTTAAGGGGGGTTTAAATAGGTCATGTTCTTAATTTTCACTTATAATGTTGGTCAAGGTTTCTTGCACCATATTGTGTTATTCTTTTGAATTCAACATGCAGTTTTCACTGTACTTACTGTACCTTTAAAGTCAGCATGAATTATATACATGCACCGCTCGTGTTGGATCGATGCACCCGGAATATTTTGGTTTACTTTTTATGGGAACATTTTTCAATTAGGTTTCTTAAATGTGACCCTGGATGACAAAACCAGTCACATGGGTCAATTTTCTGAAATTGAGATTTATACATCACATGAAAGCTGAATAAATAAGCTTTTCATTGATGTACTGTATGGTTTGTTAGGATAGGGCAATATTTGGCTGAGATACAACTATTTGAAAATCTGGAATCTGATGGTGCAAAAAAAAAAAAAAACGAAACAATGAAAACATTGACTTTATGTTCGCAATTGTGCTGGATTCACTCACAAAAATAAATGTTTTATACATTTACGGTAGGAAATTTACAAAATATCTTCATGGAACATGATCTTTACTTAATATCCTAAAGATTTTTGGCATAAAAGAAAAAATATAATTTTGACCCATACAATGTATTGTTGGCTATTGCCACAAATATTCCAGTGCTTATGACTTGTTTTGTGATCCAGGGTCACAAATCAGTAACATTAGTGACTTTATGAAATAACATTATGACTTCTGAATAAGGATATTGATGTGTAAACATGGATGTTAAAATGTTAATGCATTTACTTGTTAGTACCGTGACTTGTGTAATGTAAATGTAGCAGTAAAGTTTACTACTTTCAACTACTTAACAATTATGAGTAGCTTAGTATTAGTATTTTTTTTAAATATAAGTGCAATGTAAAAACAACATAAGTGCATTGTATAACAATATCAATATAAATATTAGTGCATAGTAAAGGCACTTAATATAAAGTGGGACCATGGCTTCCCCGATACACTGCTAAAAGAAAAGAAAAACAGTACTTTGGATGCTGTGGTGAATACTGGTTTAAAAACTCAGGCACCATGACTTAAAAGTAATATTATATATTATATAAAAGTAATAACATTGCATACTGTATGTCATGTATTCAATTAGGTCAGAGACACACAGTGTTAGAACTTTGAGCACAACGTTAAAAGACACACAACACAGCAGAAATACTGGGAAACATTGACGTTGGAGTAACAGCTTTTTGAATGTTTACTTACAGCATTGCTGTTTTATTTCAAAATAGATGGTACATCTTAAATTTGTATAAACCATTTTGGCCAGCATGAATAATACATAGTTAAGTCTACCTGAAGTCCTTTAAAATGTTTGGTTTTTCCCATTCAAACAGAGGCAGATAGAGAAAAATGCTGAATGATGACGGATTGCCTCAGGTTAGATTGGAGACTTGAGAGATGCACTCCCCAGCAGTTTCAACAATTACTTATTGATGGATGTTTTAACTTAAGCACAACATTTTTCCCCCCTTTTCTCTACAGAAACAACACAGCCACATGCTGTTCAGAACCGGCTGCGCTTTCATACCGCATTACCTTGCACAAGTGGTGTTTTAAGACGTCAAGAAGTAGCATGCGACCTACTTAAGCCTCAGAAGAACACAAAGGCCTTTTTGTCAATTGCATACATTTAATAATGAAAGCTATTTTTCCACACTGCTGCACTTTCTGAGAAAAGCAAAGAAAGAGAGGGAGAGCACCTACAGTAATGTCTTAATGGGGTGCCCTACTTTGTTATTGTCTGTAGGAAATATTTGGAGAAAATTCTAAATAAAAATGAATAAATGAAAAATAAACATCCCAAGAAGGATGCTGCATGGCCCACACTGTGCTGCATCATCAGAAGAGCAGGACAAGAGGTCAGGATACTTTGTGTTCTGCTCCCCAGACGCATCGCTGAGATGTTAAGTGTTTATTTTTGGTCCATGTCCTCAGGGCAGATATGCTTTATCTTGAGATGGTGATTAAATATAAGAACATTTACTGCATTGAACAAGCAGTGTTGGTGTAGACAAAGCTATTAACACTATCTATCTATCTATCTATCTATCTATCTATCTATCTATCTATCTATCTATCTATCTATCTATCTATCTATCTATCTATCTATCTATCTATCTATCTATCTATCTATCTATCTATCTATCTATTCCGTCCTTCGGATGAGACGTTAAACCGAGGCCCTGACTCTCTGTGGTCACAAAAAATCCCAGGATGTCTTTCGAAAGAGTAGGGGTGTAACCCCGGCATCCTGGCCAAATTTGCCCAGTGGCCTCTGTCCATCATGGCCTCCTAATCATCCCCATATACTGATTGGCTTCATCACTGTCTCCTCTCCACCAGTAAGCTGGTGTGTGGTGGGCGTTCTGGCGCAATATGGCTGCCGTCGCATCATCCAAGTGGATGCTGCACATTGGTGGTGGTTGAGGAGATTCCCCCCTTCTATGTAAAGCGCTTTGAGTGTCCAGAAAAGCGCTATATAAATGTAATGAATTATTATTATTATTATTATTATTATCTATCTATCTATCTATCTATCTATCTATCTATCTATCTATCTATCTATCTATCTATCTATCTATCTATCTATCTATCTATCTATCTATCTATCTATCTATCTATCTGTCTATCTATCTATCTATCTAACGCTATCTCACGACTAATTTGTACGAGTGATTAAACGGTGGCTAATTCGTAAGACCTCACTCGTACGAATTTGTACGATTTGTCTAAACCCACGTGATGGGTCGGTTTAAGGGCGGGGTCAGGGGTAGGTCATTCATACAAATTGGGCAACTCGTAAAATATGTACGATTTAGCAGATAAAGTGAGGTCGTACGCATTGTTACAAATTAGCCACCTGTCTGTCTCTACATTATCCATCCATCCACTTTTGACCTTAACATATTGAAACTTATTGTGAAGGGGTAAAATAACTTCTGACTGAAGTTATAACTTTCTGACGGATTAAAATAAAACTAAAATACTCTTTAGAAACTAGGTGCCAGATTTACTAACAGCTTGCGCCAGAGCAAAAAAAAAAAAAAAGATTTACTTTAGACATGGTGTGAAAAATTAGCACTGGAAAGGTGTGGACCGGGTTATTTTTTTTTTGCGGCTGAGCTTATTGCATATGCATTTGCAGGAGTTTCTCTTTCAGATGCAAAATGAATGGCATGATTCATTTAAATACTCTCATCCAAGATGATTTACTTTTACTTAAGTTTGCACTGATCAATTTACTGGTGTTTACGCCATTATTTACTACCCCAAAAGAGCCTGTCTTAAACCAGGCGCTAATTTGCGCTGCTCTTGGTATATTGTGTTGGTCATTGTGGAAATGATCCTGCTGTGTCCGTGTTCTTTGATTTGCACGTCTTCAGTAGATCACGCGAATAACTTTACACTCCTCTCGGCGCTTTTATGGGATTGCGCTCTCACGCTTATTTGCCTTGTTTAGTAAATCTTTCCCCAAGACTTGTAAACAAAGACTGTGATAAACCAGGCAGTTCTGATAGAGGTTTGCAGATCCACAAGAACGTGTAGAACATAATGTGTAGCCACTTCTGAAGTCCACAGCCAATCACAACACTGTGCCAAAGTACAGTCTCCTCCTCATCAGAAGGTGATTAAAGTGCCTTCTGAGTAAACAAACCCTGTTCTGAGTGCAACCCAGAGATAGGACTCGATCACAGAAACATCCCATTTATGACCTGAAGTGGTAAGACATAACAACAGAAGCAGCTTTAACACATTTCTCTCGTCTCTGTTTGAGCCATTTTGATTGCACTGCAGAGCCAGTACTTTTTGGTGGATTTGTTCTATGGTATTACATCAGTGCATATTTTGGCAAGATATTTATATAGTCTATGAAATGCTTTTCAGAAAGTGCACTGTATATGATAAGGTGTCATATCACACAGAGTAAACAAAAATGATGCCATTAAACAGGTTCAGGGTGGCTTAAAACAGGGCCGGATTAACCATATGGGCAATTTGGGCATCTGCCCAGGGGCATCCTGTTCAGGGAGGCACCATGCAGGGCTGAATGAATGTTTTTAAATAGCTAAACATGTCCCAATCATGTATATTTACAGGAGTTCAACACTTACTGAGTAGTATTAAAATGCAGAGTAAGATGGCCACCAGGGCTCCAGTGCTGAGTCCGGCTGAGAGCAGCAGGGCTTCAGTGCTGCACGTCTGCACATTCCCACGGCGGTCGCAGGCGCAGACACGGACCGTCAGCGTGCTGGTACTGCTCTGGATGGGGTAATCGTTGTCTGAGATGACGACAGGCAGCAGGTATGAGTTCATCTCTCTTCTGTTGAAACCGCCCCGGCGGGTCAGTATCCGCGCTGTGTTGTCTACGAGACAAGGATGTCAAGATAAAGAGAGGGTAACCGAGGTTCTGTGAGATGGACGGTGTTGTTTGCAAAGCTTTAACATTGAGTTGTATTTTTAGCTAGCAGTTTAATTGTTGCATTATTGACATCATGATTAATAGTATATTAAATGCACTAAAACACAATTTAGAGTTTGCATAAGTGACAGCAATGCAGGTCTGCAACCAATTGAACCAGCATCATATATATTGCATCTTTAGTGTTCTATCTTTATTCTGAGACTGCTATCAAGCACAAACATATTAACAAAGAAGAGTTCTAATTTAAAGGTAAAGTGTGTCTGTGCCTCTAGTGGCACCAAATGAAATTGCTTTGTGTTTTGCTTATGTGAGTAACAATTTACTTACATTTTTTTAATTTTCTGGAGTTTAAACAATGTATATTTTTTGCAAATAATTTCAACTGTTTGTTGAAAATCACATGTGTTTGAAACAGATTTTTTTTTGTAAAATTTTAAATGTCTTTACCATCACTTTTGATTAAATGTATGTGGCATGCTGAATAAAAGTATGCATTTCTTTTCAAAATAAAAATGTTACCCACACTTTTGAACAGTCACGTGTATCCACAATGTGACTTTTCTACACATTTTTTATTTATATACGTATTATACCTATTTATTCTTTAAAATGTATTTAAAGTTATATTTGGACATTATATATATATATATATATATATATATATATATATATATATATATATATATATATATATATATATATATATATATATAATATATATATATATATATATATATATAATATATATAATAACAGTTTGAATTATATTTTACACTGTATTTGTTCATTTTGAAACATCATGCATTTACATGTTTTTTTTTTTATTCTAATGCAAAAATAGGCTTCTATTGAATTACCTTCATTGTCGAAGATGGTGAAGTTTGGATTGATGGTGCTTAGACTGAAAACAAACTTGTGCCCGACAAGAGGTTCATCAGTGTCCACAGCACTTATGGTCTGGATGAGCTGGGGACATAATAAGCCAAGATTATTCACTTCATTCTAACTTAAAATAGAACTGTGTAGACTAACAAAGCCATCCTAATCATAAATGTAGCGCTAAAGCTCTATAGAACAGTGGAAGAAACAAAGCAAGCAGAGGCGTCCAGTAAAATATTTTCCTGAAACAATGAATAAACATGAAAAAGAAGCATACCTGACCGGCTCTGACATTCTCACAGACAAAGGTCTCGTAGAACATGGCGAATTCAGGCGCATTGTCATTCACGTCTCGCACTTTGATAAACACCGGCACTCTGGTTTGCAGGGCAGAACCTAGACGCCAATGATTAATGCGTTTCAGCAATTCTGGAAGATATTCAGTTTGCATTCAAGAGGTCTAATTTCGTTTCTCTGAATTTGTCTTTCAGCCTTTTACCCTAGGCATATATTCTTCTAAAGAGAATGGAGAAAACATGAATTAAACCACAACTCAAGTTGACAGTTTGATTTTTGTCATCAGTCATTTATTGCAGTGTTGTGGTTTTAGCCCTTTCTGAAAATGGCTTGAGGCTCTTGAGGTTTCAGTCCACCTGAGATAATGTTGTTGCACATTATTTTTCACAGGTTTGAACAAACAAAAACACTTAAAATGAATTTCATCAAATAACTATTTCACAGTTTGAAAGTTGAAAGCGATGTCTCTCCGCATTGTTGAAAGTAAACCTTGCAGCATTATCCCATTTCAAATCAGTAATCCAGCAAAGGCTCACAAAGCAAACTTACTGAGTTCTGTCGCCAGGACCGAGATGTTGTGCCATTTGGAAGTTTCTCTGTCCAGAGCCTGCAGTGTGCTGATGGTCCCATTGTTGGAATCAATGTTAAACAGCCTCTCCAGGTCTGTGTGGCGATCAATGGTGTATCTGAAACAAGAATGACGGTAATGAATGCAAGACAATGGAGCTCTGATTATCCCCAGGCACAGGGACGGAACATTCTCAGTGTTTTAAGTGCTGTAAACATGGCCCAGGAAGTGAATACGGGTACATCACACACCCATAATCAAGGGCCCAGAACAGTGCCTGTGCAGGCAGCCAAAATAAATCAGCCAAGACTGGTTTAATTTTCCTTCAAACGGCAGGATGTATTTGATTTGACATCTCTATTAGAGAACACATTTGCGCTAGTCAAAGGTATTGATGTTAGTTACATACCGAGCACAACAAACTACACATTCTACCTCTGCTTTTTAAGACCACGGCTACAAACTACCCTGCTGAAAAGACCAGATATTGAATTCCCATGCTGGTCCAGAGATTGGCCTACAGCATTTGAAAAAGTATTCACCATCTTGGAAGTTTTTTGGTCAACACTTTATTTGATCTTCGCGTTTAGACATTAGTCAAGTAATATTGCTCATACATCTCAACTAACTCTCATTGGAGTATTTGTAGAGTATTAAATAACTGCGAACACTTTATTGTGATGGTCCCCCAACGGACATTTTACTGACTATAAGTATCTTTGCAAGTAGATACATATCAAGCTTTTCTACTAACCCTATCCCTAACATTCTACTAATACTCAACGAACACTAATGAAGTTAGTTGACATGCAAGTGCAACCTTACATATAGTCAACAGAATGTCTAAAGTAACCAATAAAAAAAAAAATGATGTGCTGTTGTTTACAGCTTTGATCACATGACTATTTGCCTTTTTACATTTACATTTATTTAGTATTAGCTGAACTTTTCCAAAGCGATCATTGCTTATTTAGAGGTCGCAGCTCTGAGCATTGGTAATGTCTGCCAGGGGCACATTGGTGTCTCAGTGGATTGAACGGTCTCTCACACAAGATGTCCTTATCATGCGCATCACCAATCTTTTGCAGTGTTCAAGAAGTTATTATACCAAAAGGAATTTTCACAAAGTTATTAAGCACAAAATAATTGTGCAAAATGCATTTGGCTTCTTTTTAGTTCATGCATTTCAATTGAATCAGCCACACCCACAGGAGGTTGAACTAGAATTAGAATAGCAGGAAGTGGAGTGTATTGAACTGCAACTCATAATGCATTTAGTAATTGCATTAAACAAATTATACTTAGTTTTATACCTGTTGAATTCAAATTAATTTCAAATTCAGAAATTGATTTGCAATTTTGAATGATGCACAGCCCAAATTTGTGCAAGTATTTATGTTTTCAAGTCAGTTTTTTAGTAAACATCCTTCAACTTTGAACGCACAACCACTGTAGTCTTTCTGCATTCTTCTTTTCAAAACTGCTCTCAGTCAGGTTGCATGGAGATCATGAGTGGAAGTCCACCCATAAATACTTGGGCCACACCAGGCAACTAAAACTTTTTTTTTTGTCCCTTTGACTTAATGCCTCGGGTCTTTGTCTTGCTGGAAAACAAATGTTCTCCTGCAGGTGTTTTGCAGACCCCATCAGGTTTTCCTCCAGGACTAGTGTGTTTTGCTGCATTCATTTTACCCCCACAAAGCCTTCCAGGACCTGCCGCAGAGAAGCGATATGCCCCTCAGCATGATGCTGCCACCTCCATGATTCACAGTGGGGATGAGTTTCTGCTGATGCTCAGTGTCTAGCTCACGCCAGACGTGGCGTTTATTTTAATGGCCAAAAAGCTCAATTTTAGTCTCATCAGATCAGAGATGCTTATTCCAGCTGGCTTCAAAGTCTCCCACATGCCTTCTGTATAGCTGAGATGTCATATGACAGCTTTTTAGCAGTGGCTTTCTCTTTGTCACTCTCCTATAAAGCTCTGACTGGTGAAGAACAGTTGTCGATCGTCTTTCCAATCTGAGGTACTGACGCTTGTAATCTTTTTCAGTATTTCTTTCTTGCACAATCTCTCATTGTTTGAGGACATCCTCCTCTTGGTAGATTTACAGCTGTGCCACTCTTTCCATTTCTTAATTATTGATTTTAACTGTACTCCAGGGGACATCGAATGTCTTCTTGTAATCATCCCCTGCCTTGTGCTTTTCAATTACTTTTTGCTTTGCGTGTAGTAATGGTGTAAGTTATGCCACAATGACACAATAGCTATGTTTCCATCCACACGTTTTTATCCGCATTAAGTGATATCGAATGAAAAATGCTTTATGGAAACAGTAAAATTCGATTGAATTTCATGAATATCGACTCAAATGAAATACACTCGGTCTCATCGGATTTTATCTTGATAGATATACGGCTTATGCGATAAACGCTGATGGAAACGTTATTATGACACGATCCATTTTGCCTAGCAAAACTTTGTTCGCAAATGTTTGCTTGAATGTTGTGCAATTCGGTGAGAAAATTAATGGAAACACCTTAACATGTCTCAAATCAATTCGATATACCAATCTGATCGCAAAACAGCATGTGACGTCATTACGCACAGGTTTTTATTCGCTGTAAAGCCGTTTGATGGAAACAAACTTTCACCAGCTTTTTTCGCATAATGTTTTTTTACAGAACTTCAGATAATTCGATTGACAAGTAGATGGAAACTTGGCTATAGTTACACCTTACAGATGGATGTGTATTTATACCACAGGCTATTTAAAAACCCCTAACTACATACATATGATTTTTATTGAGCTATTTATGTAACTTCAAAAAACAGTTAACTATGTCAGTCATTATTTAAGTATATATTGAATACATAATTAGTGATTGGGATTTTGGATTTATTTTAGATCACAATTTTTCACCTAAAATCATGTATTTTTGAATAGGTATCATATTAAAGGTATTAAATACTTATGAAATTAGATTCTGAATTATTTTAGATTACATTGATTACATCTTGTTGCAACACCAGCACAGTAGCATTCAAAACCTGAAGACCAGCAGTGCTGTTTATCCCAGCAGAATAGTGGTACCCCAGTGCCAGTAACTGCTAATTTTGAAGTAATCAGTTATGCGTTATGCGATGAATAGGCAGCTGTGACGAAAACCTTGCAACTAGCAACTATCAATTATCCTTAACCGCATATTGCGTGTTTTGAATTTTGAAGTGGCTCGTTTGAAAGAGCCTGAATGCTAATCACTCTGTTGATCCCCTGCCTTTTGTTTTCATGAAATAAGAAAAGGAAATCTTTCCTATTAAACCCATTTATCAATGTCAGCTTACATATTCTGCTGACATTTAAATATGCAACTGAGTGTGACGTGCATGAGTAAGCCAGAAGGACAGGCTTTTCAGACACTCGCTCATAGTGTGCATGCGGACAGGAGACGAAAGACAAGACACACTCTTTCACATCAACTTTGTGACTTTATGAAAGTCTGAATTCAGAAAGGGAGGGAGGAGAGATAAAACAGCGCCTGTATTCATCTTGCCAAACTTCCGGAGGGAAATCACCAACTGAGGCCCCATGAATAATTTGCTTTTCCCTCGCCTTTACACACATACACACACCCGCACGCTTGGGAACATGTTGATGGATTGGATTTAGCAGAGCACAAAAAATCTGATCAACAACTAAAATGTGGAAGGTAAAGATGTGTTCTGCTTTTATATGCCATAATGAACTTCATGTTCAGATGCTTTGGGAAGGACTTTTCTTGGTGGCATTTTGCTTTCCCCCCCCAAGTGTCCATGTTAGGTTTTGTTTGAATGGTGAACCTTTTATTTGTGTCTAAGGTGAAAAGAGCCACTTGTTTGTTAGCTACATATTCAAAGGCATTTAAGAGTCCCTCTGTTCGAATATCTACTGGACCATTAAATTGCCTGTTACACTGGCTAAAATTATCTGTTGACAGAAGCCTCCTTATTAGCTAAATAAGCCTTTGGATGGTAATGAAACTAATATAATGAGTGGACAGAAAGCAAGTGCATCACAAAGCTAGTATGAGCATCAGATTCACAAACACCAAAACTTAAACGGGTCACATGCAGAATCGATGTTTCCTTAATCTTTTTTTTTTTTTTAATATTAAGAAGCACATTTCAGAAACTCTAAGTAATCAATGTAATATTGGATTACTAATAATATTTGAAATAAAAATAATACTGTTTAGTGTTTAACATTTGTGTAGTTATTCAAAATGAGTCTGGTATTCTATAATATATTTTGCTTATTTTTATTTACATCATATTTATAATAAATATGGTTTAAATGAATACATTACTATTAATAATGTCAAATAAAAATAATATTTTAGTTTTTTTTTAGTTTGAAATACTCTGTAATTATATTACATATTACCGATAATAGCCGAGTCCCAAATAGACGCCTGACTCATACGCCTGGTATGGCGACAGGTTTGGGTAAATAATAGCCGGTCTCAAATAGAGGCAGGGTCTGTTTTTTAGTTTCAGGTTGTATTTCATCTTCTAAAACCTGTCGGATCAAATAGCCTTTTTTGATCGGTGAGTGATGTAATAGAATGACTGCGCTTGAGGGCGCAAACGAGCAGAGAGAGAGAGCCCCAGCCGCGCGCGCGCGCACTCTCACATCTTCAAACAACACGAGCGCTGTCTTGCTCTCTCTCCCTCGCGCATTTTAATCAAAATCAACGATAGTAAAAGGTCGGAAAACCGCAGTTTCAAGTGGAGCATTGGGAGATTTTTAGAGATTAGAGACTCGAGGAACAACATCTCAATGAACAACATCTCAACACTAAATTATATTATATTATAAGCCTGTCTCAAATACAAGCCGGTGCACTTCAACGATTTGGGAAAATAAAAGCCCGGGCTATTATTTGAAGTTTTACAGTATGTAATTATTATATTTTTTTTTTCAGTTATGTTCCATAATGTATGAAATAATAAGCCAACATGTGACCACTATTTTTGGTTTCAGCCAAGAATGTTCCTTTGGGTGCATCACTAGACGTCACGCAGAATGCGGCAACATAATCGTCTTTGTTCAAAAGTTAATGATGCCTATTGGGTGAAAATTGTGCTAATGGACCCTTTTCACAGACTGTGATGATACATTTCCACAGATATTAACATTGTAATCTAGACAAGTATTTTTATATTTTTCATTTTTTGAAACCATGTATGTACATTTATAACACTATAAACTATGTATTATATGACCTTGGCATTAAATTACTGAAAACTATTTAATGCTGCTGAGTGAGTGTTTCTAATACAACGGCTGTGGGAGTGGCTGCAAATTTGATCTTTCTCCCTTCTGACCACCGTAATCAATCTCTCAATATTTATCTTTCCTCCTTTCGAAAGTCATAGAAACGCTATATCATGATTTCTTTTTTTTTTTTCTTTGAGCAAATGGTAAACAAAAATGATATGTGTTATGGTTTCCATTCACCACTATAGGTATTAGGTATACATTTACCCAACTATGACTTATGAGAACCCTGGAAATGTGAAAAGAGTAGTAGCATTAAAATTATGTATTTCTAATGGGCCAATGAGAAGGTGAAAATGGTTGTGACCCCTTTAACATTTATACATATTCACTTTTCTTTTATTTAATTTTTTAGTTGGGTAAGGCTTTGTGATGTTTGTAAAAACCAACTAAAAGTTACTCACTTGACCAAGTGATTGATTATATCAGGGTCCCGAGCTGACACCGTGCCAAGTGAGCTGCCGGCCAGGGTGTCTTCGTCCACCTCAAAAATGTACAGAGCCCGACTGAAGAGCGGAGGTTCGTCCACATCCGTGACTGTGATTCGGACCATCGCCGTGTCGCTGAAAGGCCCCAGGTGCTCAAAGCGTCGATCGATATGCGTGTTGGTCACCTGTACCCGTAGTGAGTATAACCTCTTACTCTCGTAATCTAGTTGCTGAATGAGAGAAAGGTTACAAGAAGAAAGATAAGATGTTAGGCCAGTCTTCATTGAATAAAGGAACGCTTATACTTCTCTGATCTGTTACAGCTCAAGTCTATTCGGTCACAGATTTACGACATTCTCTAGCAATGTCCTAAACTTTTCCAAATCTAAAGCTCGTTTTTGGAAGCGTTCATTGAAGTGTGCTTATCACTATCCCCTTTCTTTAACGTTGAATGTCTTTTTTATATAAAGGCAGGATATCGTGCTTTAATGCAGCCTTTTAATTATGAAACGATTAAAGACTCAAGGTGCGATCTTTTACCTTTCGCCCATTCAGGTCTTCTTCAGTAGCTATCTTTTATTCTAGTTTAAGCAATAAGATTTGCATAATTGCCTGAGCCTCGTCAAAGCCTGACCTGACAGAGAGTGGAAATAAGCTATAGGCAGATTTCAGCAGGCAAATAGATCCCTGCGCCACACAAAAGGAAAAAAGGGACTTTTTGGGGCTGTGAATAGAATTAAGCACCTTTGTAAAGTTGATAGGACACGAAGGCTTCGATTTAGGGGATTACTTTCTAAGCACTTTGCTTCGTATGGGCGCGTGCTCGCGTATGAAAGAATGAGAAAATGAGAATGAGGGAAAGACCGTGGCATGGTGCAGATTTGATTTCTAACTGGCGACTTACAGTGTCATGTTTAAAACTTTTGATATATAGGGCCTGTTTACCTTCTTTACTGTTATCACTCCTTCCTGGCTGGTGCTGTCTGTGATGATATTGAACACATCTTGCCCGTCACCATCTAGGATGCTGAACCACATCTCGGCGTTCTCCCCCACATCTGCGTCGTACGCTTTGATCCGGCCCACCGATGATCCGATTTCGGCCGACTCTGGAGTGGAGAGATGGTAGGTACCTGGAAAAGGAGAGCAAAATAAATCAATTGAGTAAACATTCAGGTGTTTGTACGAACTCTTTGTTCTCGAGCGGGGTGCTTCAGCGCGCATTTGTCTATTTGTTTATCCTTCTCTCGGGGGAAAAGCAGAGCTTCCTCTCAGTGGTTATTCTTTAATAGAATTTCGGCTCCGATGAGCCATTGGAGAAGGTTCTTTTTAAACCCAGTTTGTGGAAACTGTTTCTGATGTGTCTCTTGTATTGGATTTGAGACTGTGGCGAAGAGAGAGGGATTATCACCCCAAATGAAGCTCCCGCTGTGCTCTATCTCTCCCTCTCTCTACATCTCTCTGTCTTCTAGTATCTAAACTTCTTTCTCTACCCCCATCCACCCTTCTCTCTCTCACTCTAAAAGCCTCTCTCTGTGGAGATTTTGATCTGGGTTCACATTGTGACTCATCCTGGTCAGTAGGAGAAATGAACCCCAAGCATTTCCATGATAATTCAACTGAACCACAACATACATGCTTGCGGTTCTTATGAAATATCACTTGCGGAGGAATCCGAAACATGAACAATTCATTTCATATGCTGATTTTTGTTGAAGTCTATTTGCAAGTCTAAGCACAATTCTGCTCATAAACGCTCTGATAATCTAGACTGCATCAATTATTAATTGTTGGCTGGCAATCAAACTCTTGTTCATTTGATATAAACCTGCTGGGCTTGTTCTATGCCTTTTTATTCTAGACATTTCAGTAGCATTTTTCTTCAATCAAATTCCATATAATAATAAATTCAAGGTAATTTGCATCAAAATGAGTCATAATTTAGTTTCATGTGACCCAAAACGGTCGGTTTTGCTTTATTTGCAGTTGATCTCTTGTGGATTGAGCAGAAAGCTTTGCATTTTGTGTTAGATTATTGCCACTTAGTACATGAAACTCTTTTATTTAAAGTTTTAGAGCAAGCGGAATGTATTCTTGTGGATCAAAAAGTAGATGATTGTTAGATTGATTGATAGATAGAGTGGATATTTTGTGTTCTTACTGTGTGGGAATCGAGGAGGACTGTTGTTGACATCCATAAGGGTTGATGTTGACTGTAGCGGTCCCGGAGAGACCACCCATCTGTCCAGCCATGTCCTTGGCCTGAATCACCACCTGATAGTGCTCCCGGTTCTCTCGAATCATGTTCGGAAGCGCCGTCTTTATGATGCCTGACAGAATGGATGGACACAGGTTTTAGGTGCTATCTAATGAGCTTCTCTGATTTCATTATTTATATGTTAATGTCACGCTAAAAAAGAAGGTTGGAGGTGGGGGGAAGTGGGGGACATAACCATGGAAATGAATTCCCAGCCTTGGGGTATTTGAAAGAGCGAGTTTTAATTGAGTAGGATGTCAATCTTCAAATTATGTTGTGATAAGGTTATTAGAACATGAGAAAAGAATGTATGCGTTTTTTTTTTAAAGCAACACACTTTACTACAGCAAACTGCTGTATACAGTAATCAGAGTCATAATTGGAAGTAATTAGAATAGTAAAATTTCAAGACAGATTGCAGTAATGGTAATTTGGGTGGTAAAATTCTCTCAAGTTTAAAATTCAAAAAAAAAAAAAAAAAATTGTAAATGTTGTGTTAGTTTTCTTAATGCAAAATATAATTCCTTTGTTGTTGTCATGATTACCACCAGGACACTCCACCCCCAACTATTGTAATTCCCTAATGAAACTAAGGCTATGTTTACACGGAAACGATCTGAAAAGAAAACGCAAAAGTGGCGTTGCGTTTTCACTTTTTATTCTGCGTTTAGACGTTATGGGGGGGAAATCCGCGTGCATATGGTGACGCAAAAGTGTGTGAAATTCGATGTAGTATGGACTCCAGGTGGCTAGGTGGCAATGTGAAGCACTGCCACACAACAACACCAATATCTGAGAATATTTTGAAAAAATGCTGAAAAGACTCTTGTACGTTTATCAGAGCTGCTAGGGCAACTTGAAGGTCTGACGTATGGAAATAATCCGACATGTTGGTTGTTATTTTCCTGTACTGGTGCATGCCTGTGACGTAAACGCGTACGCGACGCTACGCGACTTAAGCAGATTTGCGTTTTTACCATTTAGACGGGAACGTGACGGTGGAGCGTTTTTAAGATTTCCACTCTGGAAGGTGGTTTCACTTTTTTGCGTTTTTAAGCCCCCAAAACGCCGTCGCCGTGTAAACGAAAGGCACATCCGATAAAATATTTTTATGTTTTCACCCAGAATCGTTCTCGTGTTAACAGGGCCTACATTTCCATAACTCTCTGCCTGGACTCATCATCCATAATTGTATCCACCTTTGTCTCATTTTCTTGTTTAGCTCACCCCATATAAGCCTGGTTTTCTCATTCATTATCTGCAAAGTCTTGTTTAGTGTTACACTGCAATTCTGAGTATTCTCCCTGGTTTTAGGATTTCTTGCCTGTTCCGTAGATTACTCTTTTGCCTGTGTTCCCTGCCTTGTTGTACTTGTTATTGTTTGGACGATTACCCAGTGTTTATGACCTTTGCTGTTTTCGACTACGATTGTGGATTACCCTTTCTGTCACGAACTGCTCTGAGACACTAAGGTTGAGGATACAAATGCAGTTTTTGAAGGGTATCCAAATCGTAGTCGAAAACAGGCAAAGGTCATAAACACCGGTAATCGTCCAAACAATTAACAAGTACAACAAGGCAGGAACACAGGCAAAAGAGTAATCTACGGAACAGGCAAAACATCCAAAAACCGGGAGAATACTCGGAATTGCAGTGTAACACTAAACAAGACTTGCAGATAATGAATGATTAAACAGGCATATATGGGGTGAGCTAAACAAATAATGAGACAAAGGTGGATACAATCGGGATGATGAGTCCAGACAGAGAGATTCATGGAAGTGTAGTTTCAGTAGGGAATGAAATAGTTCAGGGTGGAGTGCCCTCTGGTGGTAATGATGGGCACTCTCGCTGGTAATCATGACTGTTGTAGAAATATGCTGATTTAGGGTGAAATATGGCCTGGGCATTATGCGATTCATTGACAACATGTGAGAAAATATGTTAGCAAATGCTGTATCACCTTATGAGTATTGTACCCCATCATTTAACAATTTCAAATTATACTTGTTCTTTCATTTTTGCTCAACTTACCCGTTTCAGGTTCAACTGAGAAATATGGCTGGCCCTGCAGTATGCTGTAAACCAGCTTGGCACTGTTTCCATATGCTTCATCATCTGCATCTGTGGCTGTAACTCTCATTACAAATGCACCTTGAGAGAGAGGGCAAAAGAGAATTATAGAGTGAGGTATTTCAGCTCCAAAGAGCCCTAACATGAGTGTAAAACATGATCCCTGCATCCAGTATTAAAACCTCAACCATGATCAAAGCAGTGCATCCTAAAGGTGCACCATGAATGACAAATTCCAAGTTGTAAAACTCTCTAATATCCTATATGTAGAGACCCACACCCTCCCAGTGCAAGCAATGATCAAGGCGAATGCATGATCACTCGTTCTTTCATCTTCTTTATCTCAGTGTATTTCTTATCTAAATCCTAGTCTCATAATTACTCCAGCTGCACGGTGAGATGGACATATCTTTAATTGTAGTTTTTCTTTCGCCCGCTCTCACTGGGTCATCCCATTCATTTTCCACTCTGATGGAATCTGCTGTATGTTGCTGGGAAACGTCAGACTAATAATCTGCTCAAAGAAACATTATAATTACACCAATTAATCTAGAAGTAACATGATTTTAGGGTGTTCGTTTTCAGCTTGATATGGCTTTGGACAGATGTGGGAGGGGGAAAAAATAGTCTCTGCTATGAAAAGCTCTTCAAAAATTTGACCATGGCCATGATGTATAGTAATGAAAAAAAACTCATTTCAAACCCATTTGACTGCTTAAATTGGCTATAGTGTGCTATTAGGGTAGTAAATTACATTTTCACAATGATTTTGTAGGCAATTCACAAGATATCACAAGTAATTTTGCAATATTTTACTATTTGCCAGTAGAGGTATGAGTATAGCTTCTCTGAATTACACTTCAGTAGCAAAAAATTGCATTAGTGTTAGTAAGTTTGATTTATTTCTGTGGATTAATTCAAAGTTTTTTTTTTTTTTATGTACAGTATTTATTTTTCAGAATAATATAGGGATCAATTTTCAGTTTTATCTATTGTTCTTTATTGTTCTTCTTTATTAGAAAATATGCAGATAAATATTGTGGTGATGATGTTATGTTGGTACTTATACATGAAAATGATTGTATTCATTTAAACACAATTCATTGACTCTCTGGCCAGTTCAGAACAAGCAGACCTTCAAAAACTATTTTGAATATCATCAAAAGGCTAGAAAATATATTTCTGTAGCTATATTGCCGAGCCCTTTGTGCTAACTGAAAGTCTTGTAATGTTTTCACGAGTGTAGTACACCATTACCCACAATAAAATCTGATCTTGGCCTGGACTGGAGATATAACTAGCGACAACAACTTTTGTCCTGCCACATGAAGGGCAAAATCACTCCTCATTCGTAGTTGCCAACAGCCGCGCTTTCCATTACAGTCACGGCTTCCTGTGAGTAGTTTCCTATGAGGTTTTGCCTTTCTCATTTGTGTACTACTGACATCTTACAGTTCTTTCTTCTGAATAGACTTTAGAGGTGACTTCACGCCTTCTCAGTCTCACCTCTGAAGGTGGACCGAATGCACATGTTGTTTCTGCCATGGATCAGCGGCGTCCCTGGCATCAACGAGACCTCTGCCGAGTGCCATTCGCTTTCTGAATGGCTCGGAGAATACTAATGAATGCGGAAACATCTGTCGCCCTCCAATCCCATTCCGATAACACGGAGGGAAACAGAGTCTCAGACTTCATGGATGGCCAGATCTGATTAACGGCAGGCACGTTCGCAACACATGGGCGGTTTGTTCGGCTTAAACGCGAGTGCCACCGTGACCTCATGGTTTGGCAAGCAGAGATGCTCGTGAATTCGTACACAGGCGGGAGAAAGGAAGAGCTCAAGCGAAGTGTCAAACGAGCACGGTGTCCCATTTACGTTACGGAGTGCCGGGGATGATGTAACTTTCAACCCCACGGAGAAATAAAGAAATGAAATTGCTGCCGGAAAGAGAAGCGGAAAAAAGAAAGGTTGAGCTTCGGTTTCAAGTGCAAAAGCCTTGGGGGAAAAGACGGTGGTCCATTTACAAGGCAGTTGTTACCAGATTTCTGTTGAATAAATAACTCTGCCCACAGTTGAACTGATGTAACGTGACGTGGTTTTAAATTTGTGAAATAAATATCAGTAGTGACAGCAAATCTGACATGTATCATGTACTGAAGCATCTGAATAAAACAACATTGCATGTTCTCAGCTTGTAAAACACAGGTGCTTTGAGACTCTCGACGGCAAGACATAAAGGAGATCAGGCACTGTAATGCAAGAATCCAACTGAGAGTCCCTGGAGTGGGTCTTGCATTTGTCTGAAAGGATGACTGGTAGTGTTTCACGCCTCAGGGATCCATCTTTCAACAAACACGGCTGCATTAAGATACTCTCCGATGAGACATTCAGAACTTAACAGAAAGTTGAATACCTATACTTTAATATTTCATTTCATTTCATGTTGCATTGGGAATGTCATGACAAGGATGTGACAATAGTGTTGATTGGCCAATGGCACTTCAAGAATGAATACAGTCCCAAACCCTTCACAGTGACTATCCTGAGCTGTGACTTAAAAGGCAGCAGACAGGAAAAAATATTAGTCAATTTCATGCTTCAAAAAATTTGGGCACTGGTGAAGCATCTTCTATAATATAATGACATTTTTGATTTGTGACCGTATGTTGCTCGCTAACTTTTCTCATTAAAATTTCATCAGACTACAAGGCTACTTCTGAATGGTCACTGCAGAAAGATGTGTGTTTTTTTGTTGTCCAGATTGTGTAGTTATGGCGTCTACCAGCAAGGGCTAACTAACTTGTGCTAACCAACTAAATAAACCTTGAAACTTTGGTTTCAGGTGATGTGAGTTTGAATCAAGCTCATTTTCTAGTCTTCCATTGTTCTGCTGTAGGGGAGAGTGGGGCAAGCTCTGACACATTTTTTATGTTGACTATAACAAAATGTGAATAAATAATATGATAACTAATATTCTGAATTGTATGCTATGTCTATCATCAGCAATTATAAGGAAGTATACAACATAAAGCCACAGAATGATGATCTCTCAAAGAAAGTTGGGAAAGCAATGTCATGTCAATGGGTAAGTTGAATCCTGGTGATTGATTGATTGATTGATTGATTGATTGATTGATTGATTGATTGATTGATTGATTCATTGATTGATTCATTCATTCATTCATTCATTCATTCATTCATTCATTCAAACCCAGGCATCAATCACAGGCATCCTTATATGATGGGCCATTTCTAAGAGGGCTTTCACATGGGCACGTTTGCTGTGGTTTGAGTTTAAGTGTGACTGTTCCCCGTGCCCTCCGCAGCGTTGGTCTTGTTTCACATTCAACTTTATTCAGTCGAATCCTGGTGCATTTGTGTCTTACGCCATCTCAAACATGCACGGCGCATGATTGGAAATAAGTGATAGGCGCGGGTAAATAGCTGGCTTTCTGCTGCTTTAACTTAATAATCGATTAATAAGGAATGTATACTTGCATGATATTACATTGTAGCCACATTGGACCAACAGCAACACTTTGTGATGCATTGTGGGATTGAATGAGTGCACTTGATAACATCCACTATGGTTTCGTTCACCACTAAAAATGGCTGTCCCCTCAAATAAATTTGGGACACAGCCTTAGGGGGCTTTCACACTTGAAGTTTAGTTCAGAACGGGGCACGGTCCGCATGAAAAATCGCTAATGCGAACGCTGTCATGGGACCCGGGTGCACACTGGGGTACCAAACCCGAGACTACCTGGAGGAGGTGGTCTGAGTTCGGTTGCTCCCGAACCATGCCGCCGTTCGCGTGAATGTGAAAGCAACACAGACTCGGGTGTGCACTTGTTCAGGAAGTAAAGTAGCCTGTGCATGCGTTTTAGCTTATTGTGATGTATTCAGTTAAATAAAAACCTTGTAAGGGATGATAGTGTTGATGATTTACCTTGGATACGAGCAAGAGTGAGCCTGCAGTGTATTCTTGCATTGCGCGTGGAATCAGGGCAGCAAATTTGGAAATCCACTGTCTCCTCAAAAGAGTCTGTTTGCAAGCAGCAGAAGTCCACCTTATGTGACACACGCACAGTAAACCTGCATTGTTCACTCAACTGCGCATAATAGCAGCGGATTAATAAAAAAAACACAATATTGACCCGTGTTCTGTCTTCTATCATGCGCTGTGCACGTTTGCGGTGACGTAAGATGCATGCAAACGCACCAGGGTTCGATAGAATCAAGTTGAGTGTGAAACAAGACCAACGCTGCGGGGGGCGCCGGGAACAATCGTGCTCTGGCTCGGACCTCAGCAAACGAGCCCAGTGTAAAAGCCCCCTTAGTCTCGGCTTCAGTACCCCGGGGCGCTCCCCGGTGCGCATGACAGCTTTCACATTGCAAATTTTGTATGCGAACCGTGACCCATTTCGGACTAAACTGTCAGTGTGAAAGCACCCTAAATAGATGGTGGCATGATGAAGATTGTGCTCTAGAGGGCAATACATCTCACCCACTGACACACTTTACCCCACTCTCCTCTAATTATGTTAATAATGTGTCAAAAACGGCAAAAGTAAAAATGCAAAAAGATTTAATACCTGTTTAGTAACCTTTGACACGTCAAGCGATCTCAAACAGTGCTTTATGAATTGACAAACACAAATAGGTACACCAGGACCACTTCAAGCTTAATTTCCTCATTTCCTAGTGATTAATCTTTGATTAATTTGCCGGGTCACAATGATTAAGATCCACAATGATTATCTTATCATAGCACAAAATCTTTAATCAAAAACGGCTGCCTTGTTTTTGTCGGAACTGCAAATGAGTTTTGATTCATTCAAGATAAACCTGCGGGTTAATTTGTTGCTTCGTGAAGAGTAATTGATTTCAGCTTGCAGCATCCCGTTCATTTACTTTGATTCTCTCTGCTGCTCTTAATGGGTTTAAAATCACTGATAACTCAATGAATTCAGACGGGATATTGTAAGATCTTTATCCTCCCCTAAAATCACGTGAAGTTGAATGTTTGTCATAGTTTTAAATTAGCGTTGATTAAGTGGCTGAAAGAAAGTTGGATACAGTTTTGACTGCTCTGTGAACACGTATCCAGTTTTTATGGATAATCAACAAATAATCATTTCGAATTATCCTTCTGAAATGTTTTGTTATTAAGCCTGTGTTTTTTTGTGTTCACAGCTAAGTTTTTTTGCATTGGACAATAACTGTATATGGCACTTTGGCATACACAAGATTCTTGTGTGGGTAAGTGTACGATTGCCTTTAATGATGTAGAAAATCACTTGCACCTGGATGTAAAAATCTGCATAAAAGCACTGGTTTTATAATAGTCGCCATTTGACGTATTGATGAGCATTTAAAGTGTGATTATATTTACATTTGTCTAGACATGTATCGGCATCATTGTATGGAGAGCTTCTGATTTCATTTATACATAAATCTTTTGAATAACATATCTCTACAATGTACTGATAAATGGATGTCAAGTATATAACTGCAATTCCAGTCCCAACCTGAGGGACTGTAAATATGTTTCTAAAGTAAAAAAAAAAAAAACATTGTAGATGCTATCAATATGTTAATGCTGTTCATTTCAGTGTCTTTATAAAAATGCTAAAATAATATTAACCCCATATGTGCATTGTGTATAACGTACTCGGTTACTAACGTAACCTCGGTTCTCTCTAGAGAGGGAACGAGTACTGCGTAATATCTTACGCTATGGGGAAACACTCTTTCCTCGAGATATTGAAGCCAAAAATTATCCTTAATTTTTTTAATCATGCAAAACGCTTTTGCAGCAGCAAGCAGACAAGGGCGAAACAGCTCGCGCGCCCATTGGCTGCCTCGCTGGAAAAGCTGCAGCCTATCGAGTGAAGGCACTGCGTGACGTAATGACGAATGAAGACGCTTCGCGCTCATTTCGTCATGTCCCGCCAGTATAGGCGTGGTCTCGCCCTGTAAATACCCCTCGATAGCTGTATTTCTCTGATTTTGTACACCGAAGCGAACCAGAGCATAGTTCAAGCACGGCAAGATACGCAGTACTCGTTCCCTCTCTAGAGAGAACCGAGGTTACGTTAGTAACCGAGTACGTTCTCTTACGAGAGTATCTCTCGTACTGCGTAATATCTTACGCTATGGGGACCCCATACAAAACGCCGTGCGGACAGGGATCCAGCACCAGAGTCCCGGGGCCAAGCCCGGGCACATCTAGTGCATAATCACCATAACTCACATAGAGTAGAGGAGGAGAGGCTAGAAGCGTCACTCCTTCATAAAAGTCCCGTAGGGGTACCGACCCGTAAGGGCAACATAGCCGCATTGGCGGCCGATAAGCCCGAAGTTCAGACCGCCAAAAGCTTAGCTTGTAAGGCGGGCACCTCCAGGTTATAGTACTTGATAAATGTCGACGGCGAGGCCCAGCCCGCAGCCGTACAGATATCCTGCAGGGAGACCCCGCTATACCATGCCCACGACGAGGCCACGCCTCTTGTGGGGTGCGCTTTGACACCCAATGGGCACCGCAGGCCCTTGGAAGTGTAAGCCAGCGCTATGGCATCCACTATCCATCTGGATAGGCTCTGTTTTGAGGCGGCGAGTCCCTTAGAACGGCCGCCAAACAAAACGAAAAGCTGCTCGGTCTGCCTGAACTCAGGCGAGCGGGACACATAAGCCCTTAACGCCCTGACAGGGCAAAGGAGACTCACGTCCCTCTCCTCATCGAGAACCGGAAGGGCTGACAGGGAAATTACCTGGGCCCTAAACGGTGTATTGAGGGATTTCGGCACGTAGCCGTGCCTCGGTTTGAGTATGACCTTTGAGTCGTTAGGCCCAAACTCCAGACAAGACGCGCTTACAGAAAGCGCCTGTAAGTCCCCTACACGCTTCACTGAAGCGAGAGCCAATAGAAACACCGTCTTAAGGGACAGGTGCTTCATGTCCGACAGCTGGATCGGCTCAAACGGGGCGCCTTTCATGGCCTCCAAGACCGTGGAAAGGTCCCAAGCCGGGACTGAAGGGGCCTGGGAGGGTTTAACCTCCGAGCTCCTCGTAGGAAACGCACGACTAAGTCGTTTTCCCCAGCGACTGGCCAGACACCGGTTTAGCAAACGGTGCTATGGCCGCCACGTAAACTTTGAGCGTGGATGGGGTCCTTCCCTTATCCATCAGCTCCTGAAGGAAGGCAAGCACTTCCTTAACCCCGCAGTCCACAGGTGAAAAGCCACGGGCTCGACACCAAGTAGAGAACACCGACCATTTCGAGGCATAGAGCCGTCTGGTAGACGGAGCTCTAGCCTGCGCGATCGTGTTTAGCACTCCTTCCGGGAGGCTAGCGGGTACCCGTTGATGGCCCATGCGTGCAGGGACCACAGTTCCGGGCGAGGATGCCAAATCGAGCCCTCCGCCTGAGAGAGGAGATCTCTCCTCAACGGTACAGGCCACGGGGCAGTGCTGGCCATCCGCATCAGGACCGGAAACCAAGCCTGGTTCGTCCAGAGCGGAGCTACAAGCAGCACTGGGCATCCATTTTCCCTGATCCGTTCCAACACCTGAGGCAGGAGCGAGACAGGGGGAAAAGCATACAGGGGACCGCTGGGTCAAGCATGGGCCAGCGCGTCCCTGCTTTTCGAGAAGAATACTGGGCAGTGAGCGTTCTCGCGGGACGCGAACAGGTCCACCTGCGCTCTGCCAAACGTTTCCCACAGCAGCTGGACCGTCTGCGGATGCAGCGACCATTCTCCTGTCGGGACGTTGTCTCTGGACAGCTTGTCTGGACCCGTATTCAGGTGCCCAGGCACGTGCGCCGCTTTCAGAGAAAGGAGGTTGCGCTGGGCCCAGACCAAGAGGGGTTCCGCCAGCCTGCAAAGGCGTGTGGACCCGATGCCGCCCTGGCGATTTATGTACGCCACCACTGACATGTTGTCCGACCGGACCAATACGTGGTGGCCTATTATCTGGGGACAGAAGCGCCTTAGCGCTTTGTCGACTGCCATTAATTCCAAGCAGTTTATGTGAGGGAGCTTCTCCCGTACTGACCATAGGCCAGCTAGTGGTCTGCCCTCGAGCAGCGCTCCCCGCCCCGATGTGGAGGCGTCCGTAGACACCACCTTCACACCCGAGGCGATCCCCAGACTCACACCTGACTGATACCAGTCGGTCACTTTTCCACGGTTTCAGAGCTGAGACGCACTGAAGGTCGACCCTGAGGCGAAATAGACCCGCGGTCCACGCCCTGGGGGAACTCGTGCTTTTAGCCATAGCTGCAGTGGGCACATGCAGAGCAGGCCCAACTGGAGTACGGAGGCTGCTGAGGCCATCAGACCCAGCATTTTCTGAAACCTTCTGAGCGGGACTATAGAGCCGTGGCGGAAGGATCTCGCGACGTGCTGAATATTCAATCCGCGCTCCGGTGACAGGCGTGCTGTCATGGATAGCGAGTCCAACACTGTTCCCAGAAGGAAATTCTCCGACTGGGGAGCAGTGAGCTTTTCGCCCAATTGACTGTAAGGCCCAGCTCCTCGAGGTGCTCGAGTAATGCGGCCCTGTGTTCTATGAGCTCCGTTCGTGAACGAGCTAGAATCAGCCAATCGTCCAAGTAGTTCAAAACTCGCATGCCCCGAAGTCTCAGGGGGCGCAGGGCCGCGTCCATGCACTACGTGAACGTACGGGGTGCTATGGACAGGCCGAACGGCAGGACTGTGTATTGATATGCCTGGCCCTCGAAGGCGAATCTCAAGAATCGCCTGTGATGGGACGCTATTTGTATTTGAAAATAGGCGTCCTTCAGATCTGTTGACATGAACCAGTCTCCTTGGCGCACTTGCGCGAGGATTTTCCTGGTCGTAAGCATTCTGAACTGGCGCTTCCCGAGCGTTCTGTTCAGCAGTCGCAGATCTAGAATGGGCCTGAGCCCACCATCTTTTTTCAGTACCAGAAAATATCTGCTGTATAAGCCCCCTTCGCCCTGAGATAGAGGTTCTATAGCCCCTTTTCTCAGTAGTTTCGCTATTTCGGCTCGAAGTAGTTAAAACACTTCGCTATACACCGTAGTTTCGACTCGCGCCGTATAACGGCGGGGCGTCGAGCGAACTGTAGCGAACAGCCTCTCGTTATAGTGTTCAACACCCATTCTGATACCCCGGGAAGCCTTGACCACGCATCTGCGTGAATAGCTAGGGGTAGAATGAAATCTGGGCTCTGGCCGCGGCAGGACGGCAGCTCGAGAGCCCCTGTGTACTGGGAACACAGCACCGTGTTTACAGCGTTCGAGGCGGGGGCGCGCTGATCACAGCGGGCAGTCTGGCCGCGCTCAGCTTCTCTATGGCGGGACGCGCAGAGAGCGAGCGGGGCGAATCCTGTGGGATTCGGCGCGTGTGAGGGAATGTGGGCACATTTACTAATGCGGCACATTTACTACACTGAGAATACTGTCAGCTCGCGCGACTAAATCACTGCTGTGTATACGGCGTGCGAGGCGCGCGCTGATCAAAGCCGGCAGCCTGGCCGCGCTCAGCTTCTCTGTGACGGGTTGTGCAGAGAAGACGAGCGGGGGTGAATCCCGTGAGATTCGGAGTGTCTGTGAGAAATGCGGGCGCGAGACAGCGGGCACATTTTCTGCACGGAGAATACTCGGCTCGCGCCGACTGAATCAACGCTGTGTTCACAGCGTGCGAGGTGCGCGCTAATCACAGCGGGCAGGCGCGCGCTGATCAAAGCCGGCAGCCTGGCCGCGCTCAGCTTCTCTGTGACAGGTTGTGCAGAGAAAGCGAGCGGGGGTGAATCCCGTGGGATTCGGCGTGTCAGTGAGGAAATGCGGAACAGCGGGCACATTTACTGCACTGAGAACACTGTCGGCTCGCGCCGACTAAATGTGTGTTAGTTTCGTTTTACAGAAACCAAGGGACACGCATCGTGTAGTGTAAGCGGGCATTGTATGGGCGCGTTCACCACATTTTCTGCACAACCAACATGAGTTGGTTTTAATTGTGCTAGCCCTGCACCGTGGCGGGCTGTGTCTGGGTGTGGGAATGGGCACTGGGACGTGGGCATTCTTACAACACTCGTAACACCATCGGCCGTGGCCGGAACACCAGAAAATGCACTCTTTATTGGATTTATCTGGGTAGCCATAGAAACGGCTTTTGTGCGCAGGCAAGCGGGCTGAGACACCGGCTGCTTCACTGCGAAATACACTGGGACAGTCACAACGCATGGAACTGAACGAGCGAGAAGTTTTGGTGGAAATCCGGCCGCAGCGGGATCTGAACACCGTCACTTTCCTAGAGAAACTAGGAAGGCCTTGAGACCTCGGGCTTTACCTCAATCCTCGGCCGGGGCCCGCGCTGAGGGGGGCGGCGTCCAGCAGAGCGAGAGCGCGGTGTTTGATCTCGGGCCTGGCGGCGCTGCTAGTTAGCCGAAACGGCGGCCATTGTGCGCAGGCAAGCGGGCTGTGGAACCAGCTTGCTCACTGCGAAATACACTGGAACAGTCACATTGCTTGGAACTGAACGAGCGAGAAGTTTTGGTGAAAATCTGGCCGCAGCGGGAACTGAACACCGTCGCTTTCCTAGAGAGACTAGGAAGGCCTTGAGACCTCGGGCTCTATCTCAATCCTCGGCCGGGGCCCGCGCTGAGGGGGGCGGCGTCCAGCAGAGCGAGAACGTCGAGGAACACGGAGCGCTCAGCTTCCGTCATCTCGGATAGCGTTAGCCACAAATGCATCTCACCATTCAGGCCGATGTAATCCACGGCTTGAGAGAGCGGACGCATCGGCTCAGTCTCAATGCCGTCTCCGGTAGTTTGTCGAGCTCAAGTGCGGACGCGGCGGCAGACGGCGGCCGCTGTCCGTCTGGGAGCGACTCGAGCGAAGCCGGCGAAGCTGGCGGGCGAACCGGCGAGCTTTGGCGGGCTGGAAATAGCTCGGGAGCGCGCAGGGCGCGGCGCTTCTTGCGGCGCGGCATCACGGCGGGCTGGGATGCGGGCTCGGAAAACGACGCCAGGCGAGTCCGCAGAGTCACCATAGGCAAGCGTTTACAATGAGCATCCGCTGTCAGCGAGCGCGGTGGCCGCGTGATCCTCACCCAGGCAGGACACGCAGATGACGTGGCGGTCCTCGTCGCTGAGTGGGGCTCGGCAAGAACCACAGGAAAGCATCTTTAAAAAGACGCAGCTCTTTTAGAACAGTAGAAATGGGTGTTGCGTCACGTAAGCAAACACACACACACACACTTAGCAGAGTAAAAGGATATAGTACGCCGGAAAGCGCAGCAGGTACGGCAGTTGAAGGCGGCTGGGCCAGCGACTTCAGAAGATGGCACGTCCCGCTGAGAAGGCTACAAGTCAACGGCGCGGCTTCTCACTCTGGATCCCGCGATGCGTGAGCTTCGCGTGAAGAATGAAAAATCAGAGAAATACAGCTATCGAGGGTATTTACAGGGCGAGACCACGCCTATACTGGCGGGACATGACGAAATGAGCGCGAAGCGTCTTCATTCGTCATTACGTCACGCAGTGCCTTCACTCGATAGGCTGCAGCTTTTCCAGCGAGGCAGCCAATGGGCGCGCGAGCTGTTTCGCCCTTGTCTGCTTGCTGCTGCAAAAGCGTTTTGCATGATTAAAAAAATTAAGGATAATTTTTGGCTTCAATATCTCGAGGAAAGAGTGTTTCCCCATAGCGTAAGATATTACGCAGTACGAGAGATACTCTCGTAAGAGAACCCATAACAAGACGTTATGGGTTAAAGGGTTAGTTCTCCCAAAAAATAAATGTTATCCCATAATTTACTCACCATCAATCCTGACTGTCTTCTTTCAGCTAAACACAAGTTATATAAAATAAAAATATCCTGGATCTTCAAGCTTTGTAAGGGGAGTGAATAGTACCTGATTGTTTGATGTCCAAAAAAGCGCATCCATCCTTTATAAAAGTAATCCATATGGCTCCAGGGGTTAATAAATTCCCTCTGAAGCCAAATTATGATTTATATAATTTTGATGTATGAGATTATTTTTTATATTGGGGTGAACTAACCCTTTAAAACTTGAGCCAGCAACTCACCAACATTCGACATCTCTGATACACTGGCCAGGTAGGTGTCCTTGGCAAACTTTGGCTCGTTGTCATTGATGTCATGGATTTTGATGATGAATTCCGAGGCCCTCTCCAGATCCTGTCCAGAGGTTTTGTTGACAGCTTTTGCGCTTAGGGTGTACGACGCTTTCTCTTCCCTGTCAAGCCTCCTGGTGGCATGGATATCACCCGAGTTCTCATCAATCTCGAAAACAGTTCCAGCCCCATCTCCGGTTAGGACGTACTTCACATGTCCATCTTCCGTGTCCATGTCTGAGTGAAGCTTAAAAGAGCAAAGAGAGTTTTGTTGGAATTAACAGTTCCCGAATTAACTGTTTTCTTAGTGTGCGACTGGCAAATTGTTTGCAAATATACTCAGTCTGTCAAGGCAAAATGTTCAGGCGGAGGCCCTAAACCTTGTGCAAATGAAAACAGAAATTAAACGTTTTTCTAAACGCAGTTTAAGCCCTTTCTGGCCAAAGTCAGAATGTGTTTCTTGAGCAATGTTTTTAAATGAGTCATGAATATGTGAATGGGAATTTTCTCAAAGGCCCCGGTCGGTTTAATTTTCTTTGTGGGTAAAGCTCCGAAATTTCGACTTGGACTATTTAATTCACTTCAGTATCAGTAATAGTTTCAGAATTCTTCTTTTCCTTTTCAATAGCAAACACAGAGCGACGAATGGCGATCTAGTCATTATCTGCAGGAGCGCAGAACTTAGAAAGCTCTGTGTTTGACGGCATATGGCACATATCTCAGAAAACTGTCAATAGACTCCTGTACCTTCACACTGTGGAGGAAAGATATGACCTGTTTTTTTTTTCAGAACAGTCACAATTACACAAAACGCTCCTTTAGAGCAGAACTTTCATTTTACACCTGTCTCTTAGCAACAAGAGGAAGCCCGGCAGCCCTCTCCATTTGATTGCAGTTCCTCTTTTCCTGATTAGGATTTTACCTGAAGAGGCCAGCCATACAGTCCTGGACAAAATATCCAATCAGCATAGGTGCCATACTTTTTTCATATTTAATACATGATCAATCAACACACGGAAGAGGCTGCAAAAACAGTCCTTTGTTTTTTGGAAGCAGCAAATAAAGAAAAAAAATTATAAGAGCGGCATTCTAAGCATTGCACCCTACAATTTTATAATATGTCCACTTACAGCTAAATGTACACTATAATTGGAAACTGTTTTCTAACCACTGTTATCAGGATGTAGATAATTTGACACGCAACAATTAAAACCTCAATTTGGAGGTTGTGTCACTGTAAAACCAGAGTTCCTCTCCATCCTGAAACTGAATTAGGTATCCATTACACACACAATTGCATTAACAGCACACTAGAAAGCTGTTCAGAGAAATGGCTATCTATTCTTTAGTAGTTTTATGTCCTGGCACAGGGAATTGTAAGGAGAAAATCTTTGTGAATGTGATTTTGCTTCATGTTTACTGCAAACAGCAGTTGCAATAAGGCATACATTAGTTATTTTGGTAACACTTTATTTCACAGTGTCCTTGTTAAACATGTTACATATACTTACTTTACTAAAACCAATTGCAAAAACCCTAAACTGAACTCAAATCTTAATCCTAACCCGTACATGTAGTTAATTGGTATTACTTAATTGTATAATTACACTGTAACTAAGGACACCTTGAAATAAAATGTAACTGTTATTTCATGCTAAATCCTACTCTAGTGAAGTTGTAAAGTAAAATGCAACCAAATGCCATACATAAGATACTCACCCTCATGTCAGTACAAACCCTTATGCTCTTTTTTTCTGGACCTCAAGTGAAGGAACATGTTGGTCTACTTTCATTCATTTACCAATTACATTTCAAGTACCAATAAAGCACCATAACAGTAGCCCATTTGATTTGTGCACCATATGTTCCAAGACTTCAGAAGTCATAATAGCTTTGTGTGAATAACAAACTGCATTTTGCTGAATTTCACTGATATTTTTCTCTTCTGGTGAACTTTTAAGTTGAATCGAGTAAATGTGACTCAATAGGACAATTCATTTGCAAATTGAAGATGTCAAGATTTTCAGTGAGTTTAAGTGCCCCTATTATGCACTTTATTATTATAACTTTTTTATAATTATAAAATAACTTTATTATTTTAAAGTTTCCTAATGTTGTTTTGGAGTCTCCTACAACAGGTTTACATGCATCAAAGGTCAAAATACTATTTCATTTTCATTATTTCATATTTGCACATCACCACATTTTTAATGATTCTCAAACGACTCGTCTGATTAATCAATTTATCTAAATTCCTCCTTTCCGCAGGCTACTCTGCTCTGATTGGCCAGACAGTTCAGTCTGTTGTGATTGGTCTACCGCGTACAGCATGCGTGTCGAAAGCACCCATTGCCATAACAACGACGTCAGCTCTGCTTGTCCTAAGGCTTCCTACACCGAAAACTAAACACAGTAACGAATGATGACGTCGATTTTACCATTTCAATCCGAGACCGAGTCCGATGATGAAACATCGGAATAACTAGTCATTGATTCAACCTGAACCTCCATCATAAGGGCGACTCGAGCAGGACTTTTCTCAGTGATACGCTACTCAGTTTGAGGTACATGTTGCAACTGTAATTCCTCACCATCAGCATTATTTTACTTGTACTTATTATAGAGTATTTTTTTTTCGAATTTATTGCGGTGAACATGTGGAAACTGTATCAATGACAGTGAATACATTTGCCAAGCTCAAATCTTGCTCCATGCTTAATCTTTCCTCAAAGTAGTGAGCAGTTTTAGGTAATAGTGACCCACAGCTGATCAGCAGAAGTATTTTAGTAATACAGTAATAATGTGAGTTAGCCAGTTAGTAGGAGACCTACACAATATAATATTTTTTATAATTATAAAAAGTAATTATAAATATAAAACTCAAAACTGATTTTGAACACCATATTTTAAGAGCATTAAAGCAAGCGGTTTGCGAATCCTGCATTGAATTCTGAGACTTGAGAAGCACGCGTCAGTCAAATAAAGGAACACAGCAAAAGTTTAGGATTATACTGCTGTGGTATAGTGATAAATATAAATTTTAACCACTGATTCTTCACATGCTTGCTTTTTTTCACATGCAGAGAAGGTTTGAGGTTCAAGTTTTCCCTCATGTCTGCGTGAGCAATATGCTAATGTTTCACATTGACGTCACAATGAAACGGCTTATGACTCGTTTAAAAACTATTCATTTCATTGACTCAGTCGACTCTTACTTTTGAAAGACAATAACTTTATATACTGTACACTTTCAGATTTAAAACTTTGCAGGATGTTTTCATTCACTTAGAGTTATGTTACACACTACATGAAAGGTAATTTTCAAAAATCCATAATAGCGGCACTTTAATACCTAAATGTATTTTTGTTCCAATTATCAAATCATATGACTTCAGAAGTTTTTGAATATAGTGTGTGAGTCAAATGGACTTCATTTATGATTTATTTATCTAGCATTTGTGCCCTTTTTAAGATAGAAGGCTGAGTTTCCCATTTATTTTATTTTTATGGACAATTACCAAATGAGTCATTTGAGTACCGAATTATGATCTCTTTCTTACTTTTTTAGGGATTGAGACTATATATATATATATATATATATATATATATATATATATATATATATATATATATATATATATATATATATATATATATATATATATATATATATATATATATATAAACATATGGGTTGTGTGTGGAATATGAACCATTTTTTTTTCTCCTCTTTTCAACTAATAGCTTTTTCATTAAAATGTTGCGTTTGGAGTTTTCTTGCCTCCCCAGTGGCTTTCTGATTGGTTCTTTTCAATTCACATCAGCATGCTGATGAGTGTATTATATTTGTATACCTACTGAGTTTTTTTATTATTATTATTATTTTATTATTATAACAAACACGAAAAGAGAGGGTCATTTATTTCATAATTTTTGGTCCTCATATTTTCATCCCCATTTTCGGCCTGGTAAATGAACCCTTTAGATTGAGATTGTTTTAATGCTTTTGAAAGAAGAGTCTAATGTTCCACAAGGCTGCATTTATTTGATCAAAATTCAATACAAATAGTAATATTGTGAAATATTACAATTTAAAATAACTTTTTATTATTTTAATATTCATCAAAATGTAATTTATTTGTGTGATGGATAAACTGAACGTTCATCAGTCGTTAATTCAGAAATCATTATACTATGCTGATTTGGGGCCAAAAATGGTTGTGCTGTTTAATGAAGATAGTTTAACATAACAAGAAACACACACAACTATAATAGTCCACATTACACTTCATTGATAAAACTGTCATTTTAGATGATATATTGATTTCTGAATTAGAAATAGCCATGGATTTTATTCCAAACATCTGTTCATCTTATGCAAGTGTATCTGTACTGTTTAGAGAAAGATGTTTGCTTACAGTATGTAAGAATTGGCTGTCTAGAGGTGACACACGTAACACACAAGTTTGATTACTTTTGTAAACTCCAGTCTCAGAGTTGGCTCACACTCTATTGATCGTTCGGATTCTCCAGGGATTATGCTGTCACCGCTGACACAGTGAGAGAAGAGAAACATACACCGCTCTCTCACATGTCATCTGATAGGTTGACGTCAGGCATTAAGAGCGTATCAGTTATCCAATATTTACAGTATAACCACAGTTTAAATTACAATAATTGTTGATGACACTTCAAATATCAGTGCATGAAGAAGAAAAACTAAATATCTTACTGCATTGAAATATGTATAAAACAACAGTTTTGGCAACATGTGACAGCGTCAACATGTGTAGACCCAGATGGTAGATACACACATTTTTCACACACTGTTGTAGTGCTATTAAAAGCTTGTTTAAGACTTTTTTTAAGTGGCATTCAGCTGAAATCCAATAAATCGAGTAAAGAGCCTACTTGACACCTGACAAATGTACTATATTAGCATATGCACAATGGATTGTTTTTTTTTCTCCCTAGTGGTTAGAAAATACATATGGCTCCAGCGTTAGAAAGTTGAAAGTAATGTCAATGCTTTTCGTTAATTATAGTCAAATAATGTGGACAATTTAAGACACGTTCCCATTTTACTCTGAATTTTAAATGCACAACAATATGCAGGTTTGTTTGGAGAGCAAGAAAAGACAAAATATGAAATATTCTCTTTTTAAAATACAGAATACTGAAATGCTTCAATGGACATTACATTTGCAGTCCAATCAGTTGTTGTTATGACATGGCGATGGCAAATCTCATGAATATTAATTTGGCCACGCTGACGTTGCTTGGTAACCTTTCTAGACTGCCCAGTCATGCAAATGATTAATATTCATGAGGCAAAACTTCACCATAGTAAATCTCATAGTTCATATCCATTGCTTGTGTGCTGGCCTTTGAGGTTCAGAATCAAAACATATTTGATCAAGCAAGGATGCATTAAATTGATCAAAAGAGACAGTAAATACTTTTACATTTTTTTCTATTTTCTAGTTTGTTCGTATGTTTCTATTTTAAATAGGCTAAATTATGTCCATCATCAAATATTCCTGAAAAATAAAAAAAAAAATTCTTGAGCACCAAATCAGCATTTTAGTGCGAATTCTGAGGGATCATGTGACACTGAAGACTGAAGCAGTACATTTCTTCCAAACAGCTCTTTTAAATTGTAAACATATAGTTTGCAATATTACTGCTTTACTGTATTTTGTACAGTTTTTTTTTTTTTTGGAGAGAGTAAGATACTTTTTTCAAAAACATTAACAAATATTACTGATCCCAAACTTTTGCTTTTTTAATCCAACAGCAGTGTATACTAATACAATCTACAAATATGATACTGTATGTATTGATTTGGAAACCACATCTATAGCAGAATATTTCATCTTCTACTTGATGCCAAAAACTGTAATATTGACAATTTAACATTAAATTATGATTGACAATACAAAAACATTTAGACAATGAACAATAGCTCAGATGATAAGCCCAATTAAACATTTGACAAACAGTTTTATTTGTGATTTTATTCATTAGCCTGCACTCTTAAAAATAAAGGTGCCAAGAAGAACCAAAAATTGGGTTTTAAAATAACAATAAGTGGTTCCCCCAAGATCCTTTATTTGGGGAGGTAGTATGAATAACCTTTTTTTCACTACAACCTTTTTGAGCAGCGGGAAGATTTCCTTGATTCTTAAGAGTGAAATTAAAATAAAATGCTGCCTTGGTATGTTAGATGAGTGCAGATGTAGTACCGTATGCTTTCTAATTTCCCCATCTTGTAAACACAGTGTGCTGTCATTCATTTGTGACTAGCAGACACTGCAGACTCAGTCGCTCCAGGGGTTTTGTGGGTCAGTGGATATATGCACACATCAGACATCTGTATTTCTTTTTTTTTCTTTCTCAGTGTAGGGGCATAAAAGGCTTTTTTATATATAAATAGTAGTGCACTTTGGTTGAGTGAGCTGGTAAGTCCAGCTCTAGAAAATAAATCCATCAATACCGACAGGCAGACGACAATGCAATATTAAATGTTTAAGAATACTGTATAACATTTGCATGCTTTTTCTCAAGTTTCATGTACTTGATTTCCACGAAGCCGGTGTTGTAATCAACCTTCTGCGACATAATGACAAACCTCAATGTTTACAGGCACCGACTAGAACGACAGGAAAGTCTAAATAAATAAATCCAGAATTTGTCAGGCACAGTTAGTGAAGGGGGGAACGTCTCTGCTTTCAGCTCCAAGCCAGTAATCTATGCAAACATTAGCATGCGATCATTAGCATGTGGTTAATGAAATGTTTGTGCGCTCTATCTCATGGGTCCACATTCTCCTGAGTGACAGAGCGAGTGAGGGACACAGCATGCAGGAAAGCCAAAGCAGATAAAAATAACTTGAGATAAGATCTAATTATTTTCAACATATTTACAGCCAGCGACTCTACACCCACATGTGATGGTGGTTGAACCAATTTTTAGGAAGAAATGACATCTCAAGATGCATTTGTTGTTTTTTTTTCGATGGAAATGTCAAACATGAAGAATGTTTGTTTTTAAAGGTACATTATGTCCCTTTTTTTGTTGTTTTTGAAAAAAAAAATAAACAAAATTTTAATAATTAGTCAATACACTATCAATCCTTGTTCCAAAATGTGTTTTTGTCTTACCCTGATTCACTATGGTACGCCTATTTTAAGTGTTTATGATTTAGACCTGACGGGATGGTTTTCATTAGCCTGGTCCCACCAGATATTTCATTTCATTTGTACATAGAGTCTGGCACCGCTCTATTGGCAAGCGTTAACGTCCTTGTAGGCGAGTACTTTATTGAAGTTTAAAACTATTGGATCTGCCCAGAGTCGCTCTGGATCTGCCATCGGTAACATTTGGTCGTGATGTAGGCTATGTAATATGTCAAACTATTCCCGAACCCTGGGGAAGGAGGGCCACAACATCATGGCCAGCAACTAAACTAAGCAATGATTGTTCTTGCTCCGGCTTTAACTTCTTGATATTCGGCAGCGTTGCCACAACGGACCGAGTGGCTTCCCTCGCATCTTTCTCCGCTGCCATTACTGAACTACAACTCAATAAATTGAACAACCCGTTAAAAAATTGACCGGAGAAAACCAAAGACTATACAGCACAATCCCAGACATAGTACTGAAGGAAAATGAAAATTTAAGGAAAGTACGTAAGGGGCACAGTCAGGCTAGGTTTTCATAGGAAATTGCATACACTCTCGCCCGTTCATGTCTCATCATATCCATAAAAAGAGACAAGTTGCTCCGGCTACTTTGATGGTTTGGGAGTGACATAGGTTAGTTGGCACAACAAAATAGAAAGGTTGACACAGAGCAGCTAAATCATTTGTTAAAAAAAAAAAAAAAAAAAAGCCGAACAGAAGATTCTGCTAGCAAAAAGAAAACACAACAGAGCTTGTAATAAAACAAGAATCAACATTGGCTTGGCTTTTTGGAGATAGTGAGAACTGATGGATTTGAAATGTTGTAAAAGTTACGAGCATATGTTTTTTTTTAATTATTATTATTAATCAACAGGTGATTAAATGGTTTCTATTATACCCTTTTACAAAGTCTTGATTTAGTTTTTGGGGTGTAATCAAATATGTTTTTATGCTTTATTGTTCCAAAAACTCATTATTTTTCACATATTTTACATTATTACAGCTCCTCTCTCCCCAGTCTGGTTGAACGCTTCGTTTTCAATGAAACCCCTCCTTTCGAAATATGCTGTTATTGATTAGCTGGACCACTGTGTTGTGATTGGTAGCACTGTCACTCAGAAAATGTCACACCCCTTCATAACCGCAAGCACTACTGAGATGTAAATATTAACAATGGCGTCAATTTCAAAACATTTCGAGCCCGATTCAGACCCTGACAGTGTTAACGAACAAGAGGATTGTGCTGAATGGATTTCAAGCACGGACAGTGCAAGTACAGATTTCAGAGGACATTTCAGAGGCAATGTTTTTTTTTTTTTTTTGTAGATACGATGTTATACACCATTTAATCATATTTGTCGGAAAATTTGTTCATGGATAATGTTCCTAAGAGGCAGTGAACAGTCTTACATAAGCAAGAGCTTACACAAGCTACAGTAAACACTACATCAATACTGCAATGTTAGTTAGCAGACTAGCGGAGGCAAAGCTTTGCCCTTCAATCACATAGAAGCTATCATTACAACTAAATAAAGCTTATAATTGGAACTGTTAATAAAAAACACAACTATAAATTATAAGATTTACTTACAAGTTGTGATCCATAACCAACAGATTGTCCTGACAAAATGGGAATGGCTATGTCTTTCAGGAGAAGCTTTTGTGCATTTAGCCTGCATTGCACTCTCTTCTGGAAGCTGTTCTCTGTAAAATGTGCAGCGCACAGACAAACGTTGAGATTATAATGTTCAGGAACATTATTAAAAATATATGTTAACCTCTCTAAGTTCGTCAGCCTTAGGACAAACTTTTTCCGGGTTGAAAAAACTCCTCCTCTTCCTCTTCTCTAACATGGCCCAACATGACCTCACCCTATTTGTTGTGTGTTCCCGGGGGCAGGGTTTATGTAAATGTTAGGGTTTGTGATGTCACCAACCCAGGAAGAAGCTTGTTGTAGTCCCTACCAGCCATTTGTTGTAGTCCTTAAAAAGTGATTTCTGTAAAATACAATATCTCACTTTGCTTTGAACTTTGAGCATCATAATTTTTCAGATGTTGTTTATGCTCAAACAGCAACAATAACTAAAGTAAAAAAAAAAGTGAATTAATAATCAAGGACCCCTTTTAAGGTTTATTATTGAACAAATAAATTGCTATATGTAGCTCTCTAACAGTTTATTGTAAAGCATTATATATTGTGAAGGGTAGAGCTAAAGATAGGCCACAGCTACAGTAAAGTTATAGTTGCAGTAACTTCTTCAGCTGGTCAGCTTTCCTTTCCATCTAAACTAGTTATATATCTTATACCTAGTAGGGATTTTTTTTATGAGCAGTAGGATAACCATATTCACCCGCAGTCACGCAGAGCCGAAGCACAACCAAAACAATGTTCTTCCGCAAAATGCATGCAATTTGTTTTTTAACGGTTATAAAGATACAGTGTACGGTAACACTTTATTTGAAGGGGTGTGCATAAGACTGACATGACACTGTCATAAACATGACATAACACCTGTCATAAACATGAAGGAGTCTTTATGAATGTTTATGACTGTTGTCATTAAGTGTCATTCGGTAAATTATGACACTTTCAATGCAAAGTTGACATTGTTTAAAATGTCTTTGTTATGACAACTTGACATTACCCAAGACAAAAATGTCTTGATTATGACAACTTGAAATTAACAAAGACGGAAATGTCTTTGTTATGACAACTTGACATTAACCGAGAAATCATAACCTGTCAACCTGTGACAACTTTGGCCGTCATGACACCATTATAACTGTGTCATGAATATTACCTGTCCTCAAGTAAAGTGGAACACATTGTACTAGTTATAAAGATGTCATTAAGGGTTATTACACTGCAAAATGCTTGAAGTTTGATAATTAGACCTGTTATGACATATTTGTGACAGGTTGACAGGTTATGATTTCTTGGTTAATATTAAGTTGTCATAACAAAGACATTTCCGTCTTTGTTAATGTCAAGTTGTCATAATCAAGACATTTTTGTCTTGGGTAATGTCAAGTTGTCATAACAAAGACATTTTTTGTCTTTGTTAATGTCAAGTTGTCATAACAAAGACATTTTAAACAATGTCAACTTTGCATTAAAAGTGTCATAATTCACCGAATGACACTTAATGACAACAGTCATAA